>JARLTB010000203.1:17372500-17502500 GCA_030141615.1 Unio pictorum
TATGACTCGGCCGGGGATCGAAACCAAGACCTCCCGCTTCCGCGGCGGACGTTCTAAACACTAGGCCACAGGAGCGGTTGTTTTTTTAAATAATAATATTCTTATTATTGTGTGTGTGTGTGTGTGTGTGTGTGTGTGTGTGTGTGTGTGTGTTAGAATATTTTAGATGTCATATATGTCTTTGAAAAGAAACACACAAAACACACAGAGAATAATAAGCACTTTATGTCGGCACGCAACTAATTTCTTGCAGCTGATATATGAACTGCTTAACTCAAGCCTTTATCTTCCTTATATATAAATAGAGAACAAGTTACCGTCCTTGAGTCAGTATTCTTGACGTTACTGTATGGAACAGGCAACAGCGTTAGTATGCTCACAGCCAGGTTTATTCTCTTAGTTGTTTTAACTGTCTGTGTAGGGACAGCCATTTTGGAAGATGTTGGTCGAACCGATCTGGAAGATGATCGTACTGGACTTGAGAAGTCCAGGAGGAGTCTTTTGCATAGTGACTTTGATTTACTGACTCAGCATGTTAAGTTAATTCTGCTACAAGCTGAGGAGCTGAAAAGAAAATACTATCAAAAAGACAATATTGGTAATATTATCTATACTTTATCTCCTTCCAAACTTTTTGATAATGGTCGGTATTTCGCCATTTTTTCAACCGAGTCTATATTCTTCGTATTGCTTCTTTATTTGTTTTACTTACATACGTTTGAATACACTGTTTATTAAAAGAGATATTGAATGAGAAAAACATGTTCGCATACGAATTATACTTTGTTTTAAAGCAGTAAATCGGCAATTTAAATACCACTTAATTCATTCGATATCCTCTAAATATTTCGGCGATTTGGTAAAATTAAGTTAGAAATGTATTGGGTAATTTATACATGAAAAATAGATAAATCCTATAATTGTTATCTCTGCTTTATTTTCTTCTTATTATCATTGTTCCTACAATGTCAAGTAGCATATGATATAGTTTTTATCGTCATACACCCTTCACATCACTTGACAATTTTATTTCTTAAGATCTTGGAGTTGAAAATAAAATGAAATTTCTGGCAAGAAATATTTCTGTTACCACATGATTGTTTGGGTTGTTTTACCTTTTTGTTGATAAGTTCATTTTTTATTCAATTTGCGACTGAAAATACACCGAATTAAATTAATCGTGCATGAAAGACCAGAATACACACGTGCTAAAAAAATCAGAAACTCAGACGAATTCAACCGCGATTTAAAGTACAAAACAATAGTATATAAAGTCAAGAGATAAAAATGAATATTAAATTAGAACTGGCAAGAAAGTAAAAGACCAAAGAAATGTTTTCTTAAAAAAAGATATTAACAAAATTAGTCAAACCAGACAAAAATAAACTGTAATATAAATGGAATTTTAAGCAATAAGATATCAAAACAAACTCCAAGCCTAAAATAACATTTTTAAAAAATCAGGAAAACATAAAACAAATTTAAACAAAAATGTAGAACACTTTAAAAGGATCACAAAACCTTCTTAAATTTAAACATTGGATATTAGGACAGTCTCGTCATATAACACATTTTTTTTATTCTAAGATCAATACACATACAAATTTAAAACATGACCGTGTTGGCACGGTTGACAACATTTCATTTTAAGATTTGGATTCCATTTATGTAGGATGGTTGGTCGTCGATGGACACTATATTTATGACATAAGGAGATAAAGATGACAATAATGACCATGAAGAGCATTCTTCTTTCTTTACATAATTGGGTTCCTGGTCGATGAATGTTCTCAGCGTTGCTGATAGAGGCTTGAATGTTTAGCATTTCGATGACTTAATTTATATTTGACACAAACTAGTTTATTCTTTTAATTTATGAATGAACTCTGTATTCGAAAAAACGAAATTCCCAGATATTCATTTCTTTGCAGCCCAACATACGTAACAGGCATTTAACATATATTCAATATGTATTGAACTTTTTTTTAAAAAAATCGATTCCTGTTCTGGTTTACTTATATTATGAGTACTATTCTTTATTAGTTAAAAGTGATTACGAGTAGGCAGTGTTTCCACCTTTTTGGGGAGGCAGACAAGGGAATATGGTCCCACGTTATACCTATTTTATTTCAATATATTTATTTAAAAGTTATTCATTTAAATCTTTTTCTCAGAGAGAGAGAGAGAGAGAGAGAGAGAGAGTGAGTTCAGGCTCTCTTAAAAGAGGAGTCGCGCTACGATGATGAGACACAGCTACATCTGGGGAATGAAGTACAGATTCTGTAATGAGTGAGGCGACTCTTTCTAGCTTCAGTATGAGGAGACTACTGGTGCTAGTTTTGCAGCGCTTTGTATGTGTATCTGGGCTCAACCACGCTACCAAATATGGTCACCCCTCGATATACCGGTGTATACATCATCCTAGCCAGAAAGATGCTATCATTTCCATTACACAAGAACGTCCATGTTGCTTTTATGTCATTCGAGAGAAAGTTCGCTGTATTAGCAGTTTACTTTACTGCATTGGAATTCTGCCAATGTATAGTCTTGTAATCTATGTGGCTTGCTGAGAGTATATTTCTCTCTGAGTTAGAAATAGAGTAATGTACGATGAAAGCGAATTTTTCCTGAGCCTGTAAGGGCGCAACTTTATTAAAATAGTATATAGTTGTGATATAGAAATGAATAAAATTAATCTTAATATATTTTAGTAGAAAATCACTTCAATATAAATTAGTGAAACATTTACTTTAATACAGTTTAGAGAAAATGTCAATCTTATTACTTCTACTAAAAATTCTGTCCTAATATATGAAATTGTTCAAACCTTTTCATCTTCTGCTTTACCTTTCAGTATTTTTTCATTAAAAGTTGTACCACCCCATCCCCCTTCATACATTTGAGAATTTGGAACAGGAACGGACAGGGGTACACTTTTTCCCTTAATTCCAGTTCATATTTATTTATTTTTTTTACAAAATATTATTTGTTTTAAAAAATAGAATTATCTCTTTAAATTCATATTAATTATTTATTTATTTTTATATGTTTTTTAAAAATTCAATTTTTATTTATTTTTCAATTTAATTATTTTAATTTTCATTTTAGGAGTGGATTTAATGTTTGGACCAGATTATTAAAAAAAGATATGAAATAAAATACTAATTACGTTCTTATATTCTGCATCCAAAAATTCGGATGTTAAATCTCTTTGCACGTCTCATAGTCTAACAAATATACATCGACTTCTCCTTAAGAATGTCGACTTTCGGTCTAAAAATCCACTTCTGATCATATACAAATTTTTTACGCGGCCGCCGAGTCTTTATTACACTAATCACGTAATATTTTAATCAAAACACACAATCAACTTTATACATACATACATACATACATACAGACAATCAGCTTTATACAATACAATACATACATACATGCATGCATGCATGCATGCATGCATGCATGGATGCTTGCTTGCTTGCTTGCTTGCTTGCTTACTTACTTACTTACTTACTTACTTACTTACTTACTTACTTACTTACTTACTTACTTACTTCTGTTATATGTTAGAAAATAAAATTGTGGAAATTGCACGACTGAGAAAGCTTACGGAAGGTAATGAATGAAAAATGTTTGAAAGATTCTATTAAATGTTTCTACCAATAAATTCAAAATTAAACTCTCAACATTGTGTTTAAACAAGTATCTTTATTCAACTATATACAATATATTACATCATGAACTCATAGGACACACAAGAATACATGTTATATAAAGTAAAATAAAATTTGATTTTAGTGTGGGTAGAAATAACAACAGCATCATGCAAAATGTTTTACCAGCTAAAAGAACCTGATTAAAATGACATTCTCTACTGATCTAGACCCGTATATATTCACCGGTGTCATCTGATAACCAAGTGACCTTTATGAATCCCCATCTTCATCTGCTATCTAATTTATAAATCATTTTAGCACGAAATATAAAGTCAAACCTTGTAAGACACAAAACAGTCAGTGCCATCAAAGACCAGGTAAGTCTCATTCAAATGTCTTTGCAGCACTTGAAATCATTATTTGCGACATTTGGCAACGATGGAGGTAAGAGCTTTTTTAAATAAATATATAATTTTTTTCAGCTTTGAATGTTTTTCTTTAATTAGACAAATCATAAAAAAACTAAATTACAAAATAAAAAGAAGAAAAATGAGCGGGACTGCAAGGAAGGTCTGATGTCCTGCATGTATATTTTTAATGGAACCCTCTTTAAGCTTTAAGTCTGTTGGAACTGTTATTTGTACGCGTTCACAAAACATTGGTGTCATGTATGCATCATAAATAAATCACTAGTTGCCCTGTTCGAGTAAATATTTTTGACACTACTGATTTTTTAAGTCATTACAGTGAAAATAATCTGAGCCAGACTTCTGCTTTTAATTGTTTAAATAACCCATGTAGGAACAGATATCTTGGAAAATGGGGGCCGAACAGATCTGAAAGTTATTCGTATCCAACTTGAAGAGGAGAAGACCTAGCGACTTCAATTACAAAACGACCTTGAATTAATGATGCTGATAGTTAAGACAGTGAACAGAAGATTTGATCCAAGGAACACAAATGGTAATTATCTCTTCTTTTTTTTCTTTCCAAGTTTGTGTGTGTAGCTTTTTTCTGTCACTGTCACCGACCATTTCTTTCCCTTTTCGTTTATTTGTATTTGTTTGTTTCTTTCTCCTTATTTGTCTGTATATTCATGTATGTTTTCGTTTAAAACAAAACACCTAATATATATATATATATATATATATATATATATATATATATATATATATATATATATATGTATATATATATATATGTGTGTGTGTGAGAGACAGAGAGAGAGACAGAGAGAGAGACAGAGAGACAGAGGCCAAACAAACTTTACGGCACATCGGACAAATATACAAGATTCTAAATCCTTTCTAAAAGTCACCTTTTCAGCTTTCATCTGCCGGTTTACAAAGAGAATTTTACATCTTGTCACACTTAATTTTGCTATTACTGCTGCAGTTTCTGAAAACACAACATTAATCCGAGGACGGTGATTTGTTTTATAACCTTGAGGGCAACTGGACTGAATTCGTTATGTCTGAAATGCTCAAATTCAGCTTGAGTAATCTATAGTTTCCATGTTACGTGCAGAGTGAAGACTGGTCGTATTCCTTTTAGTGTTTTTATGACCAGTATTCATCTAGTAATTTAACTGGCCACATTTTAGTTCATATATCGTTAATGCTTTCTATCGAGAAGTCATTTTCAAGTTCAGTCTTGCATTTTCTCGCGCAGGTATCGTAATGAAAATCTTTACTATTTAAAGAAAGTTTCGACAATGAAAGAATAATTTGTCATATTGCAACTTATCATTTACATTGTAATAGTAATGCTAGTCTCGAGCAGATTGCGAGCTTGCGCATTCTTAAAAATAGGCTTGTCAAACAGTATTTTGTCGCATGTCGATTTTAAGGTGTGTAGGTGACAGTTGTAAATTAGCTAGTGAGATTTCTTTGAAAGGTGTGTTTAAAAACAAAAGCACCCGTCTCTTAACAATTAATCACCAGGAGGACTTCTCCAATGCGTCAATGCATAACCACATTAGTCTGTTCAATGATACTTGTTTACGTGATTATTACCGGATATATACTACCTGCTTGGCAAACAAATTAAATGTATAATAATAATAAGTTTTCTCATTTTTAAGCTTCGGCTTCTCAAATATTTTGATGATAAATCATATTTATAAATTCTTCAGTCTTGAGTATACTTATAACGTTAGAAACAGCATGGCTTTGACTATATCTAATGTAGTAGATAAAGTTTATAACTCTAGATTAAGCTGTTTTAAACCAGTATTATACTACAAAACGTGCATGACGTTCCATTCAACCAGTATTATACTACAAAAACGTGCATGACGTTCCATTCAACTAGTATTATACTACAAAAATGTTCATAACGTTCCATTCAACCAGTATTATACTACAAAACGTGCATGACGTTCCATTCAAGCAGTATTATCCTACAAAACGTGCATGACGTTCCGTTCAACCAGTATTATACTACAAAACGTGCATGACGTTCCATTCAACCAGTATTATACTACAAAACGTGCATGACGTTCCATTCAACCAGTATTATACTACAAAACGTGCATGACGTTCCATTCAACCAATATTATACTACAAAACGTGCATGACGTTCCATTCAACCAGTATTATACTACAAAACGTGCAATGACGTTCCAATCATCATAAAATAATGAGTATATATGGAAATAATAAAGTTTGTACAAGCTACATTCCCTAAGCAAACTCTCTCTCTCTCTCTCTCTCTCTCTCTCTCTCTCTCTCTCTCTCTCTCTCTCTCTCTCTCTCTCTCTCTCTCTCTCTCAGAGCACTCAGTAGCAGATACCGGATACATCAGAGGCATCTACGACGGCATTAAAGAAAGTAATGTATCCAACGAAGAAAGTGATAGCTCCACTTAAGTCTGCCGCATGCGATACCATCCACGACAAGGGCAATCAGATGTAACATTGGCTGGAGTGCTACTCTAAACTGTATTTAAGAGAGAACCACGTAACCAACGATGGGTTCAATGCCATTGAAAACCTCCCGCTCATGGCCGAACGGGACAAGACACATTCTGTGGCAGAACTAAAGAAGACCTTAAAGAAACTGTCATTAGGTAAAGCCCCAGGCAAGGATGGCATCTCAGCAGAAATCATCAAGTGCGGCTGCAGCGTACAGCTTATGCATCTGAACAACCTCCTCTGCCAGTGTTGGAATGAGGGTGCAGAGCAAAAGGACATGGGAGACGCCAACATCGTAACCCTGTGCAAGAACAAAGGCAACATAAGTGACTGCAACAACTGTAAGGGCATATTCCTTCTCAGCATTGTGGGCAAAGTCTTTACACGCGTCTGAACAGACTGCAGATGCTTGCTGACAGAGTTTATCATGAGTCACAGCGCGGGTTCTGCGCAAAGATCCACAATCGACATGGTCTTCCCCGTCAGGCAACTGTGGGATAAATGCAAAGAACAACACAAAATCCTGTTCTGGCTTGTACAGACCTCACCAATGCGTTCTATCTGGACAGCAGAGGCGGACTCTTCACACTCCGGGCGAAGATTAAATGCCCCCCACGATGACATGAAAGACACAGTGCAGTACGATGGCTCAACGTCCGACTCCTGCAGCGGAGTGAAACATGGTTGCGTCATAGCCCCTCACGCTCTTTAGCATCTTCTTCGCTGTTCTGCTCAAGCATGCCTTTGGGATGTGCAAAGAAGAGATCTAACTGCACACGCGATCAGGCGGCAAACTGTTGAACCTGGTACGACTAAATCAAGGGCAAAGTGCGTGAAGCAGTTATCAAGGACATGCACTTTGCAGACGATTCTGCCCTAGCCACTCACACAGATGCTGAGTTACAGCTCCTGACGGACCGCTTTGCTAAAGCATGTGGTAAATTTGAGCTGAATGGCTTAGAACGTGGACCCCCAAGCATCAACAACTACGAACTTGAGGTAGTCAGTCAGTTCACATACCTCGGCTCTACCATCACCAACGACCTATCGCTCGATGCTGAGCTTAACAAGCGGATTGGAAAGGCATCTGCTGCTCTCCCCAAGTTGTTGCAAAGAGCAGCACAACAGTATGCTGACCCTGAACACTAAGATATCCATATACTCGGGATCATTTGGAGTATTAGAGTAACAGACAACGAGGTGCTTGAACGTGCCAAGATTCACTGCATGGTCACACTTCTCCGCCAACGTCGAATGGGAAGAGTTTGTTCTAGACAGGCCCAGCTGGCGACATGCTCTGATCACTCGTTTGAATGACGGCGAGGACATGCTACGCTTGCTTGCTGATGAAAAGCTATTTAGAGGAAGAGGAAGCAACTACAACACCAACCAAACACGACTTTCAAGTGCAGCAAAGAATGCCACTCACGTGTTGGGCTACATAGCCACTACAGACGCTGCACAACCACCATCCGGGACATCTCTCATGGGCGCACTTCCATCGTCTCTCCAGTCTAACGGATGCCAATGACATATCTAATTATTGGGAAATATGAATGGAGAAGAGTTTAAACAATATTGTATTTGCACGAGTAACAAAGGGGTAATTGAAGACTACCTTACTCAGCATTCATATTGGTTGTAAGCTTCTTCGAAATCCATCATTAAAATATAACAACAGTGACAATAGATGTAAGTGTCCCACCAATGCCACTCAGAATCATTTTCAGTTACATCAGTCAACCTCTAGAATCTCATTTGAAAGGAATCCTTTGACACAGAATGAATTCTCAAAGAGATGCACTATCGAACTATGTATAATCAATTTTTAGTTAATATTACCATGTGACTGTACTGTGGGTGTGTTTCCTAAAAGCATATTATGTTTTGTTTTCACGGCCAAATTACTATTATCTGTGAAGTAGTTTTCTTAGAAATCATTTAATCATTTATCCGTCTCAAGTTTAGAATGTACTTGGAGTTCATACCACTTTCTTCGTCGAAATATTCAACAAATAAATTCAAGAACACTGGGTCAAAACTGATTTTCTTATTTACAAATTTCAAACAGAATCACCATGTGGTGGGCAAAGAATGGAACGAATATAATTTAATGTTAAAATATTCAGAAGTTTAACATTGTAGGTCACATCGAGACTCGGTCTAAAATGTTTGCATTTGTGGCCATTTTAAGGACTAAATTTAGCACATACATGATTTGTCGTGTTAGTAATAAATATGACTCAAAGTGTGTCCCAGTGTTATTTCCCCCATAAAGTATATATTTCCGATTTTCCCCATACAGTCATACAGTGCTGTATTTCTCATGTGCTCAGACAGATACCCAATGTTCATCCTATATACACTTTTAACATGCAGTATTATAATGGCTTCAATTTGTTTTCATTTTCGTTTTCAGCTAGTAGTACGACGGTTCCAGGTGGCGGTACGACTTACGTCAGATGGGGCAGAACAGCTTGTCCTGAAAATGGCACAGAGTTGGTATATAAAGGTAAAATAAACGGAAAGCAGTTGTAAAGTAAAAGTATATTTTTTATACGAGCAAATGATTTCTACTAGATAATTGTTATTGTTTAATAGTATTAAATTAATCTGATTTTCTAACATTAGAAACATTGGTTTATTTTTTTTTAAAATATAAGACAATAAGACGCAGCTTCTAATACTAGAACACAGTTTAGAGAACGACTAGTTGTATTAGACAATAACTGCCTACTAGTAGAATTGGTTTTGTAATGAATTAAAGTAAGTTTGTAATATTAGCAAATTGAGATCATTTACACCTGGCTGAAGTAATATCCATTTCATACGTACAAGAAAACCAAAACATCTGCTGTTATTACATCATTGTACCCATATTTGGTATACCATTTAGTTCTCTGCAGCATGTGCAAACTGACCATTAAGAAGTGGTGAACAATTCATTTCTGTCTTATGGTCAGTCAGTATTTTAGTATATAAGGTCAAATATGTATTTTTCTGGAGTCATGTCCCTCAGTCAATTAAATCATTTAGGACCGCAGTGACGCATTTTAACATCACCTTTATGTACAGGTCTACCTACCCTGAAAGGTATAACATTTTGTGAAAGTGTCCGTAACGAAGTAGGGGCAGCCGAACAATATTCCAATATAAATTTGAGTGCGTACTTAATCGGGAAGTAAGATTATAACTCAGTCAGACTCTACTCAGCAGAGGGCGCATATTATACTGTCGAAAGTTTGGAAAGTCTAGAAATCTTATAGTACACCCACATCATCTAGTAACAGATAAGTGTGATTACTGACTTCTGCTTCACGTTATAGTTTTAATAAATTTTCAGGATGGCTGGATCCCCATACACTCAGACCGGAAACGGTCCAAATAATCTTTGCCTTCCAGAAGATCCAACATGGGCGAAATATAAAGACGGAACTGTCAACGATGACCACAGAGCTCGTGTATATGGTACAGAATATGAGATGGGAGCTATAGGTTATACGCCTTTCTCGCCTGATGTTCTAGACAATGACGTTCCATGTGCTGTTTGTCGAACCACTCGTTCATCTTCTATAATGGTCCCAGGGAGAACAAACTGCTACTCAGGATGGACGGTTGAATATTCGGGTTACCTCGTTTCATCGTATTACGGCAATGCTTCACCGATGGAGTACGTGTGTTTGGACGGTAACCCAGAATCTATCGCTGGAGGTGTAGCCAACGAGAATGGTCACGTGATATACCTGGTGGATGTCATATGCGGCTCGTTGCTATGTCCACCATATGTCAACGGGTGGGAACTCGCATGTGTCGTCTGCTCTAAATAAAAAATCGGAATCTTTGCCTCTACTGTCTCCAAACGCATAGAATGTTATTCACCTATAGCACTGTTCCAAATCCAATAATATGGCGCGTCACAAAAGCGAGTGAACAATGACAGTCACACATGTAATCCAGTGTTGATGTATATGTCAAGTAATATGTTTGTCAAATGTTCTATTGGTTGGGATAAATTATATATTTTATCAAATGTTCTACTGATTTGGAAGGATAATTGTTTTCGAATTATTACAAATATCTACTTTTGGAGGTTAACGCTCATTATTAATAAAACTAGCGTTTGGGACTCTCTTACGAGCAATAACTTAAAGGTGCAATGTTTTAATAAACCAAATTATTATTTCCTATTCTATAAATTATTACTGTATTTTTAAAACTCTTCGAGAAACAGGATAACAAATGAGTAATGATTTAATATTACATTTACGAAACTCGTTGAATCATTTCCCGAGGGCTTGAATAGCTAAACATTATTCATTGTTTTCAATTCATACAAAATAGATATTAAATCACAACCTAGTTGAGATCCTCCATAAAAAGGATGTCAGCATGGATCAATATTAAGTACGAATCGTTCCATTCTTAAAATAACCTTTCTAACCGGTATCCTTGTGGTTAAAATGAATGATCTTTTCATGCTTTCACTTATATAATTTCAAACGCATTGTGGATTTCGTTTCCGAATCATTTGTTCAGCTTTAAAATAATGATATGATCTTGTCAATATTTGATATAATTTCTTCATTGTCCAGTTTATAATGATTGTAATGAAGTCAAAGGACATGGTAAGTTAGTCTATAGTTATGGCTTCATTATATTCTGCATTAGGAACTCGATTACGAACCGCAAGGTATTTTGGTCGTGTTTTATATGTGAATTGCTATTACACCTACATAAAATGTCTGCTTTTAGAACAATTCAGTTCTTCATTGTATAGTTTGATTAGTCTTTTTTGTCATAATAACAGAATAATTGTTTCGTTAAAACATAAAGTTTCTTTTTATTTGTACTAATTGTGACCGCTTCGGTGGCCCTATGTGGTTAGAGAGTCAGTCTCAGCTTCAGGAGGTCGCGGGTTCGTAAACATGCCGAGTCATACCAAAAATTTATAATTAAAAAAATATCTCTTTTGTTTAACAGCTGTGTCGCTAGGACTTAGCATTAGAAGTTTAGTGTTAAAACTTTTCACCTGGTGTCAGGATAATGTGACTGGGTTAGGTTCAGCATGATCTGATCTACATAAATATATCATTTGCTATTACCTGATCCAATTCAAGAATTACTGGACACAATAACCAAAATAGACTTTTTAGACTTGAGAAATGACCGGCGTCATTATGCCCCGTCAGTTAAATACAACTGTTTTATTTCGACCACATACCGACCTAAAATATTTTCTGTCGAACATTCCAGAAACACGTCAGATGTATATATATATATATATATATATATATATATATATATATATATATATATATATATATATATATATATATATATATATATATATATATATATATAAATGAGCCATTTTCAGATAGATTCTATACTGCTGGACCTAAACTTTCTTTCTGTTGCAACACTTTCCAATCCGCACTAGACCAAAGCTTTATTAAGAAACATACAGACACTTTTTAAAATGTATGTACGTACATGATACGTCAGAGAAGTCATTCAAATTAAATTTTGGGTAAGAAAAACAATAAAATAAATTATCAGTTAAAACATGATAAACCCAAAGCAAATTGCTGCTAGCTTCCCCATAAAAACACAAAGTACATTTACATTAACACCCTTACAATATTCTGAATTTGTCTGCGGAATATTTTGAAATTATATGTTTTCTTTATTCGCTTGGCTATTACCTGATCTTCTGGGAGACTCACATTTAGTGGAAAGCTAACCTTATCTTACCATACTTTGTAATCTGGAACATTATTAATGCGACCAAAAAAAAATTGAATTCTTTGATTATGACCAAATAATTCAGGTAATTATATATTTTCCTGTGAATTTATATTGTATTCTTTAGCTTCCATGTGACTTAAGCTAATAATATGTCGAGTAAGAATATATTCTTTTCTAAAAAGTAAATCATAAAAGCTATTAAAATCATTAAAATCCAATTATAATGCATTGTTCTGTTCTTTTTCACCCTTTCGTATGAAGTTTATTTAATGGACAAAGGCCAAAAATGGAGGAATTATTACAGTTTTCAGGACTAATTCCACTTCTCATTTCGTGCTGTATTATGTTAATATATTATGACCTATAAATAATTCTTTCAGCTTCATTAAGTGACAACCTTCTGGTTGAATTTGTTTACTTATTATAAGATTAATATAATTTATCAAAATTAATTTAAAATATTAATTTTGGGCGCTATTTTTTCCATTTCTTTTCTTTTTCTTTTATTTAAAATGGATAATTGATATTAATGTATCTGATTGCATTCGATATAAAACATCTAAAGATTCGAAATGAACTTCATTATAAAATAAAATTAAAGAAACAGACGGATATTTCTTTTACATTTTTTTGTACTTTCAACATTTTCACTTTTGTCTGGGTTTTCTTATCATTTTGTGATATTGTATATTAACATGCTTGTATATATTTTTTATCAGTTTTCATACCTGTTGTAAGCTTCTGGTTAATAAGTGAGAAATTCGTAGGAACAAGATATCCAGTTCATTTATCATTTGCCTGACATACACCTGTATTTCCTCTTACAAATATTTTGATTTTTTTATCCAATCTTTGATTCAAAGATAATTTTGGATAGTTTCAGAACAAGTTGGTTTTACGACTTTGCATTTTGATCCGTTTACGCAATATTCGTTCTGGATTACAAACATTTGTATTATAATTAGAAAATTAGAGAGATAATTTTAATAAACGCTTGTATAATAAGATTATTTGGAGTTATCTGCCATTTGTTTAATTAGGTGAATATGTAGAGTATAAAAAAAATATGCCGAAAGTTGGTCTTCTCAATTCACAGAGAAATTACTCAAAGTCCTATATTGGATAATATTGATATAACTTTTGGCGAGCGAATTTACATGGTCTCAAATAATTGGCAAGGAATATGAAGGTTATAAATATTATTATATGACATTTAATAAATACATTTGGAGAATACCTGTTAAGAGTTATAAAAACAACAACAAGATATAACCAAGCATTTCTTTTAAAGAATGTCATTATATCAGGTTGAAAAACCCGAAAAAGTTTGAACTGATTAGAGTAATAAATCTTACATCCAACCTTTTGAATAATTAGTAGATGCTAACGAAGTGCATTCCACTTTAAATACCGAGAAATAAGTCATTGATGCATGATTCACCATATCTCTACTTGAAACAAATTTCGAAATATTTTACTGCAGATTTTTCAAAATTTATCTTTATATATTAACAGAAAATACAAAGTATTGTAACATTTCTATATATAAAAGTATCAAAATGACTTCTGCTTAACTAAGTAGTAAAGAAAGCACCAACTTGTTCACATAAATCTTTATTGAAAAAAAGATTTTAAACTATAACCACCAACATTAAGAGAGAAGATATTGTTAGAATCTTTAAACTTAAAATAATAAAATGAAACAAATTGGAAATGTTTGATTTAAAATAATGTATGGCAGATATTATAATTCAAATGTTTACTTCAGATTAAAAAAGTTAAGAAATCTTTTCCAAAGAATATTTATAATATTAGAATAAAATAAATTTATTATTTTAAGTTTTTTTGAACGATAACTGGTAGAGTCATTGGGAACTTACTAATGCTTGGGTGGGAGCTGTGTCGTTACGGCATATCAGAAATAGGGTGAATGATAAATAAATTGTATAAAGACCACACTGTATTCAGATGTGAAAATATCCTACACGCTAAGAACAATAATAATGTAAATTTATTATCATTACTATCGGTAGCATTTTCAATCATATTTAATAACATTTACAGTGGTATAAACGGAAAGTTTGCACACACACGCACACACACACACACACACACACACACACACACAAACACACATACATATATATATATATATATATATATATATATATATATATATATATATATATATATATATATATATATATACAAAAAAATGACAAGCATCAGTGCAAAAACTAGTATCACTCTAGCCTGAGCGCTTTAGACTCTCAATGAGTCTTTATCAAAGGCAAATACAGAACATAGACAAGACAGACAATTAAAATACAAAAACCGTGTTTACAGAACTTTACATGCCTGTTTCTACAGTAATTAAACCTTGAAAATTATTATGTTAAATCTAGTTTCTTTTAACTTGATGCGGATGCTGTAAAATGTGAAATCGATGAGCCAAAGCGACACATCTGTTTTTGTATGTAAATTTATGTACGAGCAAATTATATCCCGGATATTATATATTAGTAGTTAGAGTATATTAAGCAAATTTAGAGAATTATTTAAAAGGAAATGGGTCAGCTGGAAAAAAAAATTACATTTGTGCATGGCTGTCTTTTTCTAGTCTTCTTGGTTTAAACCGCTTGGTTTCAATGTTCGAAGGTGATGATGATGATGATGATGATGATGATGATGATGATGATGATGAAGTGACATCAAGGAAGTGACAGCGGAATAGTCATTAAGACTAAATCAGAATTATCAGATGCATATATCACATACTCTGAAGAAAATAGCTTGAATTTAGTGTGATTATTGTGCGGTAGTATATAACATCTTTATTTCGTGTATATGTATTATATCAATTAATGGAAATTTGTAAAAAAAAAAAAAAAAAAAAAAAAAAAAAAGAATCAGTTAACCAATGAGAAATAGTCCTAAGTAACAAAGCAAATTAAATTGTTGTTCACTTGTCTGGGTGCGTATCAGAGAGAATGCAGCAAGACTTGATGTGGAATTGAACTGTTAATCTTCGAGGAGGTGCTGGAAAGGCCTTGTCAACGAATTTTAAAACAAGAAGTTCAATGGTACATCATTTAAATTACTATTATTCGTTTTAAATTGAAAGAATTGTTTTATAAATATATCTAGTCTTCGTATATGTAGTATTTTGTTACTCGTGGAAATAAGACTTGAACATGATGTTCTTGGTTCTTGGTGTCTAATATATTCCGTGTTCATTAATTTAAAAGCTACCACATACTGTTAATTTTGGAGGTAAAAATATTAATGCTGACTTTGTATTATCTTAATAGAAAGCTTACGATTGGCCGGTCATTAGCTTAGTGATGCCACATTGGACAGACATAGCAAGTTGGCTGGTGGTGTTGGTCATGTACTAGACCAAATATATTCGACAATAGTCTCCCAATCGGAAAGTTTCAAGACAGTAAAATTAAAATTTTCCCGAAAAAATGATATTGAAACTTTTGTCAGAGTACTGAAGGGTGAGGAACTCTTAAGGGAAATCCCTGGGAGATATCACAGGACCTATCAGAATTTACTATCAGAAGCAAAAATAAAGAACCCAGACATGTACATATCACACATAAACAAATTCTCACGCAAATTTGACAAACGGAATTTTGTTTGCGAACTAATATGTAAATTTGTAGTGTGTGTGTGTGTGTGTGTGTGTAAATTGTTGTAACACTTGTCAACGCAATAGACAAAAGGGAAGAAGAAAATATTGTTTTTAATTTAAATATAACATTATCCACATGTTATAACTTATGGTATAAAATTATAACAGATATGTATGTATGTATGTATGTATGTATGTATGTATGTTTCATAAATACCATTGCAAATGTTATTAATAATGTTCATTAAAATAATCATGTTTTTCTTTTAAGTAATGTAGAGTATT
The DNA here is from genome assembly GCA_030141615.1 of Unio pictorum. Lineage (NCBI taxonomy): Eukaryota > Metazoa > Mollusca > Bivalvia > Unionida > Unionidae > Unio > Unio pictorum. The sequence goes on from JARLTB010000203.1 coordinate 17,388,744, forward strand.
AACACACACACACACATACACACACACACGTGTGTGTGTGTGTGTGTGTGTGTGTGTGTGTGTCAACTTTCCGTTTATACCATTGCAAATGTGAATACAGTGTGGTCTTTATACAATTTATTTATCATTCACTCTATTTCTGATTTGCCGTAACGACACAGCTCCCTCCCAAGCATTAGTCAGTTCCCAATGATATATGGACATAGACCACAATTAATTTTACTATATATTCTCTACATATATTTCTCAGTACTTACCTTTCCACAGTGTGACAATCAATACAAATCATATGTTAATCTAAAATACCTCCAAAGATGACTTCACGGTGAAATTCTTGTCAAGGGTTGATCGGCATTTTTTTGAGCTGCTGCACTGTAAACAGAGCAGCATGTAAACAGAACACATATTTCACTTCTGGATCATCACCAAGGCCTTATTACTCCATGTGCATTGTCGCCAAATTACACACTGACAACCACTCTCTCTGCTCCTATTCTCGAGAATAAACAATTACCTTTAAATCCCTACCAAATATGCATCAATATAACTCTTCTATCACTACCAAAATGAGACAGGAAAAAATGTTCTAAAAATAGACTGGAACTACATTCGTGGGTACTGAACTGGAAGTATTAATTGTGGTGTGGTTCCATATGCCTCGCTAGACGGTTTTATCGCGTTATATCTTGCCATCTGCTGCTTTACACGCATGCGTCGGTAATTTAAATCTAGTGTCAACAGCCGATAAATACGCAGGTGTTCTGTTCTGACAGGGATTTATACTGAAAAAAGTTAGTGTTCTAAGGATTTAGCGCAGTGGATCATTAGAAGAGGGATTATACTTACCGTCTGGGTAGAAAGGTTAGTCTAAATAAATTTATTAATTAATATCGTGCATCCGATCGTACGCAGTTTTGGCGAGGCAGAAAAGAACCATTTAGTGGTAATGCAGAGTACGGCTGGTCTCTGAGCCGTCAATTAAAAATATAAAAAAGGCTTAGAGACCATGTTAGCTGGTCTAGCAATATTCCATAAGACATAAGTTGTGCTTAAGAAAATGTTTTTCTTTGGTTAGTTTGCTGGCGCTTAGGCAGAAGGTGAAAAAATGGATTTTTTTTTTGCTTAAAAGACCCATAATTTTCGTATGGAGAAGACGCTTTATTCAAAATGTCCACCTCAACCTACTTTTTGCACAGGTTTACCTGTCTGCGCGTGCTTCAGATTTGTCTGCCATAGATCTGTGGCCATATAGTCTTAAACATAGACACAAATTCGGAATCCGACCATGGGCGAATTTTGGGTGAGAAAAAAAACCGGGTCCAAAAACATTTTAGACTAAATTACTATTTTGGAATGGTGCTCAACTGATTTAAGACGTTTGGATTATATCTCTCCCCCCCCCCCCCCGAGACATGATGAATGTTGGCACATTAGCACATTCTAAGCTATTTACATATCTAGTTCAGTATTGGAATTGGCTTGCATAACTAATGGATATCATTTGAAGAGAAAGTCAATATCTGGTTCAGTATTGGAATTTGGCTTGCATCACTACTAGATATCATTTGAAGAGAAAGTCAAGTGCAATTTCATAAAGAGAGTGTTGCAGAAAGATGAGAGCGAGAAGACATGCAAATTCAGTTATGTACATGTATGCGATTTGGATATTTATCATAGCTTTAACACTTTTTCAGTCATATCACTATAAGTTCTGCAGCGTGGCAGTATATAGTGATGTCTAGCACATGTGTATCATGCTGCTGTCCTACCAAGACACATTATCCTAACACCAGGATAAGAAGTGCCAACATTAAGCACTTACTGCTGAGCATCTATCGCGAAAGCTGCCATTTTTATGTCTTTGGTATATTACTCGACCTTGGTTAAAACCAGCACCCCCCATCCAAATCTATACTGACACTCTTGCAACTAAACCACCAGAGTGGTCTATAAGGCAAATGGAAATATAAAAGAAGAGATAAAATACAGAGAGAAAAGTCAAATGGAGAAATGCAACTTAGATTAAATATTTAGAACTGGAAAGTGAAAACATATCTTTTCCTAAGTTCCTTTACATACATGATTGTGTTTTGATGCTATCATAAAACATAGGTTAGTATAAATTACTAGAGAAGAGGAAGTATATCAATATGGCCAAGACAGCATTGAAATATATTTGTACAAAGTGTACTTATTGGCAAAACTAATACAATCGACACTTCAGTGCCATTGCAACATAGTGTTAATAATGATGTGCTTCAGGTACATATCTTGAGGCGTGAGGAGTTGGTACAAGACGTATATCAAAACATTAGAAAATTTCAAAATGGAAACTTCGATAAATCTATATTACAACAAGAAAGTGCATGCTATTTCTGACTGCTAAAGATTGAAAAACAAGCAACATAATTGAAATAGACTAGTCAAAGGCACCTATATCAAGAGGCCAATGTAACAGACTTATACTGAAATCAATCAATTTGTTGGATCAAACAAATCAGTCTGATTTTATGATTGATAATTATAAGCCATTTATGTTGAAAGGTTCTTTATCACCTGTGAGCAATTCTACCAAACCTATCCCAATTAAAATATTAAGGGACACAGGAGCTTTTCAGTCTTTTATTATCAGGTACATTGCCTGTCTGTGAGCACAACTCTGATCACAGTGTTCTTGTTTAGGATGTAAATTCAGGCTTTGCTTTTTCTCTCCAGTGTACTGAACTCATGACCATTGGATTACAAAATGCAGTATCCGCCTACTGAGCTGCTATGGCCACCTATCTAATACTGTTTGAAACCAACAAATTAAAAATAAAAACACTAGGAAGTTCAAAAGAAAAAGAAAAAACATTAAATGGTTAAATTGCATTATAATTTCATTGAGCCAGAGAAGCATGTACAAATATAACACAGATTTCATTGCATAAAGTAAATGTTCATCTCCACAAAAATGTTTAATATTAAAGATATAACCCAAATAAAGTCATTTCAGTCATTATGTATGTCATTATTGAATAAAATACAAGAAGCTGGCCACAGCCTGCATATTATGTCCAGTCACAAACATTCAAAATGTTGGTTACAATTTTATTAAAGTGAAATAAAATAAAACAACTGTTTCATTGAAGGTAATTAAACGGTGTTGACAGATGAATGAAAGGACATCAACTTCCTTGTAACGTGGAGGAGTCTTGATAAAAATGGCATCACAGGAAGACATGCAATACTGCTGCATTGTTAAATGAAAACATCATCTTATTTATCACTAATATCTGCATGGACCGTCTCTATTATATAACGATAAGGTAATTCCTTCCAACCTTGATGAAACATCACACTGTCAATTTGTTTTTGGAAGGAACATCAGGAAGCAATACAATTTCGTTCTTAAAGTGTAAATGCATTTAAGTAATTCAAATAAATTCATCTTTACTTATTCAGTGAAAGAAGCAAAAACAATTTAAGTTAGCTGTACCATAATTCCAGTTAGATTGTCCCCTTGAGTCCAGACTGCAGAATATTAATAATAAATGAGCGATGGCTAGCAGACCTTTGAACACAATTTAAACATCATGTTAAAAAACAACAATCAATAATTATTATACTGAAGTTATCATGATGTCAGAGACTACACTATTTTCTGGGCAATATTCAAATTTATAATTTTGAAACATGGCAATATTTTCAATGTTTTTTAATGAGTGACAAAAATCAAAGAACTTCACTGCCTCGAAAATATTTTTGCTTAAGAAAAATATTTACAAAAAGCAAATAACAAAACTATATATCTGAACATTAATTTAAACTTTCATGGCCTGGATGCAAATGAATCAAATGACCAAACTGAAATCTAAGAACACATCATAAACACAACTGGAGAATCTACCCTATTTGTTGGCCTATAAGTCACTGTGAAGCTTAAGTCAACTTAGCCAGTTTCTGTCCTTCATTCATAAACAAATAGATGCCAAGTATAAGACAAGGCCAGAGCAATACCTCAACTTTGTCTGTTTCACTACTGTTTGATACACACATGAATTTTATCCTAGCTGTAACTCCACAAATTTACCAGTCAGCATAGCTAAGTGTAGCTAAAAAAACTTACCGGTAATTTGTTTCACACCAAATATCTAAAACAAATAGGATACTTTTAGCCACAAATGACCTGAAAATTTACAGAGTTACCGATAGGATAAAATTTGTAATGCTGCGTGAAATGTAGAATAGCAACTTCTGTTTTCAGGAATATTACACAGTATGCATAGCTGCCAACCCTCCAGACTTGCAATTTTGTGAAAATGGTGATAAAAATTAGCGAATTTTGACATGAATTCATTAAGTCATCCTCGAGTCTGCGAATATTTGTTGATACAAATGAATGCATGGCAAGTATTTGGTATATTCCAAACTAAACATCACTGTATGCGTAATATATTTCCCTTTACTATTCCGAGTTTCCTCTGTCCCTTGCCACACCATTTTTTTATTATATTTTTAGATTTATGCTGGGGTGCAGGGTCAAAGTCCATTCCATATCGAAAAAGTTGAAATTTGCCGACACCATTTGGTGTCAAAATGGGGTAGCCTCTTACTAGCTAGCACAGCAAAACTGGAAAGAGCTTTCCTTGAGCTATACCTGCTTGCAATCGATAGGAAAATTATTTTTTTTTTCTCAAAAATCATGAACATAGCATTCGTCATGTATTTAATCTGTTGACAGGCGAGATGAAAATGCGTTCTTGCTGAAATTTGACCTGGATCTGGCCATTTTTGTCCCAATGATATGACTATACAAATCTCTTCACCTACATGTGAATTAGGTCATATAGTCACGTGACATGGACAAAAAAAAATTTCCAAAGTAAAAGTGGGGTAACAAGGGTCAGAGAAAATGGTGAAAACATTTTCAAGATTAGTTGCAGGTGCATGCGAAGAACAACATTTTGGTTGGGCACCAGTTTCTCTTAAAAGCATTTGTTGTTGTTGAAGGGTATACTGCTGTTTTTCAGCACACGATATGCTATACATGGCAGTCATTATTAATGGTGGAGGAAAAACCCGGGGAAAACCCCTGAAAAGAACCACTGACCCACGAGAAGCTACTGGCAAGCCTTCTCACATACCCACACTGGTCCAATCTGAGACTCGAACCCACGAAAACACTGACTGACACATTTGCGCTACTATTTTAGAGATTATCCATTCCACTAGAAGAAGAAGAAGAAGAAGAAGAAGAAGAAGAAGAAGAAGAAGAAGAAGAAGATGATGATGATGATGATGATGATGATGATGATGATGAAGAAGAAGAAGAAAAATAATACTTCCCTAAATCGGTTGACTTGTCACAAATCAAAATGAAATTATTAGAAGATAAAATGTACCAAGCCTTCAGCACCTACACTATCGAGTACCTTAAAAAAACCACACAAAAACATAAACAAAACCAAGTCCATACGTTAGCCACTGTCGGAATTCAAATTTTATGTTCAGTGAGGATTTAAACTAAAATAGATACATATAACGTAACAGTATTTTCAAGAACAAAATTAAAATCATCCACAGAAATCCATACAACTTTAAAGCAAAGAAAACAATACGTGACTTTTGAAGAAAAAATGTATTTCTTAAAACTGATGAATATTGTTGTTCACGGTTAACTGATGGGTCAATTTAAAAACAGGAAGCAAGTACAAAGATTGGTACTCTAAAGAAAAATGTATTAAACTTTGAAAGGACATATCATTTCCAAAGAAAACATTTAAAGGTAAACATTTTATTAGTCAATTAAGTCTACTACTGCAGCAAGCCCAAAACCCATAACATATTAAGAGCATTATATTTTCATGGCAGATATAGATTCCTTTGCATTAAAGCAGACCTGTAGAAACAAATACACTTTAAAATGACCATGTTTTATGATACACGTAACTACAAAAGGATGATATTTTGGTGTTCCTCATATGAAAAAAAGATACCTGGATCGTGTAATTAGCTGAATACAAAATACCGTGGTTTTAGAAGTAAGCTATATGCCTTTAGGACAAAACAAAGATCAAATGTAAGTATTCTATGGTATTTAATAAACAATCTGTAATCGCAAAGTATTGAAAGTAAGCAAGAATATTTATTCAACAACCTGTTATCGCAAAGTAGCAAAAGTATGCAGTGGGATTTATTGAAAAGTCTGTAATCGCTAACTATTTAAAGTAAGCAAGTATATTTATTAAACAACCTGATATCGCATATTATTTAAAGTGAGGAAGGTACAACATATCGTCTATATAACCAAACCATAAATCTGCAACAAGTAGAGACTAATGAACTTGTAAGAGTTAAACCATAATGGCATTAGTGAAATCTGATGAAATATTGCAAAACCAAAATATAGAAAACATATCAAACACATCAGCAGCGAAGCAGAGGAACTGATAAAAGCTAACATTTAACTGAACATTTAACAGCTTTAGAAAATACTTTTAAATAAAAAATTTTAATAACATAACAAAATTTACTTTTTGACGAAAGGTTAAAATGATTTTTCAACGAGAAGGTATGATACCAACAACAAGCAAATACATCTTTTTGTATGACATCAGAAAACCCTTGGTCTAAACATAATAAATTTGGTAAAATGTCTTATAGGAGGAAATGGACTGGTAAAGGTGACACATAAGCACCAGTTGGTGACACATAGGCACCCGTTGACAATGTAAACCAAGAGATCTAAATACTGACATTATTTGTTCGAGTTAGATTAAAAGCACAAGCATTACTGATTATTTATTTCTGAAAGCGTAAAAAGATGGCGTTTAATATAAGCTTGGCAACTTGTTCCTTAATTAACTGATGATGTCATTCTGATTATTTTTGGCCGTAATTAACTTGTTGTATGCGATTCAAAACTCATGTTAACATTTGGCAACAAAAGGAATGAACACAAAATAATAATATGGGTAAGAAAAAAGAAAAAAGCTATTTTCAGGAGTAAATTCAGTCAGATCACGCAACCACATACGTGACCACAGACGCTTGTTTATTTGCTTCTTGAATAAAGTAAATTAGTTCTGTTTTTTAATCATCAGCTGTTTTAAATGTAGACCAATTATAATCTCTCGCCGTTTGTCCTTTTGTCGAGATAAGAATAGACCAATTACAATCTCGCACCATTTTTTACCTTTCGTCATCATAACTGCTAATCACATTCTTTTCTTTACGAATTGTTACTGACTGCTTTTCCGTCGCTGGTATTGTATTATTTACCAGGTCCGTATGTAAGCGTGTCTAATGGCTGTTGTATCCAATAATACTACCTGTTTTCATTCCCATATCACGAGGTAAACAAAAATATTCCATTCCCATCATCAATAATATAATCTAGTTTTAACTTGTGGTTAAAGCATCCGCCGCGTAAGTGAGAGGTCGTGGGTTCGATCCCCGGCATAGTCATAAAAAAGACTTATACAAATGGTACTAACAGCTGCCTCGCTTGACGCTCAGCATTAAGAGGTTAGTGTTAGGACTGGTTGGCCTGGTGTCAGGATAATGTGACTGTGTGAAACATGATGCTACATGTCTGCGGCATGATGCCCCAGTGACATCACTATAAACTGCCTCACTGCAGATATCGTAGCGAAATGATTGAAGTTTTTTTAAAGCTACATTAAAAATCCTAACCAAACAAACAAAGAAACAAAGTAATATTGCTCATGCCTTACGTAGCACGTCCGTTGTCAAATCGTTAGTTTCGGAGATTCATAGATTGACATGTTGTCAAGCTCTTCAATTTTGGAGGCAAGTAAATCTTGAATGCAGACCACAATCCTACAATACCATGCAATAAGTGATCGGTTTTGAGAAAAACTGAAACTATGATGTCTGGTGATCAGTTTTCAAAATATGTTTGCTTCCAGTTTTCTGAAAGCTGCATTTCCAATGGCTAATTCACAGGTCAACTAAACATGACCCGTGTGCGGTCATATCTTTATATAGAACAATGATTTGCGTCAGATTCTTCTTGCTGCTGTTGTTGTTGTTGTGTTTAACGCCATTTTTCACCACACGATAGGCTATACATGGCGGCCAGTATTAATGGTGGAGGAAGAACCGGAGAAATCCCCCAAAAGAACCACCGACCAACGAGAAGCTACTGGCAAGCTTTCTCACATACCCACATTGGCTGAATCTTAGACTCGAACCCACGCAGACAGAGATGAGATGGCAGTGATCCATAATGGAGAGCGCTTTAGACCACTCGGGCCACCTAAAGCATTTGTAGAACTAATATTTTATATACAGTAGTCCTATTCTTATATAGCCATCCCTTCTGTACCTTGAAAATGGCCTTATAAGACGGGTGGCCTTCCAGAGGGGGGAATAAATTTCTATGAGAAGTTGGTACTTTGGATATAGTTTTCACAAACAACTGAAGCATGTCCATGCCGAACCATGGCAATCATTATTATGTCCGTTTAATCGATCTTCCATTCTGTTTGCTGAACATGCCTCTCATTAAGTACAGTCCTACGCACTAAACTTGTCATTACATGTGACTAAAGACATAAATTGCTATACTACCAGACAGTGTATTCATTTCATATCGTTTGCTAGTTTTATAAATATGAACTTTTTATATGCAAATGGGAAAGACAAACATGTTCCGCAACACGTATCTTCCATCTATGATATATCGAATCATCAAATGAATCATTTAAAGAGGCCAATGTATCACTCACTTAATAACTTTATTCCGAAACTAACATGGTAGCTATCATGACCTTTGGATTTAATACAACATAATTAAAGTGTAAACTTTGACACTAAAAGTGCAAATTCAATGTGTTACAGTTGACCAAAAGAGATATACGAATACGTTTGATGTCATTATTTGTGATACAATATATGGAAGATAGAAGGTCGGTGTATGCCAAAGCCGATGTTTTTGTATAATGTGTTGTAATTATTACTCCAATCACAAATGTTTGAGTTGTCATTTCAAATGGACAGACCATTTGTGCTTGGTACGGTGGAATTGTTCAGGATCTTCGAAGCATTTGAAAGAAAAAGTATCAACTCAAACTTGATTTTGAACAAACAAGATTTTCTCTCAACAAAAACGTATATTTAATCTTTCAAATATGTTTGGTATTTTGCACTGGATCTTAGATCTCTAACTTTAAGAACTTTTCATAGCTAATACAATATATTTTGCAACATTGATAAAAATAGCAATTTACTCTTTCAATGGAATGTTCGAAGAAACAAGGTGAAGGTGTGCCAATTCGGATATAAAATATTCATGAGCTTGCATTTTGCCCCATTTATAAATGACTCAAATTGATTTTTAGCCGTTTTAATTCATGTTTCTAAATTTCATCTACTATTACCATAACAACAAGGTTAAGACTTTAAACATAACGTTATCTTCTCTGTCCTTAATTGAACCATGAACCATCGAGTCTCTCTCTCTCTCTCTCTCTCTCTCTCTCTCTCTCTCTCTCTCTCTCTCTCTCTCTCTCTCTCTCAAAATTATTGCCCACAAGGTATCGTAAATCGGTTGTCACACAGGACATACTGGTTTATTGCGTGTCTCAGTGGTACTCGTGAGACCTATCAGGGCCCATATTTACCATGTACATGTTTACTGAATAATATGTTGAAAGGACCCTTACAACTTAAAGATTTATTCGGTGTTACGATCCGTATGATTTACAATATTACTTCAAAACCGGAATATTATCATCCCTTTAAATTTACCCTGCTCGAAATATTGGGTGTGCTGTGATTTATATCTTGTTTTTATTTAACAAGGACATTTTAATCATATTTCTTGCTGCTGCCTGCACTGGTAAAATTCCACATTATATAGTTGTTATTCTAGCTAGTAATAAAATCTTTAGCATTTATTATAGTTTTCTAAATTTGTATGATCAATAAAAAAAATAAGTACGGATCGTTCAAAGAGTTTATGGCCACTTAGGCCACATGAAAGGTATTCTGTGCTCGACATAATACATATATACAGATAGCAAAGATGGGTGTGTGTGTAGAAACATTTAAAATTTGAATTATTTCGTTTATAGCGAAAATATGAACAGAAAATATAAACAAATATATTATATTTTAATCATATACACATTTTGTATCATGTGCCATACCATTCTGATTAATTGGTTATCTATTTTTTATCGCATTGTTTGTTTTGATTGTTTTACTGTGTCTTGTATTCATATTTTCACACAAGATAATTTTTCACACGCAAAACAGGTTAATCCACACTTACCGTTCGTGAACATTTTAACTTTCAGGAATTAACACTGCTTCATAATAAAATAAAATACGGATTCACGTATTGCTGTTATGTCATGCGTACATATCACATGTATACAACTTTCTTAATTATTTTTGAAAATTGCTCTTGAAGCAATGACATGAATATATTGTTTGATATGAAATCTTTGATCATGGAACCATGTGTGAGTGCAATGTTTAGATCATCACTGAAAGTTTATTGCTGGGCGCCTAATAGCCTTGATAGAGACAGTAGAGGCATTCAACATTTAGATCAGTATGCATAAGGTCAAATTTCTTGCTACCAGAGAAATTCAGCTGATATTTCTTAAGTCTGAAGAGAAGCAAAGGACAGCAATTTATGTAGAAAACTTCTGGAAATGAGTTCAAGAAAGGCGTGTATTGATTTAAAATTATTTTCGTTTTTTATCTAAAAAATCAATAGGTTTAAAAATACAGAATATTAATAAGAGTAAATAGTTATATTATGTTAAATTATCTCCTATTTTATTATATTATATTAGTTTTGAACACTAATTAGATTCAGATTCAGATTCTGATCGAAAATGCTCTGAAAAAAGATGGTTATTTATCTTACAGTTGACTGCAAAGATTTAAAAAATAATAAATGCAATACCAATTTTAGTATTCTTCACAAGATCCCTGTCTGGTGACCACTGAAGACATTCATTTTATTCAAAAAAAATCTGTTTACTAAGGTATTATTAATGAAACATTACAGGCAGTTTTATTGGGAATTTGTTCCACACGAAACCTGGTTTCAGGAAAACATATTTTCTTTTTGATATTTTATAAGAATCAAATACATAATTTTGTTAAACGTCTCTTTTTTCAATAAGGTCATGTTCAACTTGAAACTACCAGTTATAACAGCACCAGCGCAAATTTCAAAATGTTTCCTCTGAAGAATCTTACACTGAAACAACAGGAAGTGAAAAGTATTAAAGTTGAATCTAGACAAAGTTTCGAAATGTTACTTATATGTAAAAGAGTCCCTTATATTTATTCAAGAAAGAAATATTGAAAATATCATAGTTGGTATTGCTGTTGAAATAACTTCAACTTTAAATATTAAAAGTTCACTTATTTTAAAATCAGTGTTTAGTCAGCTAGTTTTGAAAGTTGACTTTACAAGAAATAATGAAGATCTAATGTAAAGCTCTCTCTTGAATTTCACATGGAATCATGATAACTATTATGCCATTTCTGTATAGTGTAAGTTCATTGTTTCTACAGGTATCCATTCATTAACCTAATTCTGAGAGTTACCTGGAACATACACATGGGAAAAGACATCACTGATTAAGGGTATTACATTTTTGTCACTATATCATCCATATATTTCATTTAGTTTTAAGTAAAGCATGGAATATGAGCTTATTTCAAGATTTCAGACTAATTCAACAATAACTAAAATCAAAGCATATTAATAAGGGGATCTTGAATCCGATTAGCTGATCTTGTTTCCATTATTAAATCAATATTTTTTAGTTTTTATAAAACTTACAGTACAGGTTTATATAATGGAGATTTCATCAGTTTAGTAAGATTGATATCCATTCATAGTAATTATTTGATCTTGCGACTGACTGAACCAGTTATCACTTTGATGGTCATATTTGAACATATTTGTAAATTTTATTAAACTTGGAATATAAGCTTATATTACGAGATTTCAACTGAAGTGGCAACTAGCTGCATGAGTTTGCAACCACTTTATGATCTGATTTGATCAATTCTGAGAAATGGGCTAACATCATGAAGATGTCAAGTTAATTTTTGCAAGAACAATGTTAAATTATATAGTAATGAAGTGATCTGGCATCTGATTGGCTAAGCTTCTTATGACTTTCAATAGAGTATTTCTAATCAAATTTGGATCTAACTTAGTAAATAGGTCTAAATCATCAAGATCTTTTATGACTTTTTGTTATAAATTAATTGATCTTGTATCTCATAGACTGTGCTTGTTTGTATGACTTTATCAAACTTGATAAATAAGTTTATCTAGTCAAGATATAAGACAAGATAGATTATGAGAAATATCCAATCATAATAAGATTTTAACTCTTACATCTGCCGTGTGTCACTTTATTGTGATGCCTAACACTGGGCCATCATGTCACAAACATTAACACTATTCTGACAACAGCCTGACAAGTCCTAACACTAACCTCTTAATGCTGAGTGCCAGGCAGTACCATTTTTACAAGTCTTTGGCATGACTCTCCCGGGGATCAAACCCACGACCTTCCACATCTGAGGTGGATGCTATAACCAATAGGCCACCAGAGCAGTCTACCAAAGACTTGTAAAAGTGATACAACATGGTAGTTCAAGTTAAGTAAAGAATCTTGATTGTTAATTTTGCAACTAAATTGCAATGTAATTTGAACATTATTATTTTTAATATTAATTTCTTCTATTGTGACAGTAAAACAATCATTCAGACTTGCTTACTTTAGTTTAGAATAAATAAATTTCATTCAAAACTTTGTAACTGACCAAAAGTTTTCAGATATACACACCCCAACAAGCATCAAGCGGACATCAAGCTGGTCATGCAGACAGAAGAAAATATAAAGATGGTAAATATGCTGTATATCTGATAGATGAAACAATCATACAAATCAGTCAGGTCTAGGAAGTATCGACCACTGAGGTTACACTTGAAATATACTATGCAAAGTAATATAAGGTGTCAGTTACATCGTTTAAACGCCTGAGGACATCAGTCAATAATATTATACATGGGACTTTGAACTTCCTTCTTCAAGAAGATTGATTGCCATTAGCCATAACAAGATTTATATTTTAAAAAGATCTTTTATGCTATAGTAAAAATTGTTTTATAAACAAAGAAACATTCCACATGCGTTGCTCTTTTAAATTTTAAATAAAGTAGAAAAGATATTTTCATTTTACATTAAAAGAAAACACCCATTAGGCACTACAAATTTTTCTGATGTTTTTCATATGCATATACTATTATTAAACTTTTTATGCCCAATTCACACCATTTCAGTCATATGATAAATAAAATATTTTGTGTAATTTAATCATTTGTTTTAATATTTTGCTGTTCTCTTTTTTTTTCTATGCATCCATCGTCCTAATGGTTCATCTTTCTTGTTAATACTTGGTATAACATTTAGTTTTTGCAGTTTTTGCAAAACTTTTAGTATGAATATAGCCTCCCTACTAATGTCAATAATGAAAACTGTTGGTGTGATAAAAATGCACAGAAATAGTTATTTCATTCACTGATTTATAATTTCTAACCCAACTCTAACCAGAAATGCCCTAGCACTGTCATTTTCTGTTTTGTTTTTTTTTTTTTTTTTGCTTAATATACTTTCCTTGCTAACACTGTGTCACGTTATGTATACTATGGGTGAGTCTATTTTCCTCTGACATCAGAGTGATATAGTTCATCCTGTTTGGTAACTGCCAGATAATTCCACAAATTACCAAAGGTTGAGAGTTATAGCACTTTGCACACATGTACATAGAAATTAAACCACTAGTTAAATCCATGTGAAATGCAAATGTGTAGTTGTCGTTCTTTTCCATGATTTGACATTGTAAATATTAGAAGTAGATCGACATAGTATGTATATTCTATGTACATATACATGTAGTTGTGCATCCACCCCTTTGCTGAAAATAGACTTGTCAAGGAACTGGAAGTAACCAAACAAGCAAGGTAGTATTTTACACTGAAAATGTTAGTTTGAGATGAAACATGCAGTCCCCCTGGTCTTAATACGTTTGAAATTATAAATCAATATATTAAGTGACCAAGTTCTTAATGTTTTAATTTAAGTTATGGTTGATTTTAAAAAAATTGGATTGAGGGTACAAATATATGGGGATGCATATTCAGACAATAGGAAGAGCAATATGAAGGGAAAGAAATCTGTTTAGGAACTTTTGTAGTTTGCCGTCAAAGTATTTATCAAATATTTACCAACAGAGTCCAAAACAACAGTCTTCATTACTACTACAATTTAGTAGTAAGTAATATAAACATTGTTTTGAAATGTGTCACTTTAATTTACTTTGCTCTGGTTTAGCTGTGATTGTTATCACAAAATGATTTTTGCATTTGCTCATATTTCAAAACTCTTGTGATGATACAAATAGAGTATACTAGATTTCTTTTTGGAAGCCATTCATGGTGATCATGACCAGTGAACCTACATGCATTTCCCAAACTTTGTTTAAGCACATATTTAACAATACCGCATTTACTCCCTATGAATGATTTAGCCATACATGTTGCCAAATTTGTATTTCTAAGAGTTATTACTATAGGTTATACAAAAGAAAATATTGCAGGCAATGACCAACAATGTTATCAGCTTATATTTACACAACAGTATGGAATGAAACACTGAGGAGGATGGCCAAATATGGATAATTATTGAGCTTTTAAATTCTAACAGCCATACATGCAGCTGTTTTGAAAAGCTGTTGCAGTCACTAGCCAAATTTTGCTAAAAGGACATTATCTGTGCACCAGCCTGACTAAGCATGGCAACAGGAATCCTTAGCCAAATCTTGGCTAAGGAGACATTTATCCAAAATTTGGTTTCTGCCTAAAAGTCATACAATACATTATGGAAAGGGACAATATTGCAGTTAGCCAAATTTTGTCTAATCATAGTTACCTAGAGTTTGGTCTTTTGCAGCCATACATAGGGGTTATACTACAAGACACTAGCCAAATTTTGGCTCATCATACATTTATCCAAATTTGGTTCCCATCTAAGGGTGTGAAGAACAGCTTTGTAAGAATTAGCCAAATGTTGGCTAATTTAAAACCTGCCTAGCTCCTCCAACAGACAGTCAAGCTATAGTGATAGACCATATATTGATCAAAAGCTTTTCCAAGAGTCTCATTATGTGCCTCTTCTACTTTGGGTTAAGAGATTTTAGCCCACAGCAGAGGCCTGATTTGAGTAAATGGAAAAGCTCAAGTGAAATCGGAAGCTGTTATAGTTTGAAAGCTATATTCTTCAATGCATTTAATATCTTAGTTTAAAAGTAACATTAATCATTAAATGTTTTTCTTGTTATAATAACAAACTTATTTCAACTGAATATATGTTAATAGTTCTATATCTGGGTGTTACGAAACATCCAAATCCACCCCAATCCTCTAAAATGAACCCCAGATCCACCCCAAATCCACCCAAAATAACCCCAAATCCACCCAAATAACACTAAAATCCACTTAAATCTCAACAAGAATCTTTGCCAATATGATTTGAAAACTGACAATTGTTCTAAATAGGGTTCCAAAGTCTGACATCTTGAATCAAATTCCGTGTCATCTGAGGCAATTATTATTCCATCATTTTTTCCAAAAATGGAGTATTCGTTTACGGGCCAGCAAACATGCCCCATTTTCTTGAAGATGTCGGATATTGTCATTAATGTGTTTGGTACGTAGCACAAATTTTGCCTGCGGAAATTTGGCTTTGAGGGCCTTCGTCATGCTCTTTTCTTCGTCACTTCCAATGGTTAATCGCGCTTTGTGTCCAAATCGATCGCTAACGTGTGAGAAAAATTTCCCGTAAGTTTCCTCTTCGGCATCAAAATGTATCATGCAAACATTACCGGAAAATCCTTGGTTCTATTGCTTATCTCACATCGGTTTAAAGATAAACCATTGTAAGATGTATATCCACTACAAATATTAAATCTGGCATGAAATTTGCATGTAATCTAAACATTCTAAAGTTATGAAATTGAATTAGTAGTACTATTTCGAATTCCTTCTGCCGATTAAGACAGATGAATGGGCAAGGGGTTTATTTTCACTAAATATAGTTGCAGATCAAGTGGCCATTATTGAAAATTGAACGTTTTTTAACTCAACATGTAGGATCCATGTGTTTGATGGCTGTCATAACATTACGAGATTTTATTAGCCAATAACCTTATTGAAATTACTGCATTATTATTAAATGAAATATAATCAGGGCCGGCGCTTCCGCTAGGCGAACTAGGCAATCGCCTAGGGCGCTGGGCTAAGGGTTTATTTCATAATGGGCGGGTGGGGGAGGGCGTGAGTGGAATGGGAGGGGCGCAGATATCTGATCTCGCCTAGGGCACCAAAATGCCTTGCACCGGCGCTGAATATAATATGTTACAAATAATAATAAGAATGTTCCAAATTTTGTGGAATGGATATAACATTCCAATAACTGAATTATTTAAAAGCAGTATTCGCACAGAAAGTGCAAAAAAACTACATACCGGTGAGTGCATTCTTGTCCCATTTGCTGTAAAGACTGTAACTTGTTATGAAATTCACCTGGTGCGTTAGATTTGCAATGTCATGTGATCGTTTTGTATCATAATTATAGCACACAATTATGTTCTTTGGAAAAATATAAATATTAGACAAATTAAAATATGTAAATTCGTGCATTGGCTGCATTTGTTTAGTAGATAAAATGGTAGTCGAATCTGTTCTAAATACATGGTACTGCATGATGACGACACGCATAATTAGGGGTCTATAGCAGAAGAATTGAATTTTTGCGTGTGCTAATCTGTGCGATTTAAAATTAGTTACCAATTATAAATGCCGATACTTACATTCTTCAGACGACGCATGCCCATGAGGTAGTCAAATTCTACCCCATCCAATGTACGACACGAAACGCACACATAGCCCAGTTCAATCTTTCCCCATATTTTCATTTCATCGTCCGAGATTTGTTGACATTTTCAATGATACCAGTTGTTACACAATGAACATTTAACACAGTCATTGGAAACATTTGATCTGCATCCACCACATGGTAAGCTGGCTTTGCGTTTTGTTATACTGAAATCTGCCATGATTCAATTAAAAATCACAAATGAAAACAAAAGATGTGCAGTATTTAAGCTTTATTTGCAAATAAGATACGAGGTCATGAAACAATGTATAGACAGGACCCAGGTCAGAAATCTGTACATTCTGATGCTTGGATGCCTGTGTCTGCTTTATCTGTCATCATCCTTGTTATACTTATCATCAAGTGTGAATTTCACTGTGTCCAACATAATTGCTTTGAGATTCCCAGCTGACTTTCCAGCTATGATGCCCCGATTTCAGTTCCCTATGTTTGAAAGTTAGCTTTAAATACAGAATTTCTATATTGTATTGAGCATAATAGATTGTATGTCTATATTTGGTACCAAAATACGATTAGCTGACTTGTTGTGATGTATTTCATTGACAGGTGCTCCAAATACATTGTCTAAATAGTTTTGTGACTTTTTACAAGAATACTTACAGTTTTATCTTGAAGACATAGAGTCAGTAATATCATCACCAGATGGCTTTATAACAATACACGTGCATGACCCACGAACACGTTATCGTATCGGGCTTGATAGAATTTTTAATTCGTAGTAGCAGAGAGGGTGTGACAACGAATATGTTTCTTTGTTGGTCAGATGCCTTAATTCAGTTTTTTAACACTATTTTTTTTCTCAGTTTCGTAGGAGGCCTTTGTTAACCAAATACACGCCTCAAAAATCTGGTCTGTTCACCCTATCTGCTCCTAAGGCCATTGACAATCAAGTTCTTGAGCTTTTCAAACTCTTTCACATGGAAATCCAAGAGATAGACGAGACAGTTTCATCCGTAATGCTAAATATTGATGCATATATTTTCACTTTTTAGGGTAGCGCTGTAATTTATAGATGAGATGGCATACACAATGCGATTTGGGTTTATTTGAGATGATTTTTGGTGGATTTGAGTGAATTTGAGTGGATTTGGGTGGATTTGGGTGTTTCGTAACACCGGTCACGCCTACCCTCCAGACTTGTACCTACATGTGTGCACTGAACTGGTGGTTTAAGATTGTAATGGTGCACCAGACATCCTAGTATTCACACGCTCATCCGGCTAGTCATACCCAGTGAGCTGAATATGGCAAAGAAATAACTTTCCGAATAGTCTGCTTTAATTGTAACTACTTTAAAATATATGACGGTTACGAATGGGTAATATAACCGTATGTATGTATGTATGTATGTATGTATGTATGTATGTATGTATGTATATATATATATATATATATATATATATATATATATATATATATATATATATATATATAATCGTGCGCATGATAAATAACACGCACGTGCCGCGCAAGCAATGGAAGTGTCACGCGATACAAAGAAAAGGTATATGTATACAAATATGTTGGCGCGCGAAACACGACACCTTGGTAATAATAAAACTTATGGTGGTCTAACTGGGCCATATCGGGCGTTTCGTAACATCAACAGCAAACAGTAAAATCGCCGATTTTATTGTGAACATGTCATCGACGTTTGGAACATAGAAGGATTATATTAATTCCTTAATAGTACTGCTGTATCCATTCAATTCAGTAATGTCCTATTACAAGGATTTTTTAAAATTCAACAAATAATTTGTTTCGCTATAACACCTAGTCAATCTTTGAAAGAACTTACACCAATGTGAATTAAATTCAAAACTAGTCCTACAAGTTCTATCAGAAATCTTAAATGAAACTGCATTCCGAATGAATTCTAGAGGTATTCCAAACGAATTCCAATCTTGAAAGTGCAGATGTACAAATAGCTTGTTGATGTGCTAACAGTATTTATGTCTCACAATGATATAACACAAAATATATGTGGAAACAATCATAGAATTCATCTCTCTCTCTCTCTCTCTCTCTCTCTCTCTCTCTCTCTCTCTCTCTCTCTCTCTCTCTCTCTCTCTCTCTCTCTCTCTCTCTCAATATCAATACAGAACCTCTTTGTTTAAAAATGTCTTGTTTTTTTACCAATACTTATCAAATCACGGAACTGTCTGTTACGATCTACATTAAATTTGTTCGTTTAAATTAACTTAAAAATAAACAAATTTCCGAACATAAAACTTCTTAAGATTTAACGTTGGTAATAAACAAGCGTCTGTGCAATTCAACCAGTTAAATCATACATTCTCTTCGGCGAATTATGAGTTAGGTGCACTCTTATCGCCAATCCTTCTTGTTCCTGCAGAACCTGCAGAATTCCAGCATAAAACGACCAACATTTTAATTTGAATGCAAACTATTTTATAACGCAAGAATATGCGAGCTTTTTCGCAGATTTTCAATAATGAATATTAATACCGATAAACCTTTATTTGGCAACGAACTCTACACATCATCAGAAATAAACATTTTGTTACAAAAGGCAATTCAAAAATTAATTATTACACCAAAAGATTCACATGTTTATATTTACAAGATTAATGATTTTCTTTCTCCATTTTGACTAAAAATTGAAACTAAAAATATCAAACCTATGAACCCTCCGCACTTTACCTTCTTTCACCCAGAATTTATTTTATTATTATTATTAATAATGGGGAGGGGGCTGATTAGGATTTTTAACGTAGCATTAACAATTTTTCAGTCATATCGCTACAATGTCTGCAGTAAGGCATTTTATAGTGATGTCTAGCACTGGAGCATCATGCCACAGGCATATACCACCCAGTCGCATTATCCTGACACCAGACCGACCAGTCCTAACACTAACCTGCTAATGCGGAGCGCCAAGCGATGCAGCTGTTAGTACCAGTTTTGTAAGTCTTTAGTATGACTCGGCCGGGTTTCGAAACCACGACTTCCCGCTTTCGCAGCGGACGCTCTAACCACTAGGCCACAGGAGCGGTTTTTTTTTATATAAAAATAATAATATTCTTATTAGTATTGTGTGTGTGTGTGTGTGTGTGTGTATATATATATATATATATATATATATATATATATATATATATATATATATATATATATATATATATTATAATATTTTAGATGTCATATACATCTTTGAAAAGAAACACACAAAACACACAGAGAATAATAAGCACTTTATGTCGGCACGCAACTGATTTCTTGTAGATGATATATGAACTGTTTAACTCAAGCCTTTATCTTCCTTATGTATAAATAGAGAACAAGTTACCGTCCTTGAGTCAGTATTCTTGACGTTACTGTATGGAACAGGCAACAGCGTTAGTATGCTCACAGCCAGGTTTATTCTCTTAGTTGTTTTAACTGTCTGTGTAGGGACAGCCATTTTGGAAGATGTTGGTCGAACCGATCTGGAAGCTGATCGTATTGGACTTGACAAGTCCAGGAGGAGTCTTTTGGATAATAACTTTGATTTACTGACTCAACGAGTTAATTTAATTCTGCTACAAGTTGAGGAGCTGAACAGAAATTGCTATCGAAAAGATAATACTGGTAATATTATCTATACTTTATCTCCTTTTTCCAAACTTTTTGATAATGGTCGGTATTTCGTCATTTTTTAACCGAGTCTATATTCTTCGTATTGCTTCTTTATATTTTTACTTACACACGTTTGAACACACTGTTTATTAAAAGAGATATTGAATTAGAAAAACTTGTTCGCATACGAATTATACTTTGTTTTAAAGCAGTATATCGGCAATATAAATACCACTTAATTCATTCGATATCCTCTAAATATTTCGTCGATTTGGTAAAATTAAGTTTGAAATGGATTGGGTAATTTATACATGAAAAATAGATAAATGCTATAATTGTTATCTCTCCTTTATTTTCTTCTTATTATCATTGTTCCTACAATGTCAAATGGCATATGACATAGTTTTTATCGTCATACACCCTTCACATCACTTGATAATTTTATTTCTTAAGATCTTGGAGTTGAAAATAAAATGAAATTTCTGGCAAGAAATATTTCTGTTACCACATGATAGTTTGGGTTGTTTTACCTTTTTGTTGATAAGTTCATTTTTATTCAATTTACTACTGAAAATACAGCAAATTAAATTAATCGTGCTTGAAAGACCAGAATACACACGTGCCAAAAAAATCAGAAACTCAGACGAATTCAACCGCGATTTAAAAGACAAAACAATAGTATATAAAGTCAAGAGATAAAAATAAATATTAAATTAGAACTAGCAAGAAAGTAAAACACCAAAGAAATGTTTAAAAAAAAACAAATTAACAATATTAGCCAAAACAGACAAAAATAAATTGTAATATAAATGGAATTTTAAGCAATAAGATATCAAAACAAACTCCAAGCCTAAAATAACAGTTTAAAAAATCAGGAAAAAGATAAAACAAATTTAAACATAAATGTAGAGCACTTTAAAAGGATCACAAAACCTTCTTAAATTTAAACATTGGATATTAGGACA
This sequence comes from Unio pictorum, assembly GCA_030141615.1. Taxonomy (NCBI): domain Eukaryota; kingdom Metazoa; phylum Mollusca; class Bivalvia; order Unionida; family Unionidae; genus Unio; species Unio pictorum. The sequence goes on from JARLTB010000203.1 coordinate 17,410,297, forward strand.
GTCTCTTCATATAACACATTTTTTTTTATTCTAAGATCAATACACATACAAATTTAAAACACGACCGTATTGGCACGGTTTACAACATTTCATTTTAAGATTTGGATTCCATTTATTCAGGATAGTTGGTCGTCGATGGACACTATATGTATGACCTAAGGAGATATGATGACAATAATGACCATGAAGAGGATTCTTCTTTCTTTACATAATTGGGTTCCTGGTCGATGAATGTTCTCAGCATTGCTGATAGAGACTTGGATGTTTTGCATTTCGATGACTTAATTTATATTTGACGCAAACTAGTTTATTCTTTTAATTTATGAACGAACTCTGTATTCGAAAAAACGAAATTCCCAGATATTCATTTCTTTGCAGCGCAACATACGAAACAGCCATTTCAATATGTGTCGAACTTTTTTAAAAAATCGATTCCTGTTCTTGTTTACTTATAGTATGAGTACTGTTCTTTATGAGTTAAAAGTGATTACGGGGAGGCAGTGTTTCCACCTTTTTGGGGAGGCAGACAAGGGAATATGGTCCCACGTTATACCTATTTTATTTCAATATATTTATTTAAAAGTTACTCATTTAATTTTTTTCTCACAGAGAGAGAGAGAGAGAGAGAGAGAGAGAGAGAGAGAGAGAGTTCAGGCTGCCTTAAAAGAGGAGTCGCGCTACGATGCTGAGACACAGCTACATCTGGGGAATGAAGTACAGATTCTGTAATGAGTGAGGCGAGTCTTTCTAGCTTCAGAATGAGGAGACTACTGGTGCGCGTTTTACAGCACTTTGTAGTATGTGTATTTGGGCTCAACCACGCTACCAAATTTGGTCACCCCTCGATATACTGGTGCATACTTCATCCAAGCCAGAAAGATGCTATCATTTCCATTACACAAGAACGTCCATGTTGCTTTTACGTCATTCGACAGAAAGTTCGCTGCATTTGCAGTTTACTTTACTGCATTGGAATTCTGCCAATGTATAGTCTTGTAATCTATGTGGCTTGCTGAGAGTATATTTCTTGCGGAGTTAGCAATAGAGTAATATATGATGAAAGCGAATTTTGCCTGATCCTGTAAGGGCGCAACTTTATTAAAATAGTATATAGTTGTGATATAGAAATGAATAACATTAATCTTAATATATTTTAGTAGAAAATCACTTCAATATAAATTAGTGAAAAATTTACTTTAATACAGTTTAGAGAAAATGTCAATCTTATTACTTCAACTAAAAATTATGTTCTAATATATGAAATTGCTCAAACCTTTTCATCTTCTGCTTTACCTTTCAGTATTTTTCATTCAAAGTTGTACCACCCCATCCCCCTTCATATATTTGAGAATTTGGAACAGGAATTTACAGATGTACACTTTTTCCCTTAATGTCAGTTCATATTTATTTATTTTTAAAAAAAATATTATTTGTTTTAAAAAATAGAATTATCACTTTTAAATTCATATTAATTTTTTATTTATTTATATACTTTTTTTAAAAATTCAATTTTTATTTATTTTTCAATTTAATTATTTTAATTTTCATTTTAGGAGTGGATTTAATGTTTGGACCAGATTATTAAAAAAAATATTTGAAATAAAATAGTACTTACATTCTTATATTTTACATCCAAAAATTCGGATGTTAAATCTCTTTGCACGTCTCATAGTCTAACAAATATACATCGACTTCTGGTTAATAATATCGACTTTCGGTCTAAAAATCCACTTCTGATCATATACAATTTTTTTAAGCGGCCGCCGAGTCTTTATTACAATAATCACGTAATATTTTAATCATAACACACAATCAGCTTTATACAATACATACATACATACATACATACATACATACATACATACATACATACATACATACATACATACATACATACATACATACATACATACATACATACATACATACATACATACTTACTTATGTTATATGTTAGAAAATAAAATTGTGGAAATTGCACCATTGAGAAAGCTTACGCAAGGCAATGAATGCAAAATGTTTGAAAGATTCTTTTAAATGTTTCTACCAATAAATTCAAATTAAACTCTCAACATTATGTTTAAACAAGTATCTTTATTCAACTATATACAAATATATCATATCTTGAACTCATAGGACACACAAGAGTACATATTATATAAAGTAAAATAAATTTTCATGGAAGTGTGGGTAGAAGTAACAACAGTATCATGCAAAATGTTTTACCAGCTAAAAGAACCTGATTAAAATGACATTCTCTACTGATCTAGACCCGTATATATTCACCGGTGTCATCTGATAACCAAGTGACCTTTATGAATCCCCATCATTATCTGCTATTTAATTTATAAATCATTTTAGCACGAAATATAAAGTCAAACCTTGTAAGACTGAAAACAGTCAGTACCATCAAAGACCAGGTAAGTCTCATTCAATTGTCTTTGCAGCACTTGAAATCATTTTTTGCGACATTTGGCAACGATGGAGGTAAGAGCTTTGTTGATGAATATATAATTTTTTTTCAGCTTTGAATGTTTTTCTTTAACTAGACAAACCATAAAAATAAACTAAATGACAAAATAAAAAGAAGAAAAATGAGCGGGGCTGCAAGGAAGGTCTGATGTCCTGCATGTATATATTTAATGGAACCCTCTTTAAGCTTTATGTCTGTTGGAACTGTTATTTGTACGCGTTCACAGAACATTGGTGTCATGTATGCATCATAAATAAATCACTAGTTGCCCTGTTCAAGTTAATTTTTTTGACACTACTGATTTTTAAATCCATTGCATTAAAAATAATATGAGGCAGACTTCTGCTTTTAATTGTTTAAATAACCCATGTAGGGACAGATATCTTGGAAAATGTGGGTCGAACAGATCTGGAAGTTATTCGTACCCAACTTGAGGAGGAGAAGACGAAGCGACTTCAATTACAAAACGACTTTGAGGTAATGATACTGATAGTTAAGACACTGAACAGAAGATTTGATCAAAGGAACACAAATGGTAATAATCTCTTCTTTTTTTTCTTTCCAAGTTTGTGTGTGTGTAGCTTTTTTCTGTCACAGTCTCCGACCATTTCTTTCCCTTTTCGTTTATTTGTATTTTTTTGTTTCTTTCTCCTTATTTCTCTGTATTTTCATGTATGTTTTCGTTTAAAACAGAACACGTAATATATATATATATATATATATATATATATATATATATATATATATATATATGTGTGTGTGTGTGTGTGTGTGTGTGTGTGTGTGTGTGTGTGTGTATGTGAGAGAGAGACAGACAGACAGAGCGAGAGACATTAAGACAGAGACAGAGGCCAAACAAACTTTACGGCACATCGGACAAATATACAAGATTCTAAATCCTTTCCAAAAGTCACCTTTTCAGCTTTCATCTGCCGGTTTACAAAGAGAATATTACATCTTGTCACACTTAATATTGCTATTACTGCTGCAGTTTCTGAAAACACAACATTAATCCGAGGACGGTGATTTGTTTTATAACCTTGAGGGCAACTGGACTGAATTCGTTATGTGTGAAATTCTCAAATTCAGCTTGAGAAATCTATAGTTTCCATGTTACGTGCAGAGTGAGGAAGGGTTGTATTCCTTTTAGTTTTTTTTGTGACCAGTATTCATCTAGTAATTTAACTGGCCACATTTTAGTTGATATAACGTTAATGATTTCTATCTAGTAGCCATTCAACCAGTATTATACTACAAAAACGTGCATGACGTTCCATTCAACTAGTATTATACTACAAAAACGTTCATGACGTTCTATTCAGACAGTATTATACTAAAAAACGTGCATGACGTTCCATTCAATCAGTATTATCCTACAAAGCGTGCATGACTTTCCATTCAACCAGTATTATACTACAAAACGTGCATGACGTTCCATTCAACCAGTATTATACTACAAAAACGTGCATGACGTTCCATTCAACTAGCATTACACTACAAAAACGTGCACGACGTTCCATTCAACCAGTATTATACTAGAAAATGTGCATGACGTTCCATTCAACCAGTATTATAAGACAAAACGTGCATAACGTTCCATTCAACCAGTATCATGATACAAAACGTGCAATGACGTTCCAATCATCATGAAATAATGAGAATATATGGAAATAATAAAGTTTGTACGAGCTACATTCCCTAAGCAATCTCTCTCTCTCTCTCTCTCTCTCTCTCTCTCTCTCTCTCTCTCTCTCGTCTCCCTTTGCTCAAAAGTCTTCCTATTTCAAACCTTTCTTTAAATCCTGTCTCTGTTTTTTATGACCATATTTACTTTCTAACCATTTCTAATCTACAAATATATCAACATGCATTATTAGCATCGGACAACCAAATCCAGCTCCAGCCTTCACGTGTGATTTAACTAAGCACGGCGGAACCTGTTTAAACCGACCAGAATTGGACGAAAGGCGAGTTTCTGGCGACAAAAAACCAGACGCTTCAGGCAAATGGGGCTCGTTAACCTTCAGTGGTCGCCCATCTAGGAGAAGGTAGACTCGTACTTAAAACATTCGATGTCATGCCACTTTACCTGCTCATAGGAAAGGCAGAGGAAGTGAACCATAACAGAAAAGCCGGTAACGGAATCCCTAAAGCGACATGGCATTGTTTTCTCTAGTGTGATCACAGTAACGTTTGAGACGCCACTGGTGCCATAACGTATCGGCTTGTCCTTTCCCTTGGATCCATCAGCTGCGTGGAGAGGGGGAATCTGCTGCTTTGGCAACAACTGATTTTCCTTATCATCCGGCCCAGGCTTGCGCCCTAAAGAGGACACTCCAACTTCGCCTCACAGCGTCGACAAAACACGGGAACCATCGGTTTACCGTTTATAAGTCATCGCTCGATTGGCGTATAGTCAGAAGTCAGGGGTTGCAATCCGGCGCTGGGTGAGACCAACAATTCTCACTGGACAGCCACGCCCGCCTCAATCTGGGTATCCCCATGACAATAAGATACCGTCCCGCCACAGTTTGTATGCCTAACTGGGTGCGTATGACTTAAAGTACGCGAGTATATGACAAACTGCAGCTAATTCAATAATAAACAACAAAGGAAAACCAAAAAGGAAAGCACAGAGCATCAAACTAGGTATCTGAAAAATATGGACTTTCCTGACTAGACTCTCAGATGATCTCCAGTAAATCAGCGATGATCGAAAGACTTCAGTCATCAATAACGAACTTGCAAGAGTCCGGGTCAACATGGACCCCAACTTGATATGGCTACCAGATTATGGATATCTCAGCGAAGAGAACTACACGTTATTCTGGCACGAAAAGAGCGCTGACGCAGCCAGAGAGTTTGGTGTTGGATTAGCCATCAGGAACTCTCACTGAGGATGATAGAACCCTGCTAGCAAAGAAACAAAAGACTGTTATCCCTCTGCTTCCACACTACAACCTAGGATGTCAACCTGATCAGCGTTTGGAACACTAGTGCTCCACCGCAGATGCCAACGATGAGTTCTACGATGAATTAAGTCATGACTTGATATTAATGGGTGACTTCATCTCAAGGGTGGGTGTTGACAATCATCATCATCATCATCAGTCTCTTGACCTAGTGTGGTCGTTGAGGCACTGTGTTGCTGAACATCTATCTGACCAGTTCCCTCCACTTGTTTCGATCATGTGCCCATGCCTGTGTCTCTGCAAAACATTTCCTGGTCCATTTTGTGATGTTGTCAGTCCACTTTTTACTCTGTCTACTTCTCCTTCTACCACATTGGACACTACCCAGCAGTACTGTTGTGGATAGACTGTTGGCTCTAGTGACATGGCCATACCATTTCAGCTTTCTCGTTTTGAAGATGGTGAGGAGGTCTTCATAATAGCCAACTCTGTGCCTGTTGGTGTTACGCACTTCTTCATTTGTGATGTGTTCCATGTAAGAGATGCCAAGGATGGTTCTATAGCATCTCATTTCAAGTGCCTGAATTATTCGTTGTAATTATGCTGTCAGGGTCCAGACCTCACATGAATACAGAAAGATTGAGTTGACTAGTGCTCTCAATAGTTTGATTTTGTTTCCAGACAGATATTCTTGTCTCTCCAGATGGGTCTTAGCTTTGACATAGCTGCCGTTGTTTGTGCTGTTCGTGACAAAAGTTCTGCTCTTGGTCCCTCTTCCGTGATTATGGAACTATGACTGTCCTCTGACTTTTATCTTGGTTGGGATTTGTTTGCCACTATTTGTCATCTGATTTGTCTTCTCTGCACTTATCTCAATGTCAAATGTGGAAGATGTTTCATTCATGTTCTTCACTAAGGTGGCAAGCTCATATCTTCTTTGCCTGCCAGCCCATCAATGTTGTCTGCAAAGCGGAGGTTGGTGATGTTACGTCCTCCAATGCTGACTGTCCCACAGTGGTTTTCCAGGGCTTCGCTCATGATAAGCTCTAAGATGTTGAAAAGTGTGGGTGGCAAGAGAAAGTCTTGGTTGCCGTACTCCAACTGTAGTCTTGAACCAGTCCCCCACAGAACCTTGAGCAATTACTGCAGTGGTAGCCTTGGCGTACAGCAGCTTCATGGTGTTGGTCATCCTTTGACCCATGATGTACTTCTTCATTGTGGCCCACCACGCCTCATGCCACACTCTGTCAAAAGCCTTATTGAAATCTATGAACACACGATAGATGTCTTGTTGAAGTTGTGAGTACTTTTCACACAGAACCCTAAGATTTAATATTTGTTCTGTTGTGCTTCTTCCACTCCGGAATCCTGCCTGTTCTTCAGCGATTATTTATTCTGCTGACCATGACTCTTGGCATTTCTATCTTGGCAGATGTTGAAGGAGTCGGACGTTCAGCCATCGTACTGCACTGTGAATTTCATTTCATCGTGGAGGGCATATAATCTTCGCCCGGAGTGTGAAGAGTCCGCCTCTGCTGTCCAGTTAGGACGCATTGGTGAGGTCTGTACAAGTCAGGAACAGGATTTTGTGTTGTTCTCTGCATTTATCCCACAGTTGCCTGAAGACTTTACCCAGTATGCTGAGAGGTGCTTGAACGTGTGCCAAGATTCACAGCATGGTCACACTTCTCCGCCAACGTCGCATGGAAAGAGTTTGTTCTAGACAGGCCCAGCTGGTGACATGCTCTGATCACACGTTTGAATGACGGCGAGGACATGCTACGCTTGCTTGCTGATGAAAATCTATTTAGAGGAAGGGGAAGCAACTCCAACACCAACCAAACACAACTTTCAAGTGCAGCAAAGAATGCCACTCCCGTGTTGGGCTACATAGCCACTAAAGGCGCTGCACAACCACCATCCGGGACATCTCTCATGGGCGCACTTCTATCGTCTCTCGAGTCTAACAGATGCCAATAACATATCTTATTATTGGGAAATATGAATGGAGAAGAGTTAAAACAATATTGTATTTGCATGAGTAACAAGGGAGTAATTGAAGACTACCTTACTCAGCATTCATATTGGTTGTAAGCTTCTTCGAAATCCATCATTAAAATATAACAACAGTGACAATAGATGTAAGTGTCCCACCAATGCCACTCAGAATCCTTTTCAGTTACATCAGTCAACCTCTAGAATCTCATTGGAAAGGAATCCTTTGACACAGAATGAATTCTCAAAGACATGCACTATCGAACTATGTATAATCAATTTTAGTTAACATTACCATGTGACTGTACTGTGGGTGTGTTTCCTAAAAGCATATTATGTTTTGTTTTCACGGCCAAATTACTATTATCTGGGAAGTAGTTTTCTTAGAAATCATTTAAACATTTATCCGTCTCAAGTTTAGAATGTACTTGGAGTTCATACCACTTTCTTCGTCGAAATATTCAACAAATAAATTCAAGAACACTGGGTCAAAACTGATTTTCTTATTTACAAATTTCAAACAGAATCACCATATGGTGGGCAAAGAATGGAACGAATGTAATTTAATGTTAAAACATTCAGAAGTTTAACATTGTAGGTCACATCGAGACTCGGTCTAAAATGTTTGCATTTGTGGCCATTTTAAGGACTAAATTTAGCACATACATGATTTGTCGTGTTAGTAATAAATATGACTCAAAGTGTGTCCCAGTGTTATTTCCCCCATAAAGTATATATTTCCGATTTTCCCCATACAGTCATACAGTGCTGTATTTCTCATGTGCTCAGACAGATACCCAATGTTCATCCTATATACACTTTTAACATGCAGTATTATAATGGCTTCAATTTGTTTTCATTTTCGTGTTCAGCTAGTAGTACGACGGTTCCAGGTGGCGGTACGACTTACGTCAGATGGGGCAGAACAGCTTGTCCTGAAAATGGCACAGAGTTGGTATATAAAGGTAAAATATACGGAAAGCAGTTGTAAAGGAAAAGTATATCTTTTTTATACGAGGAAATGATTTCTACTAGATAATTGTTATTGTCTAATATTATTAAATTAATCTGATTTTCTAACATTAGAAACATTGGTTTATTTTTTTTAAATATAAGACAATAAGACGCAGCTTCTAGTACTAGAACACAGTTTAGAGAATAACTGCCTACTAGTCGAATCGGTTTTTAATGAATTAAAGCAAGTTTGTAATATTAGCAAATTGAGATCATTTGCACCTGGCTGAAGTAATATCAGATTCATACGTGCAAGAAAACCAAAACATCTTCTGTTACTACATCATTGCACCAATATTTGTATACTATTTAGTTGTCTGCAGCATGTGCAAACTGACCATTAAGAAGTGGTGAACAATTCCTTTCTGTCTTTTAGTCAGTCAGTATTTTAGAACATAATGTCAAACATGCTTTTTAAAACAAACATTCATGTCAGTTTTTTAAATTCTGTTTACTGCAATTTTCTTGAGTCATGTCACTCAGTCAATTAAATCGTTTAGGACCGCAGTGACGCCATTTTAACATCACCTTTATGAACAAATATAGCTACCCTGAAAGGCATAACAAAATGTGAAAGTGTCCGTAGCGAGGTAGGGGCAGCCGAACACTATTCCAATATTAATCTGAGTGCGTACTTAATCGGGATTTAAGATTATAACTCAATCAGACTCTACTCAGCAGAGGGCGCATAGTATACTGTCGAAAGTTTGGAAAGTTTAGAAATCATATAGTTCACCCACATCATCTAGTAACAGATAAGTGTGATTACTTACTTCTGCTTTATGTTATGATTTAAATAAATTTTCAGGATATATGGCTGGCTCCGAATACACTCAGACGGGAAACGGTCCAAATAATCTTTGCCTTCCAGAAGATCCAACATGGGCGAAATATCAAGACGGAATTTTCAAAGGTGACTACAGAGCTGGTGTATATGGTACAGAATATGAGATAGGAAATAGCGGTACCTTTACGCCTTTCTCACCTGGCCTTTATGAGAATGATGTTCCATGTGCTGTTTGTCGAACCACTCGTTCATCTTCTATAATGATCCCAGGGAGAACAAACTGCTACTCAGGATGGACGGTTGAATATTCGGGTTACCTCGTTTCATCGTATTACGGCAATTCTTCACCGATGGAGTACGTGTGTTTGGACGGAAACCCAGAATCTATCGATGGTGGTATAGCCAACATAAATGGCCACCTGATATACCTGGTGGATGTCATATGCGGTGCGTTGCGATGTCCACCATATGTGACCGGGCGGGAACTCGCATGTGTCGTCTGCTCTAAATAACCAATCGGATTCTTTGCTTCTACTGTAATTAGCCGTGAAACGTTATTTCCCTTGCTCATGTCACTAGATGATGAGCGCAGGTGTTAGGTTTCTTTTATTTTATTGTCATTTAATTAAACAATACTGCATTGTATACTGCAATTATCCCGTTCAGGTTGTCGCCAAAATATGCAAATATAACATTAATCTTACCAACACTTGCGGATTTATGAAAACGATTCAAAATTACATTTCTCCAAGACATAAAATTCAAATCACAACGTAAGAAACATATACATATTTAATAAAGAAAATGAGAAAAAATAATGTACAAAAGAGAAGACTTTTGCCTAGATACAGCCACACGTTTCTAATCTTGAATGATGAATCGGTTCACAACTTAAAGGTGAAGTTTAGTGTTTATAGAACCAATATTATGTCAGCTCTTTGGACACAGGGTCTTTTTGGTGATATAATGTGATTCATCGAATAATCAACCTGAGAGTATATATATTTTGCACAAAGTATTTGTCACCAAAATTTGATATGTGAATTTTATTGTAATTCCAGCTTGATGAACCTGTGCGACCTCAATAATGTGAATAATCAGTATTTATGTTGCGATGTGTCAGTGCTATTTTTAACATAGATGTCAACATTACAAACAATGTGTACAATTTAATGTTTTCGATAGATCAGCACGTTAACATATAAATTAATGTAAATCTGATTGGTCGAAATAAGCCAATGAAAGTCTTGTGTAGTATTAGTTTTACTGATTAGCCGTGACTATGAGTAATTTCCTCACCCCGCCTTCTGCAAATGGTTCCTGTTAGTAATACCATCAACATTTAGGCGGCCGTTTTTTGAATCGATAGACCATGGGGCATTTGGATTAAATGTTAAAGCTGTAGAAATATAACCAATGTAGCCAACTGGTAAATAAAATTAAGGGTTTTGGTGAATGGATATGGATCTGGTGGACCTTAAGATGGTATTAGCACCCCAACCCATTAAAAACTGTGGTTTAATTGTTAATCTGCATGAGTAAATAAACTCGCATGTTTCAAAAAGGATTCCGACAAATACTGTTTCCCAACGAATAGAATGTTATTCAACCACAGCATTGTTCCAAATCCAATAATATGGCGCGTCACAAAACCGAGTGAACAATGACAGTCACACACGAATTCCCCTCTGTAATCCAGTGTTGATGTATGTGCCAAGTAATATGTTTGTCAAATGTTCTATTGATTGGAATAAATTATGTATTTGTTAAATGTTCTACTGATTTGGAAGGATACTTGCTTTTTGAATTATTACAAATATCTACTTTGGGAGGTTACCTCTCATTGTTAATTAAACTAGCGTTTGGTACTCTCTTACGACCAAGAACTGAAGGGTACAATATTTGAGCCAAAATAAACGAAATTATTATTTCCGTGCCTATCAATTATTTCTGTTTTAAAATATCTATGCAAAGAAAGAAGAAATGATTTAATATTACATTTCCGAAACTCGTTGAATAATTTCCCGATGGCTTGAATAGCTAAACATTATTCAATTATTTCATTTAATAAAAATAAATATTACATCACAACCTATTTGAGACCCTCCATAAAAATTATGTCAGCATGGATCAATATTACGTACGAATCGTTCCATTCTTAAAATAACCTTTCTAACCGGTAACCTTGTAGTTAAAATGAACCTTAAATGATCTTTTCATGCTTTCACTTATATAATTTCAAACGAATTGAGGTTGGTTTGTGGATTTCATTTCCGAATCATTTGTTAATAATTATTTGATCTTGCCACTATTTGACATAATTTCTTCATTGTCCAGTTTCTAATGACTGTAATGAAGTCAAAGTACACGGTAAGTACTTCTATAGTTATGGCTTCATTGTATTCTGCATTAGGAACTCGATTACGAACTGCAAGGTATTGTAGCCGTATTTTATATGTGAAGTGTTATTACATCTAAATGAAATGTCTGCTTTTAGAACAATTCTGTTCTTCATTATACAGTTTAATTAGTCACTTTCGTCATAATAACAAATAATTTGTTTCGTCAAAACATAAAGTTTCTTTTCTTTAGTACTGGTTCTGGCCGCTTTGGTGGCCTATGTGGTTAGAGAGTATGCCTTAGATGAGAGGTCGCGCATTGATAGGCAGGCTGAGTCATAACATATATATATATATATATATATATATATATATATATATATATATTTTTATATATCTTTATATATCTTTATATCTCTCTCTCTCTCTCTCTCTCTCTCTCTCTATATATATATATATATATATATATATATATATATATATATATATATATATACCGGTATATATATATATATATATATATATATATATATATATATATATATATATATATATATATATATATATATATATATATATAACTTTTACAGCTGTGTCGCTAGGACTTAGCATTAGGAGGTTAATGTTAAAACTTGTCACCTGGTGTCAGCATAATGTGACTGGGTTAGGTTCGGAATGATCTGATCTTCAAAAATATATCACCTTTGCTTATACCTGATCTGATTCAAGAATGTACTGGACACAATATCCTTGATCGACTTTTTCGATTTGAGAAATGACCGGCGTCATTATGCCCCGTCGGGTGATATACAACTGTTTTATTTCGACCACATACCGACCTAAGATATTTTCTGTCGAACATTCCAGAAACCCATCATATATATATATATATATATATATATATATATATATATATATATATATATATATATATATATATATATATATATATATATATATATATATATATATATATATATGAACAATTTAACTGTGATATGTTCAGATAGATTACATACTGCTGGACCTAAAAACAAATTCTGTTGTAACATTTTCCAATCCGCACTAGACTAAAGCTTTTTTAAAAAAAACATGGAGACACTTTTTAAAATAAATAAAATGTATGTACATACATGACACATCACAGAAGTCATTCAACTGAACTTTTGGGTAAGAAAGACAATAAAATAAATTATCAGTTAAAACATGATAAACCCAAAGCAAATTGCTGCTAGCGTCCAGATAAAAACACAAAGTATATTTACATTAACACCCTTACAATATTCTGAATTTTTCTGCGGAATTTTTTGAAATTATATTTATTCTTTCATCGCTGGGCAAGCTGTTCCGTCCTCTGGGGGACTCACATTTATTGGAAAGCTAACCTTATCTTACCATACTTTGTAATCTGGAACATTATTAATGTGACCCAAAATAAAAATTGAATTCTTTGATTATGACCAAATAATTCAGGTAATTATATATTTTCGTGTGAATTTATATTCTATTCTTTAGCTTCCATCTGACCTAAGCTAATAATATGTCGAGTAAGAATATATTCGTTTCTAAATAGTAAATCATATATGTTATTAAAATCATTAAAATCCAATTATAATGCATTGTACTTTCCTTTTTCACCCTTTTGCAGGAAGTTTTTTTAATGTACAAAGGCCCAACATGGAGGAATAATTATTGTACCCTAATAAAGCATGTGTGAATTAGTAACGTAGTAATAATGGAAACATAATGATTGATTTATATCATGATCATTATTTATTGTACTGTTTTCTGACAGATGATAGACATGTGAAAGTTAAAGTCATTGTGGAGACAATATCTACTCCAAAGAGTTTTACAGTACTCACGGGGCATTTAGTGTTCTTCAGTGGTGAAATAATACATATTTTAATAATTTCTAGCAAGACTAATCCCATGGAGTTTCTGTAAATTGAATTATAAATAGCAATCAAGACCAACCATTTGGAAATTTGGAAATTGGTCACTGGCTGCAAACCAGTGAAGTAATGTCTTACTGTTATTCTGAAAAAAAAGTAAAAGAAAAAAAGAACACGAGTTAAACGTAATGGTGAAATAATTGTATAGAGATTTTAAATTAATAAATTTAAAAGAAACTTATCAGTCATCACGGGAGTTACTTTTGAATAAAGTTGAGCGTTTTTATTAAGACTCCTGTACACTACATAGGCTTTCAAATTTAGACGACGAAACAGAAATCTCCATTAATTAAAGTATTTCTGGCAAAAAGGTCTCCATTTTCATTAATCAGTAACATCCAATAAATAATAACAACAATAATAATAATAATAATAATAATAATAATAATAATAATAATAATAATAATAATAATGTTTTTTCCGACTTAAATTCGTAGACAAAAACCAGTAACATTCAAAGCGAAAATTTTATATAACTATCTTATAGTATTAGCATAACGATTTTATTTTTAAATGAATACTCTCTTTCAAAGCAAAACTCGGACGTTGGTGACATGATCATTTCCTGCGCTCTACGGCCCCTATCATAACTTCTTACAAACCTAAGATCTATTATTGTAAGAAACTTTTACCCGCGTCATAGTAGAAAGTGCGAAATGTGTCCAGCGAGGAACACGTCACATACACATATAATAGAGTTTGAAAAGCAATAGTTTCTACATCTGTAAAGCACGTTTTAAAAGACCTTTTAAATCACATTTAATTACAGAAAATTACAATTATGTTTTCATTGTATATCACTATAATATAATGAATTTGAACGAATGACTTATGATACGTACATGTACTCACTGACAAACGACAGCCTTTCTCCACTAAACTAGTAATGTCTCTGTCTATCTGTCAATCTGTCTGTCTCTCTGTATGTCTGTCTCTGTCTCTGTCTCTCTGTCTCTCTGTCTCTCTCTCTCTCTCTCTCTCGCACATACTTGCGCTGAGTGGGCTGAGTTCACTGGGCATGACAACACTAAAAGTGCACTAATGTAATGATACATAACATGCAAAAAGTGCGGCGAACTCTAGAAAATTTAGTAAAACTTTTGTCAGAATGATTAAGAAATTAAACGACTTGTTGGCTAATTGTGAATAGATTTTACACACGTACATTCAGTACCTTCCCAACACTGCACGCTAGATGAAGGGCACGATAACTAGCACCCAACTGAATTTGCAGGTTCAAATCCCGTACAAGTGAAGAAGTTAATTAGAAGCAATGCTACTTCTGATAGAAAAAAGCCCAGAACTATTAATAAAAATAGCAACATCAGCGAAAGGAACAACAATTGTTTATTTTGGTTTGTTTGCTTCTTTTAACATGTACCCAAGCTTATTTCTGTGAGATGTATATTTTTACATCTTCCGTTTGGAACTTGTCTCTAGCCATTTGTATCGTATGATACTTATGAAAGATACATACATACATACATACATACATACATACATACATACATACATACATACATACATACATACATACATACATACATACATACATGCATACATACATACATACATACATACATACATACTTACATACTGTTACGTACTTAGGCTCGAATAAACAGTAACATAGAAAGAGTGAAAATAACAAGCGTGTAAAAACTTAATAAACAATTTATTGAGCACAAATATTTTCCAGAAAAGAAAAATAAACGTAAGGTTTTAAGAATCAATTCCAAACTTTATCCAAAAATAATTCAAAATATAATCCACTATTGAAATTGCAACAGTCCTGGTTATAAAATGTCCTAATAATTCCCAGTTCGAATCTTAGTGAAGCATCCAAGATGGAAGACGATGTCACGTGATGAAGTCAGTTCTGGTCTTATGAAACTCAATGAGCACAACAGTTTTCCAGATAAATAACAAAATAAATCCTCTTGATCCAAAAGAATTGAAATATTTTCCAGTACAAGGTAATTTAAAATAACTCAGAACAACACAACTTAGTATTCTAACAGCCCATCTTCTACTGAATAGTTCGCTCCAAAACATAACTTGTATACCTGTTTTTACGTAAACAAGGAAGGGGATGAAATGATCTTCTAGAATCTTTAGAACAAATTTACGTTCAATAAATCTCGTGCACACCCTATGACCCAAATGAGAATCAGTTATTTTTACTCTCAAGAACTAACAATAGAAAGATGTTTACAACAAAGTTCCATAATATCCTTGGAATCAGCCAATCATTTTAAAAGCTTGTTTACAAACTCAGAAGCAAGGTCAGAAATGAGGTCAACATCTGATGTTTATTTGTAGTGTACAAGTCATCCCACTTTTTAAAAGAAAATATCTCCCAATGAATGAATTTTCAACTTAAAATATCAAATTTGAATCTGACAAAAAAACAACTAAAACAAAAATAAATGACTTAAATCAAATATACGTAACAACACACACACACACACACACACACACACACACACACACACACACACACACACACACACACACACACATACATACATACATACATACATACATACATACATACATACATACATACATACATACATACATACATACATTACAAGTACTTTTAACAAACTTAGCAATTGGCAATTTACGGACAATATTTTATGATTCTTTCCGTTATTGACAATGAAGACAACATAGAACTTTAATATTATTTTTATGATGTCATTTCATGCAAGTGTGTACAAGACAGATCATATCAAAAAGGCAGGTACACACAGACGGACATATTTGATAAAGCAAGTAATTTCCAATCGAAGACTAGGTAGAAAAAAAGTATGTTGTGTATTTACTTTTATTAAAGTAATTTATATTATCGACTGATCTAATAGAGTTTTGTTTTTAATGGCGTCAGGTGATGCTTCCAGACCGACTTTTCCGTATCATCCACCGATTTATGATGTGATATTCTTCAAACATTTTTAGTATGCAGCCATACACCCAAACTCCAAAATAAGATATAATGCGGGCAATACATACAGGAATGTGAAATGTACCTAACGAAAACTGAAAGCTAAAAGGAAAAAAAAATTGACCAAAAACAAACAAAAAAATCTAATTCTAAGACGCATGTAAAATGTATAGAAAAATAACAAGTAAATTATCCAATCATAATATGATTTGAAATTTCAGTGAGATCCCAATAATCTGTCAAATAAACAAAACATACACCAAGTGTAAACGTTTATTCAGAAATATTTTGAGGACTAATATGGTAAGTGAAATTAATAAAAAAAAATATTGTTTTAATCGTTTATATGACAAAAGAGACATAACAAGATTTAAGAGATTCATAGTCGATTGGAATAAACATAAAATCGCACAAAGAAATAAAATCAAAAGAAACGTTCTGCCTTTCTTAAACTATGAAAATATTCTCACCTAGATAAGGAAGCTAAATAAGGTATTGACTTAAATAAATCTAGTTTGAGAGAAAAAGAGAGACGAAGACGAAATGGACTAATGAAATTGAAACATAATAACAGCTGAATAAATCAGAAAATGTATATTTCATTGTATAAAGGTAGATAACCAATTTATAAAATGTATCGTTTTGTGCAAAATAGAGACCAAAATATATTCTTTAAATGGCTTAGATTAGATACGTTTTATTAAAAAAATTATTCTTTTCAAGCAAAATAAATACAAAATTGTCTGTGTATACCGTTTACATTTTTTAGCAACCAAAAACTATTAGACGGAAAATGTTTATTGTAAAGATGTACGTGGGTGATGGCCAAATTAATATTCAAAAAACGAAACAACGGAATGTGAAAGAAAGAGTTTGGTTTAGATAAAATGTGAGGTTATTGTCACGTCACAAGCAATTACAAGGCAATATCTCACTTAATACCTCACTACAGTTAAATTAAGAATAATTATATTTAAAAATAAAATACCGGCAGTAATTTAGAATCTTAAATAAAAAAGGAAATATCAAACGATTCTAAGAACAGAATGTTGTGTATTGCAAAAATAAGGAAAGATACTTACAATTGCAAATAGGACAGTTAGAATGTATTAATTATTTTCAAATTATTTCAAGCATTCTTGGAGAAATGTTTCAAAAGATGAAGATTTTAAAGTTACAAAGTACTTTTGTGATAATAATGAATAAGATTTTAGTTCATTTGGAATAAAAGCAAATTTTCCATACGATTGCATGCACTCTAGAGAAATTAAAGGAAAAAATACCAAAAAGATAATAATTCTGCTCAATTTTTAAAAAGAGCCAGTAAGTGATGATAATTGTAATCATGCTGTAAATGTGAAAATATAAGAGATTTTTTTTCTGTCAGCATTTATCATTTAGCACATGAGCTTGGATTCACCTTAGCATAATGTTTCTTAGTGTTTTTAATAAATTAAAAATTTCTTTCATGAAAACAAATTCAGTTGGTAATGCTTTTTTTAATGATATTATTTAATTCTCTTCCAATAATTAATTTTACATTTTAAGTTTGTATTTACTATACTTACCTAAACATTGCATGATCATGATTATCTTAAGTATATTAATCCTATGAAGAACTTATATGAAAGTTTCAAGACTAATTCCATTTCTCATTTCACGCTGTATTATGTTAATATATTGTGACATATACATACTTCTTTCAGTTTCATTAAGTGACAACTTTCTTTTTCAATTTGTTTACTTATTACAAAATTAAAATAATTTATCAAAATTAATTTAAAATATTATATTTGGGCGCTATTATTTCCATAAGGTAACTCTATCTTTTCTTTAAAAATGGATAATTGATATTAATGTATCTGATTGCATTCGATATAAAACATCTAAAGATTCGAAATGAACTTCAGTATAAAATAAAATTTAAAAAACAGGAGGATATTTCTTTAACATTTTATTGTACTTTCAACATTTTCACTTTTGTCTGGGTTTTCCTGTCATTTTGTGATATTGTATATTAACATGCTTGTATATATTTTGTTTTATCAGTTTTCATACCTGTTGTAAGCTTCTGGTTAATAAGTGAGAAATTCGTAGGAACAAGATATCTAGTTCATTTATTATTTGCCTGACATACACCTGTATTTCCTCTTACAAATATTTAGATTTTTTTATCCAATCATTGATTCGAAGATAATGTTGAATAGTTTCAGAACAAGTTGGTTTTACGACTTTGCATTTTGATCCGTTTATGCAATATTCGTTCTGGGTTACAGACATTTGTATTATAATTAGAAAATTAGAGAGATAATTTTAATAAACGCTTGTATAATAAGATTATTTGGAGTTATCTGCCATTTGTTTAATTAGGTGAATATGTAGAGTATTAAAAAAAATATGCCAAAAATGGGTCTTCTCAATTCGCAGAGAAATTACTCAAAATCCTATATTGGATAATATTGATATAACTTTTGGCGAGCGAATTTACATGGTCTCAAATAATTGGCAAGAAAAATGATGGTTATAAATATTATTATATGACATTGGAGTATACCTGTTAAGAGTTATAAAAAAAACAAGATATAACCAAACATTTCTTTTAAAGAATGTCATTAAATCAGGTTGAAAAACCCGAAAGAGTTTGAACTGATTAGAGTAATAAATCTTACATCCAACCTTTTGAATAATTAGTAGATGCTAACGAAGTGCATTCCACTTTAAATACCAAGAAATAAGTCAATTATGCATGATTCACCATATCTCTACTTGAAACAAATTTCGAAATATTTTACTGCAGATTTTGCAAAATTTATCTTTATATATTAACAGAAAATACAAAGTATTGTAACATTTATATACATAAAAGTATCTACTTCTGCTTTACTAAGTAGTAAAGAAAGCACCAACTTGTTCACATAAATCTTTATTTAAAAAAAAGATTTTAAACTATAACCACCACCATTGAGAGAGAAGATATTGTCAGAATCTTTAAACTTAAAATAATAAAATGAAACAAATTAGAAATGTTTGATTTAAAATAATGTATGTCAGATATTATAATTCAAATGTTTAGTTCAGATTGAAAAGTTAAGAAATCTTTTACAAAGAATATTTACAATATTAGAATAAGATAAATTTATTATTTTAAGTTTTTTAAACGATAAATGGTAGAGTATTCGCAAATTGGAGAAGATAAGAAAAGAACCCTGAATTAATATTTGGATAGCAGTGGAATCTGCTGAAGAGGATTAATTCTATGAACAAAATAATAAAAATATTTAAACATGAAACAGTAGATGGCATGATATATTATAAACGAGTTTAAAGATGTGACAAATACCAAAATTAAGAATTTTAACAATTAGGTTTAATTAGATGTTATAATATTAACATCTACCAATGATTTAATAGATCTTCATGATTTAGATAATGGTACAAAAAATTTGATAAACGAGGATATTTGCAAAAACAAAATGTAAAAGAATGCAAAAACAAAATCAATAAGATAAAACAAAATGATAAAGAATGCATAAAATACCACATGATATGAATTTTCTGCTTCTACTCAATATTCCCTAAATGATTGATATATAACAGGTGATTGTTATGCAGATCAATGTATGATGCTGGAATGAATAATAAAGGTTTTATGATCACCAGAAAGATAACAATAAAAGGAACGTTTTTGTTTTCTGCAGTAAGGTATTTTTGCATGATCCGAAGTCGCCTTCCTTCTGTCATTTTCCCGTAGGATATTCCATATGAGAATACAAGAATTAAGGACAGTTTCTGTGCATGTTCATATCTGGCATTTAATCTAGAGTAGATTGTGTCGATTACGTAAATTATATATTGTTCTTTCTGCTAACAAAGACAAAAAGGACTTCTTTGAAACACTTGTCTACTTATTTTAAATACCTTTAATAAAAATACAGACTTTGTAGGATTTTCTTCTTTCTGAGAGAGGGGACCAAAATAACATCATGTAGCTATCCCGACATCCTCTAAATGTAGTCACTCTAATCTATTTAAATTAGATTAATATATGACAAGAAAATTAGACTAATATATGACAAGAAAATTATGTCTAAGGATTTTCTACTGAAAGTATTTACAAAAAAATTAAGGATGGTTTTTAAGAATTATTTTCAATATACCGACTCCCGGTGCATGTATACTACATGTGAATCGCAAATGTGTATGATTGTGAACAACATCGGATGATTTGTGTTGGAAGAGTGGATAATCCTTTTTGGCTTAAAAAAAGCATGACTTTAGTTTTTCTTGGATTAAAGCTTATTAGCCATTGATCTGACCAGTCATTTCGAGTTTCTAAGGTAGCGTTGATAATGTATTTGATATCTTGCATACTTCTAGTAGCGTAAGAAAGAGAACTGTCGTCCGTACAAGTGTATCAAAACCAAGTAGTTCACAATGACGATTATTCATATATAATCAGCAAAACAATACGGTCTGATGATGAAGTTGAATTAAAGTGAGCAGCAGAGAGGGTGAACCCTACAACGTTTTGAGACAAAATTTGATTGAAATCCTAAAACGATCCTTCCTATAATCTCATTTTAACCAAAAAGAGGGTGAACCCTACAACGTTTTTAGACAAAATTTTGATTGAATCCTTAAAACGAGCCTTCCTACGATCTCATTTTAACCAAAAAAAAATGTCTAAGGGGCAAACCCTACAACGTTTTCAGACAAAAAATTGATTGAAATTTTAACGAGCCTTCCCTACGAAATCTCATTTTAACTAAAAAAATGAAAACGGAGACTTTTACGATTTTTTAATCAATTTTGGTCGCAACTTGTTGTCATCCACCCTCTCTGCTGCTACAGGTTAACAAAAAATAATAAATGATTTGATCCAGTCTTTAGGATTTCACAAACAGACTAATTGCTAACACCTCCTCTTGTAGATCAATTAGATTATTAGATTGGTCTGTGAGTTTGAAATTAATTCTGGTTAATGAATCATTATGACACCGCATATAGACTGGATTAACCGGAGACTCAATTATTAAAAATCCTGGAGGAGCTGTTGGTGCAAACGAATAAAGAATATATCCTTGCTGAGCTTGATTTGATCGTTCGAGATTAATCTGATAGCTTCCTTCGATAACATCACATACTAAATTGAGCGCAATCACTGAGGATATATTCACGTTGAACGGAGCGATATGCCTACCGCCACCATCTGGATCGTTATTATGTTTGAGGATTTTTATTTCCTGTGATGCTGTTTTTTTTCCATGCATCATGAATTATTTTAAAACCAACATCGATGGTGTCACTGAGAAGTTTTTTTTAGTTCCGGTACGTTATATCCCGGTAGTTTGAATGTCGGGATATCTTCAACGCGGATTTTATAGTCTGTTGCAAATGTTATTTTCGATAGAGGTTCATCATCTAGTATATCCTGAATAATTTTTAGGTTAAATGCTTCCATATCGTCGATAATTTTGTTGCATGTTTCTACGACGCTGATAAATTCATCTCGGGTGAGAGAGCCGGATTTAAGAGATATTAACAACAGCGATAAATCATTATTCATTGCTGTGAAATTTTTAACGATTTCAGATTCGTTAACAAAACGATGTCTCTCTAATCTACCCTCCCCAATTGGTTTAAATCCTAAACCAAAAAAATCTATAGTGAATTGGTGATCTTTATAACTCCTTATTGGATTATCAGGTTTTATTCTGTCGGTGATATAATCAGTTTTTTGTGGTTCTGGTAAATCAACGGTTTTTCCCCCTGGTGGTTTTTCAGGCCATCCTAGTACGGTTCTAATAGAACTTTGATAGATATCTACGACGTATCCTTCTGTGTTTATCTCAATTGCGGATGATAGCGTCGGTTCATGAACTGTTATAGCGATTTTTGACTCTGTTCCAGTAATCGATTTTATTCTACGCGCGAATTCATTATTGATTTGTTCGATTTGGTATGATCCGGTTGGTATGGAAACAACGTTCCAGTCTGGGGTTCCGTCGGGTTTATTCTTATTTGCAAATACCAGTGAATTATTCGGTTGTTGACCACCAAATGATTTTGATCTGATATTAGGCCAACTGTGATACACTCGTAGTTTTGCTAGCGCTATCTCCTTCACGGGGACTGGGCTAGGGAAATTCACACTAAACTCGGGTTCCGTTGATGTTATTGATATCATGCTTGTTTGTACTGGGTTCGTGTTCTCCACTATTTGTTGAAGTAATTCCATCGGTGTCGTCATTGTTATTATACTCATGTTGTATTTCTAATTTTGACACCGCGGAATCATAAATACTGACCATCACTGAGAACTCACAATCTGGTATGGTTGAGATTATTGAGATCATTTTGGTTTTTGGGTTTGTTTTTGGGTTCGTGTTTTCTGATTCCATCGGTGTTGTCATTGTTATTATATTCATGTTGTTGCTCTAATTTTGATATCGCTGAATCAAAAATACTGACCATCGCTGAGAATTCACTATCTGATATAATTGTATTATCGAGTGACGACGATATCATCAGGGATAACTGCGAATATGCGGTTGATGCAATATGAAATTGAATTAAGTAATTCTGCAGTTTACTCTGGCTGCATGATGATATCTTTTTTGCTATCCCGGTTGATATACCCCCGATTGTAGCCACCGCAGAAATGCAAATTGGAACTACAACCGGGGCAATCATTGTAACCGATGCAAGTATTATTCCGGCGCCAGCGAGAACGCTTGACACCGAGTACATAGTAATATCAATTGCGGTGATTCTTCGTCGGTATTTTTTTATTTTTATTTGATACTCCTCGGCGAGGGTTTTGAGTCTAGTCTGAAATTCTCTGACCTGATCATAGCGACATTGCGCTGATGAAATCATTTTTATTTTAAAAATACTAGTGTTTTCAATTGTGTTTTCAAGTTCGCGGAAAGTAATTTCAAATTCGCGGAAAACTCTTTCACGGTGTCGAATCGATATTACGACGATGATGGAATCATTGTTGTTATTTTAAACCAACTAATGTTTTCAATTATCCCACCAACGAAGTGGTTTTAGGATCGGATGAGGGGACACCGGATACAAATTCTATTATCCAGGGTAGTGACTCCCTAATCACGGATTCAACGGAATTGCTTATAACAAATGTAAGCGGGATTGGTATATAGGGTGGAGGTTTTGGTATTTTATCTAATATATATGTCAGCGTGTTAACACCGCGGATACCTGTGTTGCTGAATTCCAAATCAAATTTACGGTGATGTATTATTGTAAGTCGGTAGCAACCTGGTGCACCAGTATGTCTGTTGCCAACACGAAGATAATTATCATTTCCCCGGATCCAATCAAAAGTCCCACTATCAACCGTGTACACGATGTTATTGACGCTTACACTATGTGGAATTTTTATTTTATTGATGGCCGCGCTAATTTCAGCGAGTCATGCCTGCCACAAGCGGGGTTCCAAAAAACCTAACAATTACGTCGCTAGTGGGTTTTTGTACCCGCTCGAGATTTTCTATTAGTTTAGAAATATCGAGATAATTTGCCTTGATTTCTGAAGCAGTCATCATCCTTCCAGCTTCCTTGTTAGCGAAGAATGAATTCAACAAGTCTTTAATTTCAGCGAGAGTCATGCCAACCACAAGCGGGGTTCCAAAGAATTTATGTACGACATTTTTGCGAAAAGAATTATAACCTCCTATATAATCCTCCAGATCACGGCCGTGGGCGGTAATCTTGTTGTCGTGGGTGGTAATCATGTTGTCGTGGGCGGCAATCTTGTTGTCTTGGGTGGTAATCATGTTGTCGTGGGCGGCAATCTTGTTGTCGTGGGTGGCAATCGCGTCGGTGATCGTAGACACAAGTGCGCCTGGTTTAAGTCGTCCGTCGTTGGAATATAGCGCAATAGAGTTTTCAGCGGCGTCGCGCTGCCGTATCAAAATGTCATTCAATGACACATCACTGGATTTCAATTTACCCTGTTTGTCCTGAAATACAACTATTTCGTTCGGGTCAACATTTACTAAATTTAACGTCTCAGCGATTTCATCTTTAATTAATTTTTTTATATCCTTGACAGAATCAGGGGGTGCAGTGCCATCGGGTTTGGGTTTCAAAGATCTCCCCCAAATATCAATCATGTTATTGTAAAACTCTTTCTCTCTCTAAAATCGTTTTTGACGACTTCGTTGAAAAATCTTCGATTTTCTCCAGCGATTACTAGTGTATTCATTCACGACAACATGTGGTGGTTTTCCGCTTGGGTTACTCAAGGAGTTAGAAATAGCGTTAAGGACATGTAATACTTCGCTGCCACATATTGGTGGGTCATTCATTTGTTGTGTTGGTAGCGTAGAATACCAAGTCTTCATTGGAAGGGTTTTTATATAACGCATAAACTCTTTTGGTGGGGCTAATCCATATGAATCAAAATAGACAATCCCACGTGGATCAATAGCGTATGCAACCCAGTGAGTTCCGGGTCCGGTGCTGTTATCTAAATTAATGATTCCGGTTTCAACGCTGTTTGGTTGATGTGGTAATTGATCTTTCATAAAGACACCTCTGAAGTTTTTAATCGCGAGTTTTTTAGCAGCATCGAGTAAATCAAAATTGGACATGGGAACCATCATAGACTCTCCAATTAATAAACCGGTCCTAGTCTTAGACCCTTTCCGCTGTACCACGAATACGGGGTTCCTGGTAGTCTTAGACCCTTTCCCTTTTTTTATATCCTTTCCCAGTTGCCTTCTTTAGTGCCATTCCTGCTGCAGTACCAACGGCTCCTAACGCTGCCGCTTTAGCCACCGCTGGGGCTGCTGCTGCAATCAATGCTGGAATCGCAGCTAACAACGGAAATATACCGCCTGTTTTAATCATATTTTTGATAGCAGCCGCAGAAAGAGTAATCTGAACACCCTTTTTTGCTACTAGTGCATCATTGAAATGTTTCACCTGACGAGTTGTCAGCGATAGTTTATTTGCACCACCAGTCATTTGGTTGGGTTTCAACGTGATTGTGGTTCCACATTTTTTAACTGATTCCGATTGCAATTTTTTTAATTGACCGGGAGTTAACGCAACACTAATATTACTATATGACATTATACATAATTGATTGATTCTAAATCGTTTACAATTTCAATTACATGTTTTCCACTGGTGCATCTACCACTCTCATTCTTCCACCAACACCTTCAAGTAGCATTGATTTGTCGCTGAGAATGACAGCAACCGCTCTATAATCAGCAATAGCACCACGAGTCACATTAGCTCTAAAATGTATATCAACAACAGATTGTCTCATCAAATCGAGATGTTCCAGTGAGAAGTAATAGATTGGATACAGATTTTTAAAATCATATTGTGATATTTGCAAACCAGTATCCACATTTTGATCGCGTGCCATAAATGACAACAGACGATGATAAACTCGTGCAATATGATTTTCTGTGTAATTAAGTTGTATATCCTCGGATGGTTCCTGTTGGCCGTTTATTCTCAGTGAGACGTCTTTCACACCTAATTGATCAAATATCATATGACTGAAACGTTGATCGCCAACTCGTGCGTTATCTTGTAACGCAATAAATATATGACGTGGCGCAGAAACGCCTTGTTTTGATGCTAGGTTCCAAGTGAATAACCCGTTGATATTTGATTGTTTAACATCTGTACTCACGGTTAGCCAACTCAACAACGACTTTCCTCCTTGGTCCATAAATGATAGTAATCGTTCTTCTGCGGTGATTGCTGGAGTCAACACTGGCATCCACAATGATATTTTTGTTAAATTGACTTTACCGGCATCAGCATTTGGATTTGCATTGTCTGCTGGAATCCTCCAGATTGCGTCACTATCATCACTCTTTCGTACAAGCGATACTGTATGCTTCGCTCCATAAATAACTTTTCGGACGTTTCTACAGAATCCAAATATATGATGCAGTGGAATCGCGCATGAAAATGATTTACGCGCTCCTTGCAACATTGAAATACGTGTTGCAGCTCCTAGATTGAAATTAACATCGTTGTTTATAATCATATCTTCGGCATCAATATTAGCGGTGCCAGCATTATTCTTTGGTCGTCTTACAACAAATTGTTTTCCTCCAGCGGTATTTGTAGCATCTTTTGCAAACATCATAGAAGGTCCTGCTGATCTTGTATAATCATCGGAATATCTCGCTAACCCGATTATTGTTGTAGCCACATCAACATCGCGATCTATCGCCTCAATTTCTTTTCCATCAATGAGATATTTTGCACTCTCAAATAACGCCATGATACCATTATTGACAAAACCGACTTGAGTACCAGCTGGATACGGTGCTGGTACAGCAGGAGTATCAGCAGCTGTTACAATTTCTCCTTCTACTTCAATAAACGCTTCACAGGGCAAAAAGTATTTACTGGTATCATGGACTTGAAGATCAATTCTTGCTCGACTATTTGAGTCTATTGCATGATAGGCGTAATATTGATAATCGCGTACAGAATCATCCTTGCCAACTGGGGCGTCTATATCAAACGCTGGATCATGTGACTTTTTGAACATTTTATTCTATTTATCAGAGTCTAAATCGCGATTTTCCATTTTCATCGTCGTAGTTTTTTAAAGCCACTTCCTGCTATCATATTTGCAATATTGCTTTGGTCGGGGGTTAAAACCATCGACGCTAATTTTTCATCTACTGCGTTATTTATAATTCTACTAACACTTGCAGGCATTTCCGCTGTAGACGGTAACGGTTTTGAAAATCCTTTGGATTTCATCCGTGATTTCACTAATGATGTTAATTTATTCTTCGCAGTTGAAAACGCTTTTCCAGCAAGATCTCCAACAGCACCAATACCCTTATCACGAATAACTTCAATTGCTTTCATTCCTAATTGTTTAGCCAACGGCATCACTTTTGGAGCCATTCTCGCAAATAACCCTGCAATGGTATTACCTAAACCATCTCCGTAGTATGCTCTATAAACTGGAAACCGTGAATTAACTACGTAGACGGGGGTTGGTTTATCATGATTGTAGTGTATGATCATTATTTGAAATCAGAAACAATTTTTCAATTGTTATTTATCTAATCAATTGACTTTTCAATTCAGTCACTATGATACCCACTTTCCACTAACTCGCCAATGAAATCTCGATATGTGCTGATATCCATGATACCACCCTGAAATAATCGTCTACAAATATCAGCTGCTTCATTAATTATTTCCGGTGAGTTATTTCCGGCTCGGAACCCTCCTACAAGAACCTCTAATCGTGATATATCACTGAGAACACTACCAGGACATGAAACGCTAGCGTTTCCAACTAGACCACTCCCCAGAAATTTCTTCTCATCGTATGGCTGTCTTATTTGGAGTTGAAATTTTCTCTTGAAGTCTCTGTATTCCTTCATCCTTCTATCTAAACTCCCAGTATTTATTTCATACACTATATCAGCCCATTCATTATGTGACATTCTATAATCCGAATAATTGTCCGTGAAAAACTTCTCTTGTGAATCATAGCTGTTAGCAGCGAATTCACCTAAATTGTCTATATCCTCGTTGAGAATTTGTTGTTTAGCGCTCTCGGTAAATATAATTGATTTAGGTAGTCCACTAACTAGTTCTTCCTGAAATTCTTTAAATTTTCGTTCTGAAGCGGTTGATATATCCTGAGGAAGTGATTGCAAGGATTTTTTTGTTTGTTTAGTTCTTTTTGCTATTTTTTCTAACACAGGAATAAGACCCTCTTCTTTTCTTTTACCGTCAGGATCATCTCCCAGTATAGCACGCTCTATCTCCTTCGTTGCTGTGGTTACTGGTTTAAACAATTCTTCAGATCCCGCAGCAAAATCAGTCTGAAGACTCTGTCGTTGTTGTAGTTTATTCCGTACAGAGTCACGAATTGGTACAAATCTCTTAATTGCATTCAGTCGTTCACGAGCCAATCGGGTTGTTAATGCTTCATTGACCATTATTTGAAATCAGAAACAATGTTTCAATTGTAAAACACTTTTCCCACTTTTTTGACATATCATAGATGATTTTTAACACCATCATGGAGGTGTTTTAACAGCTCTATCAGGTTTGAGGAAAGTCACATAATTGCTATAAAAATAAATAATACTGTGACTTTCCTCACTTTTTTGACATCAATGACATATCATAGATGATTTTTGATACGGTCATGGAAGTGTTATTTCATCGTGAGACACCTTCTATCAATGATGAGGAAAGTCACATAATTGCTATAAAAATAAATAATACTGTGACTTTCCTCATTCTAGTTTTGATCAATCTGAACCGTCCATCAATTTTTATTCAGTGTGAAATATTTTCACTGTTTTTGACATTATCAATCAAAAAATGCTAAAAAAAATTAAAATCTCTATGAGGGACGGTCACAATCAAATAATGATAAATGGTCAATCAAAATTGTTCATTTTCTTGAATTAACGCCCGTAGGTTTCTAACTTTAGAATTAACCTCCTTTTTCAATTCGTATTCGTACCCCAATTCTTTTCGTATTCGTTCTACGATGGTATACAACGGAGCGAACACACTTACGTCACTGGAAAATGCGAGAGAGTCCCGAATAGAATTCTGAATTCTCTTGATGAGCGCATACTTCTTTGGTAGCATATATTTATTGTTGTTAACTCCGTATTCTATATCCTGAAAATCAGACATGATTTGATCAGGATTTAACCCATCTGATAGTTCAATATCCCAACTTTTCAATTTTGAAATCTCGGATAAAATGCTATTCATGTTTTCAGAATTCATTATTCTATAATAATGATATATTTCTAAATGAAAAATATGACGCATTAGACATAACTAAATTGAACTTTTTGTCCCGTCCTTTTTGAAATAGCCGATCGATAAATCCCCTCTGCAACGAATCGTACTGAGGCTCTACAAATATCGAAATACTTGCCGGCTTCATATATTGATTGAAATATTTTTTCTTCGTTAGTTATTGTATTCAAAGATTTTACTGGTCTCGCTTTTTTTGAGCATTTTCCAGTCTCTCCTCGTTTGGTATTCTCACTTTGTGTGATAGCCTGCAGATTTGATAAAGAATTGTTCTTTGGATTAGAATCGATATGATCAATAACAAAATCATCCTCGATCAATCCATAAAAGCATTCATACACGAAACGATGATTGCGATAAGTTTTCTTTCCCTTAACAGTGAACACCAAATACCCCATACCATTGTCAGCACCAACTGGTTTCTTCAGTCTACAGTGCCTTACAACACCATCACTGGATGCTTCATAATTTGTAATCAAGGGATGGTGTCTGAATTCTTGGTTCATTCGTATACATAATACTATTGTTTGTCTAATTCATTGTTTGGTTTAATGATGAATCTTTCGATGTAGTCTTGAGGAGTTCTTATGATTTTGTCAGGGACGTTGTCAGTGTCAGGGACTTTTTCAGGGTCATAATTTCTGATTGATTGTCCATTTTTTATTCTTTTATCATAATAACGCTTCAACTCCCTGTATCGCTTACCACCGCAATTAAGACACAACTAAGATTTTCCCCTGACCCCAACCCCACATCGTATGCAGGGTAACGGGCCTAGGCTTCCACGTCCAAAGCTTTGCATATGATACCCACAAAACTCATTTCTGCATGATTTGTTACACGGGGTTACTGATCCAATCATAAGCCACTTGCAGTGATTCATTATATATAAATTCTTCATTTAAATGCTTGTTTTAATTATAGCATGAGGGAATTAAGGAGAACGCCTTCGAAAAATGCTGAATTCAATGCTGATAAGGAGTTTAAAAGATTATTGAAAATTAATCCTAAATTTAATCTCGATAAACCAAAAAAACGTCCAATAGACGGAAACATGAAAGAGTTTAAGAGATTATTAAAAATTAATCCTAAATTTAATCTCGATAAACCAAAAAAACGTAACAAAATTAATCCTAAAATTAATCTCAAACGTCCAAGAGACGGAAACATGAAAGAGTTTAAGAGATTATTAAAAATTAATCCTAAATTTAATCTCGATAAACCAAAAAAACGTCCAAGAGACGGAAACATGAAAGAGTTTAAGAGATTATTAAAAATTAATCCTAAATTTAATCTCGATAAACCCAAAAAACGTAACAAAATTAATCCTAAATTTAATCTCGATAAACCAAAAAAACGTTTAATAGACGGAAACATGAAAGAGTTTAAGAGATTATTAAAAATTAATCCTAAATTTAATCTCGATAAACCAAAAAAAACGTCCAAGAGATTACCCTGGAAAGATGCTCAATTCAATCTCGATATAGTTTCTAATACACCAAAGAATACAATTCTTGATAAAGCCATGATTAGTAAAATCAGAGACTGTTTTAATGAATTCAAGCGTGATGGAGCATCTTATTGTTGGTCAACATTTCGAATTGATGGTGTTGTTGATGCTACCATGACTGATGAAAAAGCAGCAGTGATAATTTCACGTGTTGGGGAAAAAAAGTATTTTTTCCGAATAAAATTCATTATCGAAGTCGATGGCAAATGGATTATTAGGGATAAATTTGAACCAATTCTCAAGAATAAAAAAGCTGTCATTGTGAGTAGAGATTCCAAACCAGGAATTCTAACCGGAATCGATAAGCCATACTACGAAAGATCTTATCCCGTAACAGCAATGGTTTATGGGATATATCCGTTAAATGATAAACCCGATATCGCAAAACTAGCTCCTATGAAATATTCGTCAGGGCTTAATTGTGTAGCAGAACGAATAATAGAACATTTCACAAATGCGTCCCGGGGAAATAAACTAACTGATCTGCGACGTAGGAAAATAACCGAATGGGAACTGACAGTGAAACAACACGGTGCAAAGATTTCTGATATAGCTAAATTAGAAACATCATTACTATTCCCAATAACCGTTATGACGATAACCGGAGAGGTTTTATACGAACCGAAATATAAAAAAAATGGAGCTCCAATACAGATTATTGATCATAACAAACACGCGTGGACACCTGCGGTAACAGTATTTCCACGAGAACGAACCGTGAAATATATCCCTAAGGAGTTCGTCGGGGATGTTTTCTATGAAGAGAAATTATTCGATGATATTCATGCGTTGTGTAAAGATGATCCTGTGTCAGTGTGGTTACTTAGAAGTGATGAAGATCCCGAAATAGGATTTGATCAATTTGTAAGACCAAATGGCGAATTATATCGCGTTGAAGAATTAGATAACAGAATGAGAAAAATCGCTAGTGATTTTTCACCGGAGAATTCCCATGAAAAACTACTCACGGATAGTTTTACTATTCCATCAGTGGTAGCTCACTTCGCAAGAGAAAAAAACTCATGGCGTCCAACACGAAGTGATTTTCTCGAGGATGTTAAATTGAGTTGCGTCGAATTTGGTCATGGAGGACTGTGGAATACGAAATACTCACGTGATGGTATGATTTCAATTGATATATCCGCGTGTTATCCCGGAAGTTTTCTCGGGTATGGGGAATGTGCTGAGTACTTCAAACGATTTGGACACCCCACGCATGAAATGACTCGTGTTGCGATTAATGGACCATTGCCTGATTTTGATTTAACCGGATTCGCTCGTGTGATATCATTCGAATTAGCTACAGGGTTACATCCGTGTAGTTATGTTTGGCTCGGTAGACACCTATCTGAAAAACACTGGATGCCAATAGTGCTATTGAGATATATGATTGATTGTGGTATGCTAATATCGTTGATTGTTTCCGAGGCTATTATATGCTATCGAGCTCAGAAAGAAGTTTGGCTACCACAACCCGATCTAGATAGAATAATCAGCGAACAGCGAAAACAATTCCCTGATTTCAATGAAGAACAAATCATGAATCGGTCTAAGAAGTTATTTGAAATTAAAAAAGAACAAGCAAAAGATTTTGGACGAAGAATAATCGGTAAATTTACCCAGGGTGGACGATACGACAATGCAAAATATTCTTCGCGGTTGATCATAGATATCGCTGAATACGATTTTATTGTAACGGATTTAATGAAACAGGGAAAACTTGTATCCCGTAAGGATGCTTTTCTATCCAATGGTGAGAAATTAGGTACGGTTGTTACCTACTGTGATGGATATAATTCCCAGTATACACATTTAAGATCATCTATGCTAGCCTATGCTTCTATTAATCTATTTTCGATGATAAATAGATTTCCTAATACCGCGGTTAGAGTGGCCACTGATTCAATGTATATACACAATAAGTACAAATCAGCTGTAGCGGCATTCACAGATCCCGAAGAAAATTGGGGGCGTTGGCGATTTAAAAAGGAGATGCTACATGAGTATTGTGAATCCGCAGACGTTGCCATGGATGATAAATATCTTTGTTGTAACCGTATTGAAATTCAATCAGAATTTTCTAATGCACCACCGGTATCTGATCCAGTATGTAGATACAAGACAGTTTATTTAAACGGTTGTGGTGGGTCAGGAAAGACAACTCGTGCAATTGAATTATTTCGTCGGTCAACCATGATTGTGTTCACACCGACTCACAGACTCGCCAGAGAGATGATACAGCGAGGGGTAAATGCCTGTACTTACCATAGTTTCTTTCGATGGAAGGGTGACAAATGGACTCCTGAGCGTATGGATGATAAATTCATTCCTGAAATCATAATTTGGGATGAAATATGCACAGTGTCATTAGATGTATTACAAACATTTCTCGAGTGGTTGCTAAACAAAAACACAAAAGTCGTCATGTGCGGTGATCACGGCCAACCACCACCATTTGTCGGTGCATCTCCACATGAATGGCTAAGGGGTTTTGTAGACTATTATGAAGAAATTACCACTGATTATAGATCACTTGATGAACGATTACGAGAATTCAAAGCGCTAATTAGATTACAACCGGATAGAATCCAATACGAAATAGCGCGTGAAGTGATTTCAGAAACTCCAATGAATGATTTCTGGGAAACATGGAGACCAAATGATTTGATAATTGCAAGTAGAAAAATAGTCAGGGACACACTTCAGATGAAGTTATTTGAATTGCATAAAGAAAAATTTGCAACGCTTCCAGTACCCCTTTGTTATAGGCCATCGGATACACGAAAACAGAACATTGAAGTTGATATTCCAGGACAGAGTGAAAAACAAATTCTCGTATTAAATGATATTGTGCTGGTTGATATCAATGTCGTTGAAGATGCATTGCGTGCTAATAAATCCCCGTGGACGCTAGGATACGCAGCAACAATACACTCTTCACAGGGATTGACTATATCGGATACAATTGTTTGGATGGTGGATAATCGCATCGAATGGTCGAATTTAGTCTATCTCGCAGTATCCAGAGTACGAAAAATAAATCAACTTCGAAGAATTGTTTTCGATGATAATGACACCACAATAAATGATATTGATGTTAAAATTATTGATAAAAAACTCTCCGGTTACAAACAACAGGACAAAAAAAAACAACGAGAATTTGATATTGATGCTGAATTAATAATCACTTTGAAGAAACAACAGAATAATCACTGCGCGAGTTGCAATTGTATAATGCGTTGGCAGTATTCGGATAAGGATCCTCGCCAATTCACCGTAGACAGAAAAAATAACAATCTCGGTCATGTCAGAAACAATGTGATGTTGACTTGTCTTGAGTGCAATAGACGCAACGGTGCTAGTTAAGACCATGCGGTGGCAATTGAGTATCCTCGGGAATTACCTGTAGTTGTTGTCGAGTAAAACCCCGCTGAGGGGCAGTTGAATCCAGTTTATAGACTGGAGGTCTACCCGTAGATCGTGTTATACTAGATATCTTGTGTGCAGTAACACTCCAAATAGGATCAGTAGCCCTTTTTCTACCCCCTTCAAGCTCTCCTGGTTCATATAAATACCTAACAGTGACATTACTACCAAGAATTGGTTCTTTGAAATCTTTTTGTGGTTGTACGGGTATAGACTTCTTTTTAATAGCGTTGCTAGGTTTCATGTTGATTGTTCTAGTAATCTCATTATTCAGTGCGGTAATCACAGCTGGTAACCTTTTGACCCATTCACGGGATCGCTTTTCTTGAATGAATTCTTTTGCGTAATGATATCCAAATAACCGCTCAGCAATCGTCCGATTAAATCGTTCTACAATGGCCTGATCGCGATGTAGCGCAGTATGCCCTCGTCGTATGGTGACATTATGATTTTTCATTGTAGATAACACTGCACCCTGAAATTGCTTGCCAGGATCAACCTGCAATAGATTTGGCCAGTGCAGAGGACCTCGTCGATAAATCCTTTCAAATGCAGAAGCGACTTCAGTAGCTGATTTTGTTTTTAACGGTTCTGCTTCTTTGTATCGACTTGCAATATCAACTACAGTTAAAGCGTATTTGTAACCTCGATCATGTGGCAGAAATAATATATCAGCCTGATGAACTTCATTAGGAGCGGTCACATCAAAATGCGAGAATTGAATTTGTTTAGGCGGTGGTAGATAAATTTGCCATAGTGCCTGTTTGGATAACCAATTAGCCGCAGTGGTTTGTTTCACTTTTGCAGCGCTAGCGAGTTTATGGACTGCTGATTTACCCCTCCAGTATCCTCTTGGGGAATAATAAATTGATTCCATATTATTAATTACCGGCACCTAACATCAATTTACTTTTCATAGCCGATTTTATTAAAAAGGAAGCCAATTTTTCTTTGAAGGATTTATCAGGAATAGCATTTAACGCATGAATTAATTTCACATCCGCGAGATGCCTGTTTTGCAGATTGCTGCTTTTATAAGCAACATCATGAAGGTGACAGGCCTTATCAATGGCGTTTATTGGTTCTTCACCGGGTCGGGACTGATTTTGATCATTGAGTCTGATATCAAGTCTGGTTCCCGGTCCACAGTAGCTATATCCTGGAAGGTGCTTTTCTCCGGGGTACTTTGCCCATGGGGTTCCAGGGAGCTTTGCCAATTTGGCTGCGATATCACCTCCTCGTTTTTTTTTAAAACATCTCCGAATTGTAAAATCTTTGATTTTGTAGAAACAAATCTAAACTTTTTAATACCACATGTTGCACATCTACCAGTAAGTGCTGATCTGTTATTTTTAGTTGTAATCGTCGTCACATCATCTGTGCCAGTACGCGTTTTACACTTCACACAATATAGATCCATAATTTATGTATAGAGATATGGATATAATTGATTTTTCAGCGACTAAAACAAGAGAACCAGTTAAGCATCATGCAGCGCTACCAAACTCTATCCGGATGATTATAATCGGGCCATCTGGATCCGGTAAAACGCAGTTGTTACTCAATTTAATAATGAGATGGATGAAGTGGGATAAGTTGTATTTAGTTGCCCCTAGCGTAGATGATCAACGATGTTATGAAGTGTTAAAAGATTTTAACGACAGCGCGGTAGAAAAATCCGGAGAGGGTATTATTGAGTTTATAACCGATATCGATGAAGCACCGAGCATTGATGATATTGATGGAGATATTAACAATTTAGTCGTATACGACGATATAATGTTAGATAAGCAAAAAAATCCTGCTAGGATCTTTTCCAGAGGCAGGCATAAAAACACTGACGTGATATATGTCACTCAACGCTACACTCAGGTTCCAAAAGTCATCAGAGATAACTGCAATATTCTTGCTGTATTCAACGGAGTTGATACACATACTCTTAGAAATATATGGCAGACATGGTGTTCTGATATGGACTTCAATCAATTTAGAAATTTCTTTAGTAATGCTCAGTCAACCCCGTACGGATTCGCAACAATAAATTTGCATGATCCTCGGACACGATATCGTATCGGACTTGATCAAATATTCGGTTAAAATCATTTATTATTTTTTGTTAACCTGTAGCAGCAGAGAGGGTGGATGACAACAAGTTGCGACCAAAATTGATTAAAAAATCGTAAAAGTCTCCGTTTTCATCTTTTTGGTTAAAATGAGATTTCGTAGGGAAGGCTCGTTAAAATTTCAATCAATTTTTTGTCTGAAAACGTTGTAGGGTTTGCCCCTGAGACATTTTTTTTGGTTAAAATGAGATCGTAGGAAGGCTCGTTTTAAGGATTCAATCAAAATTTTGTCTAAAAACGTTGTAGGGTTCACCCTCTTTTTGGTTAAAATGAGATTATAGGAAGGATCGTTTTAGGATTTCAATCAAATTTTGTCTCAAAACGTTGTAGGGTTCACCCTCTCTGCTGCTAAGTGACACCGACCATAAAGGTCATTTGGTCACTAGTTTAACCATCAATTTATATGATGGTTGGGTTCCCGTGGGGACGGAATAGTGCCACATCCCCACGGGCATTTAACGCACAAAGTGCTCTTGTTAATTTTGGTCGTCATGTCATACCACTAAGAAGTGGCTAATGACATGAATGTAAGACCTTGGGTGAGTGGGAATAGACCCAACACACACTCAACAATATCAACCAATCAGGTAGCTTGTTACAGGGGTGCAATGGCACCAAAAAATAGCGAGAGAAAAATAGTTTTCTCACATCGCTATGTTGATGGATTCTGAACGAGGAAAAGGAGGAAAAGGTCCCGGAGGTAGGCCAACCGATGTCGTAGATGGATGTCGTTTACGCCCTAGCCATACATATTTCAAATTCAGTCCAGTTTTACTAATGGACAAAATAAAGCCAATAATGTGTCAGCCACCTGTGCAATTGAGTCAAATTCAATAAGTTGTACAATTTTCCTAACGATTAACATACCAATATCACGAGTACATAGTGTACATATTATAAGGCCCTAACAATTTTTAAACTGTTAGGTTGGAATAGATTGTAAATTTTGAGGCGGTATTTCAAAAGGATCGTATTAGATTTCTAAAAAAAAGCTTGTTCAAAAATAGTTCTCTTACTAAATGAGAGCTCTATTAAAAAATAATTGCAGTGATTGAAGCCCTTAGAAGGTATGCAGTTGGGCAGAAGGTGCCCCGTCTATCCTCGATCTCTGCGATGAAGGCAGCTGTTCTTACTTCCTCCCTGGTTACTCTTGGGAAATAAATCCCGTGGAGGGGGGCTAGGTGCTGCGCAGCATCGAAGAGTTGCTGAAGAGGCCGTTCCTGGAAGATCTCATAGTAGAAACTCGTCAGTATCTTGAGCGCATAGTGCCATTGGGCCATTCTGGGCGGCGATGTTAATAAGGACCTGAATCCAATATAAGTAATGGCGTTTAGGAAATGCCCTGCTTTCTTTTTATCCTCGAGTAATGTGGAAAGCCCCAGGTCCTTGCATAAATTCCCCATGACGGCTTTTACCGCTGACCTAAATTCCTTTTCTTCCGGTGGCGAGGCAGCCCCCAGCTATTTGTCTAAATTTACTGCCAAAGATAGTGACTGCGTACGGATAGGTGTAGTAGGAGTACAAGTCTTTATTACCTTCCCTTTTGATGCCTTCCCCTTTTTTGGTGGGGGGAGGAGGCGGTGATGGTGTGGGTTGAAGCTCTAGAACCGGTGACGTGGCCACATCCGCCATCTCCGTCATAAAATGAGCGTGGAGGTGTGCTGATAGCAATGCTATCTGGTCACGAAGAAGTTGTACTGCGTCCTACTGTACAGGCGCCCTCATTTCTGGTGCTTGAAGGGCAGTTTCCACGTTGACCGTAAGTGGTGGGGGTGGGGTGCTGCTGGCTGTCCTGGTTTCCTTTGTCCGCCGCTGCTTTCTCCCTCCATTTCTCCTGTACGTTAGAGCCCCCTGATATTCCTGTTTATCTTCGTTATCCCATACAAGAAGAAGCGTGGTCCCCTTGTCGGCCGATAGGAGACTCCAGTTGGTGGCCTCCTTAAGCCCGACGCCAAAAATGGCGCGCAGGGCTTGCGCGGGTATAACTTCCAATGCTAGCGTACTTAATAGCTACATGTTGATGATTGCTCGTTCCCTGCAAACTCACACAATACGGTCTGAATCTCGTATCAATGGAAAGCGATACACAACGGTTGTGAATTGTATCTATTCTTTGCATAAATTTTAATCAATATTTTGTACAGTGTCGCTTTTAATCTTTTAATACTAAGTTATATGATATGATATATGTGTGTGTGTCTGTGTGTGTGCCATATATTAGTTCTATCATGTCTTATGGGTTTCTGGAACCAAACTAATTTAATAGCATCACCGACAATTCAGAGTATTTGTGAGTGGCTAGATTGAAATAATGCGCACCC
Source organism: Unio pictorum (assembly GCA_030141615.1). Classification (NCBI taxonomy): domain Eukaryota; kingdom Metazoa; phylum Mollusca; class Bivalvia; order Unionida; family Unionidae; genus Unio; species Unio pictorum. The sequence goes on from JARLTB010000203.1 coordinate 17,448,924, forward strand.
CACCCCACTATCAGGGCAGGTTTGTTCTTTAGCCACAACTCCAGAGGATTAAATTTGGATTAAAATAGTCACCCACCCGAAAATACTGCCTGAAGGTAACCACTACCCCCTCACACTGCAGCACAGTGAAAAATGGTCAGGGCGCAGCATGAGCTGTGTGCTAGAGGCAGGTGGTGGGGTTGTTGAAACACCATTTATTTGTTTGCGCGGAAAATAGGATGCGTGGTGTTTACTCGAGTGATTTAGGGACACGTTGTTCAGTGTATGCAACATATGACGAACTTCACTATTAGCCGTCTGAATAAGTTGCTTAGGAAAGGTCAGATAGCCAAAGCGACACTAGTGACACTATTGGCAAATGGGCAGACCTCTGTGCTGATGCCAGTACCATGGCCAGTTGCAGCTGGCAGGTAGACAAAACGTTTGTTCAGCCTCCTGTTTCAGTTCCACGGCCAGATTCCGCCTCGTAAGCAAAGGGTTAAGTCTGATATTTCAGCACTACAGTCAATTTATGTTCATAGGCATACGACTCCTCTGCAATGATACTGCCCGAGTTAAAATAATCGTCAGGCCAGAGCCGAACTGGCTATTAAAGACTATGGCGTTACTGTGACAGAAAAACACGAGTTCGAACAGACGCATTTGGCATTTCTCAGTTTACTACGAATTGAAGAATACATGGATGCCTATTAGCTGCCAGGTGCTCGACCTCGGCAGAATCTATATTTTAATGTCAGGGTAAATTCTACTACAGTCTGTTAGCAATATGAGGAACAAGATAGCCTTTGCTTTGAGTGGGCTGTTAATTGAATAAGAACCTAGGCTCTGAGTGGTCTGTCAATTGTGTAAGCACATACAACCAGCATCGTGGCGGACATGACTTTACAGGTAAAGACTTTCCAGTCCACTGAGCGATATTCGTAATTTAGAGCGCGATAATAAAACTATCGCAGTTAGTATGGTTGGTTGGTAAAGCTGACTCTACCCGTTAGGCACCAGCGGGAAGTAAGGTCACATACTGCTGACTTACTGCATATTAGAGTTGTTGAAGGGAGCCATTCTGTCTAGATAAAGAACCTAAGACACAAGGTGCTCAATCGCAATTAAAAAAAAGTGAAGAAAGCACTGCTGCCACCGAAGTCGCCATGTCTTCGACCAAGCGTATTTATTGGCATCCGACATCCAGAGCCTCGAGCGTGAGAGGGCGGGATTTTAGACGTGCATATAAATCCGACTAGATTGTCATGGATGGAGACGACATCGTGGCTTTCCAGTAATAAACATACTCGCACACATGTAGTGAGAAGTTCGGTGATGACGACAGGGTGAGAGACCACAAAGCATGAAATAAAATGACGCTCATTTAGACAGAAAAAAGCGAAGGTGACTCACAATCAGCGAATGTACTACGGCCACCTTAACATGACGGCCATCGTAAGAACAGAATATTAATAACCATCCGAACCGAAAAGGAAAGTACATGGAGTAAAGTTTCAGTTGTCTGATACCCTCCACACTATGGCCAGCTGCCTTGATAAGCTGGCAGAAAATACTGGTAAGGATATCGCAATACGCAGTGAAGACGGAATTGTTTGATTTCCTGCTTTCCCAAACGAGATTACATGATCAGTTGGAAGAAATTCGAGGAAAAACAGCTAATACGTTTTACAGCTATCTCATCGTGCCTGCAAAATCACATAAGATTATAAGCATGCACAATAAGTATATAAAATATCTAGTTTCCTGAATTTAGGAAACTCTCATTACCAATAAATTAAGACTGATGTGACTCCTCTAGCGGACGTGTCTGACGCATTTCTTGACACATCGATTTTGTCCTACATGACTTGGTGTGGCTTCCTAAAGAAGACTGGTGTTAGGCTCGGACTGCTGGCAGACATATATGAACATATTTATTGAGAAAACAATCAGTAAAGGAACTTCGATGGTGAGCGACCGTTAACAACCCCGAAATGCGACGTCGATGACGCGGAATTATTTGTCTTTCCGATGTCCCAATGCATAAAGGTTACCCCATCAAAACATATAGGCAAATGAGAAGTTATAACTCCAATTTGCCAGCGCAAAAGATATCCTCATTCGCCATTTTATAAATGTGTGTCGGCTACGTATCACAGAACGGCGAGACCCCCCGCAACAAATATAAGGCATTGAGAAATACCCCTATTAGTGAATCATTCATATGTTATTCTGAGGAGTAATGCAACTGCCAGATATTCTGGCTGGTGGTATCACAGAGATTCTGAGCTGTACTTTTGAATATTACGCAAATACAACGACTCCTGTGGAGGAGACAAGTTAAAAATTTCACTAGACATGCATTGTTCTTGGCATCGATCTCAATGTGATGTTTTAGGGCAAGAGAGCAGCACTTTAGTCACAGTGTGAATTTAACGTTACGCCATCATTTTGAAAATATGTCACTATGAACTTACAAGGAGAATTTAATGTTTAATATACAAGATTAATTTTGGGGAGGGTTAATCTGGGCCGAAAGAGAATAGAATATTGAGATCAATTTGAGTGTGAATGGGAATTTAGCATCGTGTGTCGTTTTTGAGATAGGTAGGGGAGAGCATGGAAATTTAACATTATGGACACGTTGGCTCATGTCGATTTCTAAATATTGCTGTCAAACAAACCCCATTTCTTTTAATATTTTTTTTCCTTTCGTAGCCAACAGTTTTCATCCCATAGACGTTTTTAATATCCCATTCTCACTGCCTCAAGAGAAGCACACCATAGTAAATCTATAAATGCTTTAATCATTAACTTGTTCTTGTACACAGCGTGGCCGCAGGCAATGTTATTTACATGGCCGTCTTAAATATTAAATTCCCGTTGGCTCCCAGAAGGATATATTTTATAAATCGTAGCGTAATATTAAATTCTCATGGTGCCTAGTATACCATTTTGTCAACAAAAGGATTCCATACCTGTCTTTAATTGAAATCTTTATATGTAAACAGCGCGTGGATCAAGTTGGTTCAGATAGAGCATACGAGGTAGTGTTTGGATCAAATTGATGTATGCGCAATTTCGTATGATGCCCATACTTATGTCATTTCTTAGCACCGATATTCTTTTATCATCTGAATCCCACGTTTAATTGATTCCGTTACTACTTTACGAGTGGTGACGGAATATATTACATGTTAATTTCTGAAAACACAATTAACCTTGAATACAATGTTTAGCTGGATTTACCATTGAGCCATCATTTCCTTAGTCCGTTAAAAAAATATTTACACGTTATTTTTATGAATCTAATTCTTTCAACAGTCGGTTGGACGAGAAATCAATAAAACAATATTCCATGGCACGAAGTTTTATTATATTATGGCATAATAAAGCCAGATAAATTAAGAACTTGGGTCGAACGGCCGAAAATCTGTTTCAGTAAGGTATTATGTTTTCTATTTCCAGCCGATGGTGCGACTTTTATCAGATGGGGAAGAACCCTTTGTCCTGGAAATGGCACCGAGTTGATATATACAGAAGTAAAATGAATAGCAAGTAATTGTTCATTACAATATACAATGTAGTTGCAAATAGTAAAGTCTTTTATATTAGGAAATGAATTTCTGCGACAAGATGATTGACATTACCATACATTATTTCTAATTTTTTTCTAATATTATAAATGTCGTTTATTAAATTTAATATTAGAAAATAGTTCAGAGAGCACTCGTTAGTATCAAAAGTAGTATCAGAACATGATTCTCTTCTATTGGAAGTAATTTTATAGCATTAGTAAATCGATATAATACAACCTCCCGGGAAGTGGAACAAACCATTTTTGCCAACCAGAAGATAAGATCCAGTATGGCATAATTATAACGACGGTGATGTTTATTTTGATTTCAAAAGACTTGTATAAGGTACAGAGTATACGATAAGGCGTTACGCTGATTTCAATCCTTTCTTGAGTACAGTTTTCAACAATGATGTTTCATGTGCTGTTTGCCGAATCACTCGATCCTCTTATATTATGATCCCTGGGAAAACTAATTGCTCCTCAGGATGGGCAGTTGAATATTGTGGTTATCTGGTCGGAAACCATTACTCTTTGGGTGCGTATGTAGAATACGTATGTTTGGACGGGGAGCTGGAATCTATTGTTGGTAGTGAAAAGAACCAAAACCAACCACTCGCTCTACTTAGTGGATGCCATTTTTAAAATTTACTGTGACTTAAGATTTGTATACTGTGCATTTTTCCCTAACCTTGGGACACAGGTGATGGGGCTTAAACACATCTATTGTATGACTCTCACTGATATTTACAACAGGGGCGACATATGAACCAAGTTTGGTGAATTTCCACCTGGCAGTTTTGATCAAAAACAGATTTACATATAGACGGACTGAATGGATGGATCATGGATGGTGTCATAAAATACAAAGTCTGGGACTCAAAATGAGTGTTGTGCACCTTTAATATGAAATATTTTGATAGATAAGGAAGAACACATGCTGTAATCATTATTTTTGTAATTTCAAGTAATCAATTTTTTCCTTTAAGTCACTTTGACAACGACCTTCGGTTTTCTGAAACCAAAATCAACAGTAACTGATGCACATCTTACTAAAAAGCCATTAACAAGATTGAAATATGATGTCTACAATAAAATTATTATGTAGAAATAATTATTCTTTTTTGAGACAGAAACCTTGGCTTTTGACCTTTTCACCTCAATAATCCATAATCGCCTCTACATGCCCGCTACCTTCAAAGTTTGATTATGATGTGCAGTTCAGAAAAAAAAATATGGTGCTTTCTTCTTTTAGTCAGTGACCTTGACCTCTGAACTTTTTACTTCAAAATCAACATACATGTATTTCTTTTTAACACTGAAAATTATCAACATATTTAGTGAAACTATATGATTTTGAGACTGTTTGGTTTGTATGGTTAAATGCTTTATGGTACAACAATACGTGTTGGTTATTTAGTGCCGAGAGAATTGAACTAAAGTGATTTGTCCAAGGAAACAGCATGGTAGCTGACCCATGGCTGATCTGATTGTAGGATTTGAACCCATATCCTTTCAGTTCTGAAGCTAGTTATTGTGCAGAACTATAAATAGATGAGCAGACAAATGAACAATGTCACAGTTTGATACATTGCCTAAGAGCAGACCTACACAAATTTTTTATCATAAATTTGAAATCTGTTTAAACCAACAAATCGATAATTCTGATAGCTGAGAAAATGTGCTAAATTCTATATTAATACATGTCAAATACAGTTCTGAAATATGTAAAAATATCATAAAGATAACTTTCTTAATTGCACAGCAAGTATTGTCTACAAATAAAAACCAACAAGACTAGAATATCACTAAAAGAAATAAATCCAGTTCCTCTCTACATGTCTGGTGATTTAATATGAGAACCGAAAGACTCCAATATTTATCTCTTATATGTATTGAGTGCAATCAAGTATTTTTCTCAACCTTTGTAACGAGACATGATGGTTCAGTATATAGTATACAGAATGGCATGCAAGACTCGTGACCAGAAAAACTGAGTTCAAACCTCACCCAAACTAAGCTAGGCAAACAAGACAAGGCACTTTATTCCAATAGCCTCAACATGATATTACCCTTCATGTGTTGACATGTCATTAACCACTCCGAAGATTTCAAGATAAGGTTGCTATAACAAGGCGGATCAACTGATCTATCATGTTCATTTTGTGGCAGTAAAGAAACCTATTAACAGGTACTTGATTAGTCAATTACCTGTCTAATTGTTTTGATAGACAATTCCAGTCTGATACATGTACAAGTCAAAACAGCAAGTTTTTAAACCTTGTCTTTAACCCAATATAAAGCCCATCTACCATACATACTCACTTATAAGTCAGAGCAAACTGCAAACAATAATGATCCTCATCTGCTGCAGCATGATGCATATGCATATCAAGGTCTATGTTTTTTGCTCTATTGAATACTCCTAAGAAACTGCACAGACTCAAATCTGCCTGTACATTATGTGACAGCAGTGTATCGGGTGGAAAGGTCTCAGTTTCATCGATCTATTAGTCAGTGGTACTATTCTGTGACTATGTGAGTAACAAAGTTATAGTAAATAAAAAAACTGTGAATGGAGAAAGATCATTTTGTAAACAGTGATGGACAAATTGTACATGGTTCCCAAATCAAATTCTGGCAAAGATTATCAGTGCATTCTCACAGATAAAATTCAGCTGAAATCACCAGCAATGCACTAAAAGATGGCTTTAAAAACAACTACAAGTATTGGACAAATTTCTTTTAGGGAAAAAAGGCATGGACAGCAAAAAAAGAAAATAAACTCAGCTTATTCCTAGATACACATTTTGCAATTAAAATGTCAAAAATGTTGTGGATTATTCCTTAGGAATACTGCTATGTCCAGACCTGATCCAGCTTTCCATTCTTTGAGACATGATAAATTTGAGAGTTCATTCTTCATTATATTAAAAGTGTGACTGTTTAGTGCCTAGTCAAGGGGATATAAAACATTATTGGATGACTATTTAGGGCCAAGACAATAAAACACCATAGTATGACTATTAAGTATGTGTATGTGTTTGTCAGATTAGGATTTTTAATGCAGCTTTAACATTTTGTCAGTCATATCTCTTAGATGTCTGCAGTGTGGCAGTTTATAGTGATGTCAAGCACTGGGCATCCTGCCGCAGACATGTAGCATGATGTCAGACCCTATCACATTATCCTGACACCAGGCCAACCGGTCCCAACACTTAACTTCTTAATTCTTAGTACCTAGCGAGGCACCTTTTAGTACCATTTTGATGACTATTAAGTGGAAATGGGATGTAAAACACCATAATGACTATTTTTTACCAAGGCCATGATATATACAAATAGTATGACTATTGAATGCCAAGGCAATGGTTTAAAAAACACAATAGAATGACTATTTAATACCTAGGCAATTTTGTATAAAACACAATGGAATGACTATTTTGTATGTAGGCCATGGTGTATAAAGTACAAAAGTATGACTATTTAGTGCCTAATAAATTTTGTATAAAAACAATATAGAATGAATATTTAGTATCAAGGCCATGATGTATAAAACACTATAGAATGAATATTTAGTATCAAGGCCATGATGTATAAAACACTATGGAATGAATATTTAGTATCAAGGCCATGATGTATAAAACACTATAGAATGAATATTTAGTATCAAGGCCATGATGTATAAAACACTATGGAATGAATATTTAGTATCAAGGCCATGATGTATAAAACACTATGGAATGAATATTTAGTATCAAGGCCATGATGTATAAAACACTATGGAATGAATATTTAGTATCAAGGAAATGATGTATAAAACACTATGGAATGAATATTTAGTATCAAGGCCATGATGTATAAAACACTACAGAATGAATATTTAGTATCAAGGCCATGATGTATAAAACACTATGGAATGAATATTTAGTATCAAGGCCATGATGTATAAAACACTACAGAATGAATATTTAGTATCAAGGCCATGATGTATAAAACACTATGGAATGAATATTTAGTATCAAGTCCATGATGTATAAAACACTACAGAATGAATATTTAGTATCAAGGCCATGATGTATAAACCACTATGGAATTAATATTTAGTATCAAGGCCATGATGTATAAAACACTACAGAATGAATATTTAGTATCAAGGCCATGATGTATAAAACACTATTGAATGAATATTTAGTATCAAGGCCATGATGTATAAAACACTATTGAATGAATATTTAGTATCAAGGCCATGATGTATAAAACACTATGGAATGAATATTTAGTATCAAGGCCATGATGTATAAAACACTATAGAATGAATATTTAGTATCAAGGCCATGATGTATAAAACACTACAGAATGAATATTTAGTATCAAGGCCATGATGTATGAAACACTATGGAATGAATATTTAGTATCAAGGCCATGATGTATAAAACACTATAGAATGAATATTTAGTATAAAGGCCATGATGTATAAAACACTATGGAATGAATATTTAGTATCAAGGCCATGATGTATAAAACACTATAGAATGAATATTTAGTATCAAGGCCATGATGTATAAAACACTATGGAATGAATATTTAGTATCAAGGCCATGATGTATAAAACACTATGGAATGAATATTTAGTATCAAGGCCATGATGTATAAAACACTATAGAATGAATATTTAGTATCAAGGCCATGATGTATAAAACACTATAGAATGAATATTTAGTATCAAGGCCATGATGTATAAAACACTACAGAATGAATATTTAGTATCAAGGCCATGATGTATAAAACACTATTGAATGAATATTTAGTATCAAGGCCATGATGTATAAAACACTATTGAATGAATATTTAGTATCAAGGCCATGATGTAAAACACTACAGAATGAATATTTAATATCAAGGCCATGATGTATAAAATACTATAGAATGACTGTTTAGTGTCGAGGAAAACTCTCAATGAGAACACGCAGACAGGCTGCTCAGTGTCCTTTTCTGGTTTCTAGAATAGTCCATCTGTGTCATCTGCATTCTATATTTGTAATGTCTGGTTTAAATAATTTTGAAACAAACTGAATAAATGAAAAGAACTTCATATATGTGTTCAAAGAGATTAACTCCAAAACTTATGGAAATACTAAAATTATCAAAGATAGTGAACTACATCACATGTTTTGGTTGAAAACACCGACCTGAAATTCAAATATAGCGACCATAATATTATTAATAATAAGATCAATAATAATAATAATAATAATAATAATAATAATAATAATAATAATAATAATAATAATGAGGACTTTGTATATCACCTAATCTTTTGAAGCTATGGCAACCATAATATTAATAATAATAAGATCAATAATAATAATAATAATAATAATAATAATAATAATAATAATGAGGACTTTGTATATCACCTACCTAATCTTTTGAAGCTATGGCAACCATAATATTAAGAATAATAAGAGCAATAATAATAATAATAATAATAATAATGAGGACTTTGTATATCACCTAATCTTTTGAAGCTATAGCAACCATAATATTAATAATAATAAGATCAATAATAATAATAATAATAATAATAATAATAATAATGACTTTGTATAGCACCTAATCTTTAGAAGCTCTAAGCACTTTACAACACTGAACAACACCTATATAATGATATGATTACAAAAAACAAACGCCATGAAATTAGAAAACTAAAAACATACAGAGAAAAAATAAGGTAATGAAACATTTTTTGGTCTTTAAATCTGTTCTTGCAATCGAAATAGGTGAGTCTTGAATGAGATCATTGTGTCTTTGTGTCTAAGTTCAGTGGGCAATTCATTCAATGCTGCTGGTTCCTGGTATGGAAAAAAATATTGTCCATATGACTTCATTTTGATAGTGGGAATAATGAGTATACATAATGAGGAGCATAAATAAGTATCTTGTTGGTGTGTACACATGGTTAAGGTCAGATAGATACATGTATGTTGGACTGGAGCCCATTAGTGAAACAGCACAGAAAACACATTTTGTGTTTGATTCTGGATCAAATAGATGGCAAGTGTAGGGTACAGAGCAAGGGGAGGTGTGTCCATGGTACTGTACGGATGATCTGATTAGCTGTGTTTTAACTTCTCGCAGTTTCTTAAGTAGATATTAAAACGAACCAGACAGAATTGAGTTACAATAGTTCAGTCTTGAAAGTAATCAGGAACACACAAGTATTTTAGTGGCATCAACTGAAAGATAATTGAAAATGTAGGTGATGCATCGCAGATCAAGATATGCAGACTCCCATTTGTTTATAACATGTTGGTGCAATGTGTGCGATTAAAACCTACGGTTTGTACTGACTGTGAAAATTTACTGATGGTGTTGCTCATATTTATTGTTTGAGGTAAAGGATGTGAATGAGAAAGTCCTTGTGTTGTGATCAGAATGGCCTCAGTTTTATCATTATTCATCTGCAGCTTGTTACATGTCATCCATGATTTCACATCAGAAATGCACCTCTCTACTCCATGGACGGTAGAATCAAATTTAGTTGGTGGCTAGATTTGTATATTTGGATATCACCAGCATACAATTGGTGAGACACGGGATGATGACCTATGACACTTAAGAGTGAGTGAGTGCATTATTACCGTAGAAAATGAAGAGAACAAATCCAAGAACAGACCCCTGTGGAACACAACAGCATACATCAACTGGGCTGGAGTATATTCTATCTACAGACACAATTTGTGTCCTGTTCACCAAGTAGGACTTGAATCACTGTAAGGCTGTATTAGGAATCCTAAATATATGAAGGAGATAGTGAAGTATGGTCTATTATGTCAAATGCCGCAGACAAGTCAAAGAGGGTGAGGACTGTAATCTTTCCACTATCCAAAGTAGAGCGAAGGCCATTAACTACTTTCATAAGAGTAGTTTCAATATTGTGGCAAGGTGATATGCAGACTGTACATTGCTAAAATAACTGTTTGAATTCAAAAAAGAACTGTATCTAAGATTTTTAAATGAATGAGAGTTTAGAAACTGGGTGTTAGTAATTTTAATCGTTTTGGGCAAGTGTTTGTTTCTTCAGCAGAGGCTTTACAATGGCAGTTTTGAAAATAATGGGAATTCTCCGGATAAGAGAGAGAAATGTTAATAACATTAGTTAGTGAAGGCAATATTGGATCTAAGCACTCAAGCAGCAGTAATGTCGGAATGATCAAGTTTACTTGACTTTGGTGCACTCTTCATCATGATTGTACATACTAAATCCATAGAGACAGGTTCAAATGTTGATAACAGTTGCCACTGAAATTCTGTATTGCAACTGTATGGTGATGACAAGACAAATGAAATTGTGTTGTCAAGCTTATCTCTAATGGTTTGTACTTTGTCAAGGAAGAAATCAGATGGAAGTGGTGTACATTTGTTCCTTGACATTAGCCTGTAAGTAATCTCAAAGAGCTCTTTACAGCTGGAACATACCATGATCTTAGTACTATAGTGGGCTGATTTCACTGCATGGACTTTGTGACGTTCTTCTTAGAAGCTTCAAAGATTTGTTTATGAATATTGAGTCTGGTGGAAAAGCCAAAGCCTCTCAGCTTTATGGCAGTCTCTTTTAGCTGTGTGAAGCTGGTTCCTAACACTGCTATACCTTGAAGAACACTTTTAACATGATAGTCTGTTCTTGATTGCTGGGGCATGTTTGTAAAACAATGAACGCAGGCAGTTATCGAGTTGTTCTCTTTATCATACTGAGGGTTCTCTTAGTAGTAAATAATGGTGGAGGGCTAGGGACTGATACGTCAAGATGGCATATAATGCAGAAGTTATCTGATGCGAGTTCATGGGACACCAGGGAGAACTGTAGAATATTATCATCAGGTCTATGACGAATCCAGTCTAAAATGTGACCATGCTTATGGGTCGGTTGGCTAAGGTTGAAAACATGAATGGAATTTTACATTCCCTTGTAATACTAAATACATTTACATTTAAAATGTGAATGCACTCTAGGAATTTTACATTCCATTGTAATACTAAAGAAACGCCAACAAACTTACAGAGTTTGGGACACACTGGTAACAGTCAAGTATAAATTATAAATTGAATAATGAAATGACTAAGTTTTGTATATTTTTTATATCCTTGATGCATACTGAAATCTGTATGGGGATACAAACAAAAGGGAAATTAAGAAAATATGATAGTCAATAGGATTTTGTGACTGTTTAGTGCCTAGAAAATTATGTATAAAACACTTTAGAATGACTATTTTGCACCTAGGTAACGTTTATAAGACACAATAGAATGACTATTTTGTATCTTAGAAGGCAATGGTGTATAAAAGTGCTATAGAATGACTATTTTATACCTAGCCTAGAAAATGATGTATAATTTTTTTAACTATGAAATGATGATTTTGTACCTAGGCAATGGTGCATAAAAATGATTACTTAGTGCCAAGACAGTATGGTGTAAAACATCAAAATGTGACTATTGTGTGCCTAGGAAATGAGATGTAAAACACCATATGCTGAGGAAATGGCATATAAAGCACCATAGTATGAATATTGAGTGCCAAGGAAATGAGATGTAAAACACCATATGCTGAGGAAATGGGATGTAAAACACCATATGCTGAGGAAATGGCATGTAAAGCATCATAGTATGACTATTGAGTGCCAAGGAAATGAGATGTAAAACACCATATGCTGAGGAAATGGGATGTAAAACACCATATGCTGAGGAGGAAATGGCATGTAAAGCATCATAGTATGACTATTGAGTGCCAAGGAAATGAGAAGTAAAACACCATATGCTGAGGAAATGGGATGAAAACACCATATGCTGAGGAAATGGGATGTAAAACACCATATGCTGAGGAAATGGCATGTAAAGCATCATAGTATGACTATTGAGTGCCAAGCAAATGGGATGTAAAACACTATATGCTGAGGAAATGGGATGTAAAACACCATATGCTGAGGAAATGGCATGTAAAGTATCATAGTATGACTATTGAGTGCCAAGGAAATGAGATGTAAAACACCATATGCTGAGGAAATGAGATGTAAAACACCATATGCTGAGGAAATGGGATGTAAAACACCATATGCTGAGGAAATGGCATGTAAAGCATCATAGTAATGACTATTGAGTGCCAAGGAAATGGGATGTAAAACACTACAGCATAACTACTTAGTGTCTAGGCAATGGAATGTAAAACAATAGTATAACTATTTAGGACCCAGACAATGGTATATAAAATGACTATTTAGTGCCTAGAAATGGGGTGTAAAAGATAAATGTATAACTATTAAGTTCCTAGGACATGCAATGTAAAGCACTACAGTTTGACTACTGAGTGCCTAGGCAATGGAATGTAAATCACAACTATATAGGACCTAGGCAATGGTATGTAAAATGATCATTTAGTGCCTAGAAATAGGGTAGAAAAGACAATAGTATGACTATTAAGTTCCTAGAAAATGCAATTTAAAGCACCATAGTATGACGACTGAGTGCTGAGGAAATGGGATGTAAAGCTCCAGTTTGACTACTGAGTGCTGAGGAAATGGGATGTAAAGCTCCAGTTTCATTGCTGAGTGTTGAGGAAATGGGATGTAAAGCACAATAGTATGACTACTAAGTGCCATGGAAATGCAATGTACAATACCAAAGTCTGACTACTGAGTGCTGAGGTAATGGGATGTAAAGCACAATAGTATGACTACTGTGTGCTGAGGAAATGGGATGTAAACCTCTAGTTTGACTACTGAGTGCTGAAGAAATGGGATGTAAAACACAATAGCATGACTACTGAGCGCTGAGGAAATGGGATGTAAAGTACCTTAGTATGACTACTGAGTGCTGAGGAAATGGGATGTAAAGCTACAGTTTGACTACTGAGTGTTGAAGAAATGGGATGTAAAGCACCATAGTATGACAACTGAGTGCTGAGGAAATGGGATGTAAAGCTCCAGTTTGGCTACTGAGTGCTGAGGAAATGGGATGTAAAGCTCCAGTTTCACTACTGAGTGTTGAGGAAATGGGATGTAAAGCACAATAGTATGACTACTAAGTGCCACGGAAATGCAATGTAAAACACCAAAGTCTGACTACTGAGTGCTGAGGTAATGGGATGTAAAGCACCACAGTTTGACTACTGAGTGCTGAGGAAATGGGATGTAAAGCACAATAGTATGACTACTGTGTGCTGAGGAAATGGGATGTAAAGCTACAGTTTGACTACTGGGTGTTGAAGAAATGGGATGTAAAACAATAGTATGACTACTGAGTGCCATAGAAATGCAATGTAAAATAGCAAAGTCTGACTACTAAGTAGTGAGGAAAATGTGCATAAAGCACAATAGTATGGCTATTGAGTGCCTAGGAAATGAGATATACCTAGGAAATGGGGTGCACCACAGTATGATACTGAATGCAAAGTCAATTGTGATGCAAAGCATGATGCCAAAATACACTAATGAATGCAGAATAATAATAAAATTAGGTTTAGACTTACTATATCAGTACAATCCATAAGTAAATATAAGATTTCATTCATTTGAATAAAACAAGAATGATTAGGACCTTTGAGCATGGTATTTGAAAATACTAAAGGCACAATATCATCAGATGATAATAAAAATGGATGATGTTTCATGAAATTCTACACAAAAAAGAACTAGCAAAACATACAGATAATTACAACATTTACATTTCCTATGACCTTGAAATTTGATCTAAACATCTAAATTTGGTATATGCAATGATCTACATTTTGTAAAATGAAAACATATTGAAATGTGCAACATTAGACACAGGAAAGACTTTTCAGAAAAGAAAACATTGGAATGTGCAATGTTAGACACATGAAGGACTTGTCAGAAATGAAAACATATTGAAATGTGCAATGTTAGACACAGGAAAGACTTGTCAGAAATGAAAACATATTGAAATGTGCAACGTTAGACACAGGAAAGACTTGTCAGAAATGAAAACATATTGAAATGTGCAACGTTAGACACAGGAAAGACTTGTCAGAAATGAAAACATATTGAAATGTGCAATGTTAGACACAGTAAAGACTTGTCAGAAAAGAAAACATATTGAAATGTGCAACGTTATATACAGAAAAGACTTGTCAGAAATGAAAACATATTGAAATGTGCAACGTTAAACATTGGAAAGACTTTTACATTTTAGCAAAATATTCTGACCAACTGAAAGGTTCTAAATCATGACCAATTATTGAAAGGTCCCCAATATGTCCAGAAACAAGTTGCTCCAACTCTCCTTTCTTGAAGACATGATAAAATCGACAGAGTTCCTGCCTGGTCGCATCAGAAGGACCTGGACCCTCTACTTTCTTGCACATATCTAGACCTTTTAAGTGCTGAGAATTTTTAATGTAGAGACTATCACTAGTACATTTGGCATTCCTTTGTAAATTACTACTGTCTGGATGTGAAATACCTGGAGGATTGTACTTGAAATCAAGCTCTTCAACAAGTGGATGCCAAGAACTAAAAGATTCTGATTTTGTTTTATTCCCCAAGTATTCTGCTTTCGAAAATTGTGAAATATCAGGCTTTTTCTCTTTGTGATGATTTTCACTAATTTTTACATTTTTCATTTCTCCCTCAGGCACTTGCTGCAAGCTTTCACTGTTAATGTTTTTATTTCTAGCAAGTGACTCGCTTGAAATAATAGTTCCATTTACTTTCCCATTTTCACTTCTTTTCTTATCCTTTTCTAATAAATTAGACATTGATGCTGTAAAGAGAACTTTTTGGACAGCCTGCTGACAATGTAAATGAGATTGACAGTTATATTCCATACTTCTTTCATTCACTGATTTTCTTACTTCATTATATGATCCCCAGGAATGAATCTTCCCATTATTTCTATTTTCAGAAATTCTTTTTCCATTCCATTTCATATCTACATCAGCTGCAGGAATAATTTGGCAGTGGTCTTTTTGCAATGAGTGGACCACAAAATTACCACGTGGAATACTTTCATCTAATGCCAAGTTAATACTTCCTAGTATTAAGTTTGAACAATGAAAATCTTCCTCAAGTGAAACTTTATCGTTGGGTACTAACATGTCCTCTTGATTAATGTAGAATTTTGGTTTCAATGATCTTTGGCACTCCCTCTCCATTTTGAATATAGAGTCTAAAGTTTGACCTTGTACACTATCTTTATTTGAATAATTGTGGTCACTTGTTACTTCTTCTTTGTTGTTATGATTATGGTTATTTATTACATTCTGATCACTGTTACTTTCCATATTTGACTGTCCTGATGTCTTTAAGGCTCCTGTAATTACAAAATTCTGAATACCACTGACTGGTTCCAAGTTCTGATTATTTACTGGAAGGAAATTTGCCATATTGCAGTTCTGTCTCTCCTCTTCATCAATTGTGTTCTTTAAACTTGACAAGGGGCTCTGACATTTATCCTCACTCACACATTGCAGACTAGCTTGGTTTAATGATGCATTGATAGGACTCAAATATTCTGTGCCTCTACAGTCATCACTCGTGTCAAGAACAGAGCTTTGAAGGTACAATGGGCAGCTACTCAATGGAAATTCCCTGACTGCAAAATTAAATGGATTTGGAAACGAACACAAATTATTTGACAATGCTGCTCTATTTTCAAAGCAGAACTGATCTGAAAATAAACATGAATCATCTCTTAGTTCTAATCTTTCTGCTTTCTTTTGGCAAGTTTTCTCTACATTATTTTTTATTTTGTTTTCCTCAATCTCATAGTCATCATCGAGATATTTCATGAATTTCATCTTAAGTATCTCAAACAGTGATAATCTGTGCTTCTCCTCATCCATTTTGGAATGAACAATTTTGCTTTTGGATGAATTATTTATTTTTCTGGGTATACCACAGTGAGCTGACAACACAGGATAAAACAACCTCATCTCCCTGTGTTTCAAAGTTTCCTAAATCTAAAAAGTTCTTATTTGACTTCTTAAACTTAGAAAAAGAAAACTTCTCATTTGAAGTATTGCAGTTTGCACCTTGAGTATTTTCAATTAAAAGAGACCTTTCACTTACAATTTCTGATATTTTTGCCAAATTTGGAGATGAAAGACTTTTGTTCTGTGTTGTTGTTTGATCTGAGTAATCAATCTTACTGCTTGTTTCATCGAAATTCATTCCATCTCCTTCAGAATGGGACCATTCATAAGCATTGCCATCTTGAGATACTGACTGTTCATGGCAAATACAATCTGCAGAAAGTGCTTGAATGGAGACTCCAAGTTTACGACACTCTTGTGTTATTCGATCCATGTCACAAATGGAATAAATATTGTCCAGAAGTTTGTAAGAATTGGTGAACACTAACTTGGACCCCTGGGAAAGGCTACGTCTGTAACTATGATTATTCCTGTCATGCACTAAACTTCCTGCACTATTTTGTGGTAGTTGGGTTGAATTCTGTTGATCATAAAAGCAACGATCTTGAAAAGATGGTTCCTCTGCATCTTCCTCCTCACTGACGGAGCTGGTACTGGAGAAACTTTGATCAGACCCACAACTTTTCAATTTACTGTCTACAAAAAAATGTATCAATTTCATGTTGTCAACATTATGTTCTACTTATAAAATGGCAACTCACTAAAACCCTCTCAGTATACAAGTGACCCACTTATAATGAAGGTAGACAAACAGAGTACTATAAACAATGTTGTATAGTTGCATCCAAACTGTTACAAGGAGGAACTCCCACTGGCTCCCTCCCTCCCCAAAAAGAGGAGCTGCTTAGTCATGAAATTACTACAAGCTTTTGAAACATACCATATGATGGGGTTCTTAATAAACAGTCAACAATTATTTCGTCCCCCTCAAACATTAATGTTGATGTCATCTTTATAGTTATACAATTATTCTCAGTTACAATTTTTTCCGTCTTTATGTCATTGATAGGTCGCATTTTCATACCAACTTTTCAGTTTGGTTTAAACAACCATGTACATGATAATTGCAACCAAGGAATTCAAGGTCTGCAGATAAATGCTACTAAATGGCATATAGAAAGGAAACTGGTATATTTAGACATAAATTGACAACATTTTAAATTGATTATCACACACCATAATATCAAACATGTGCAATTGTATTTATCTTTTACAACTTCTCTTTAAGTATGTCTTCATTAGGAAGTTGCCTGCTGAATGAAAAATGAAACGTATGTTTGTGTAGACCTGAATGCAACACTATAACCTATCCTAAGGTAATGATAAAAGCGTTCCCTCACTATAACATGGTTAATGGAATCCACAACACTGCACTGTGTTATAAGTGAAGCAACCTCAAGCAAAGGATGTGTCATTACTACTGTTAGGCATGTGTAAACATAACAGAATAAAGACAGGAAGCAGTTACTGAAAGCACATGATGTGTTTTCTACATTAACAAAAGTAAAGTCTTACAAATTAAATTACTCACTTCTGATTGGCTAAATTTAGAAAATGTAGGCAATTTAAAATGTTATATATATATATATATATATATATATATATATATATATATATATATATATATATATATATATAATGAATCCACCATCAAATATGGCTTTCATGCACTACATTATAATTATTGACCACTTGTAATATTACTTTAATATAAGATGGCTTCATTTGCGTAACACTACACTGCACAATAACTATTATTAACTCAGTGGGAAACCCCTTTATAGGGAAGTAGTGTAATTGCAGTAACAGAATTCCTGAATATCTGTGTTTTTAATTCATCATCCATTAAATATCTTTCATCAAAAGGCTAATTCATGTTTCTTGTCATGAATCTTTGACATTATTTTCCTCTTTGAACATGATACTGCTATATAGAACTATTTTGTGAAAACTTTGCTCAGCCTGCATCCAGATTCAACATAGCAGATTGTGGTTCCTTTGTTCTATAGATATCCAAGAGACTTACTCATCAGTGGTGGTGTATCCATTCCAAATTTCAAGGAGTAATACTATATTCCATGTCTAACTCTACCCTGTCAATGCTGAGTGCCAAGCAGGGCAGCTGTTACTACTATTTTTATAAGCTTTTGGTATGATTCAGCAAAAGATTGAACCCATGACCTCCTGCATCCAAGGCGGATGCTCTAACCATTAACCAAACGTTTAACAACCAAACACACTTCAAAACGTTCTATAAGATCTGCTAAATGTAATTCTCAATGTGTGAACAGAATGCAAACTGCTGACACCCTACTGGGTGACGATGTCCATGGAATTACCTCTGTGATGACAGAAAGCAGACTGCTGATACCTCACTGAGTGATGATGTCCATGGAATTACCTCTGTGATGACAGAAAGCACTGATACTCCACTGAGTGGTGATGTCCATGGAATTATCTCTGTAATGACAGAAAGCAAACTTCTGATGCCCCACTGAGTGATGATGTCCATGGAATTACCTCTGTGATGACAGAAAGCAAACTTCTGATACTCCACTGAGTGATGATGTCCATGGAATTACCTCTGTGATGACAGAAAGCAAACTGCTGATACCCCACTGAGTGATGATGTCCATGGAATTACCTCTGTGATGACAGAAAGCAAACTGCTGATACCCCACTGAGTGATGATGTCCATGGAATTACCTCTGTGATGACAGAAAGCAAACTGCTGATACCCCACTGAGTGATGATGTCCATGGAATTACCTCTGTGATGACAGAAAGCAAACTTCTGATACTCCACTGAGTGATGATGTCCATGGAATTACCATTAACCAAACGTTTAACAACCAAACACACTTCAAAAAGTTCTATAAGATCTGCTAAATGTAATTCTCGATGTGTGAACAGAATGCAAACTGCTGACACCCTACTGGGTGATGATGTCCATGGAATTACCTCTGTGATGACAGAAAGCAGACTGCTGATACCCCACTGAGTGATGATGTCCATGGAATTACCTCTGTGATGACAGAAAGCTTCTGATACCCCACTGAATGATGATGTCCATGGAATTACCTCTGTGATGACAGAAAGCAAACTGCTGATACCCCACTGAGTGATGATGTCCATGGAATTACCTCTGTGATGACATAAAGCAAACTTCTGATACCCCACTGAGTGATGATGTCCATGGAATTACCTCTGTGATGTCAGAAAGCTTCTGATACCCCACTGAATGATGATGTCCATGGAATTACCTCTGTGATGACAGAAAGCAAACTGCTGATACCCCACTGAGTGATAATGTCCATCTAATTAACTCTGTGATGATAGAAATCAAACTGCTGATACCCCACTGAGTGATGATGTCTATGGAATTACCTCTGTGATGACAGAAAGCAAACTTCTGATACCCCACTGAGTGATGATGTCCATGGAATTACCTCTGTGATGACAGAAAGCACTGCTACCCCACTGAGTGATGATGTCCATGGAATTACCTCTGTGATGACAGAAAGCACTGCTACCCCACTGAGTGATGATGTCCATGGAATAACCTATGTGATGACAGAAACTAAACTTCTGATACTCCACTGAGTGATGATGTCTCTCAAAATCAGTGGCTTAAGCAAAAAGGTATTAAAATTTGCCATCATAACATTCAATAATTTTTTTCCAAAATTTGATAAAATCAAATTACTTATTTCAGGAAATAATTCAGTAATTGATATTTTTTATTCCAGTGAAACGTTCCTACATGAACATTTTCATGATGATGAACTTAAAATTCCTAATTATCATCACAAATATATTAAGTATTGAATTATGAAAAGATTAAATTTACAAATATTCCTTAAAGCACTGAAAGATATCCCTTGGTCAGTAACTGAATGTGTTGATGACCTATATGATACTCTTGACATCTGGATAGATATGTTTACATACACATTGAGAACATATGCACCTTTAATTTTCAAGTGAGTCAAGCAGCAAAATCAACCAAACTGGATCACATGTGATATATTGAATGCTATTAAAACTACTAATAATTACAGTCTGGAGAAACAGAGTAAAATCAATGATTCAAAGAGCAAAGAAAACTTATTAATCCACTGAAATATCATATAGTTTTACAAAAAAGAATCCTAGAAAACTCGAGGAAAAACTTTAATGACTCGAGAGGCAAATCTGTCAATAACCTGCCATTTACATATATTAGCAATAAAATGGGTGATATTAACTCATTAACCATGGGGCCGCCTTTACTCGTCAGGAAGTAGTAGACTAAATCTGAGCTCTGTAACATCAAGGTCATGTATGATACACTAAAGTGAGTGGTATTACAGAAAGGTAGGCAGATGTAGCTCTACATTGATACCAAATAATCTGGACATTTTAATTGCACCACAAAATACAGAGGAGAAAACATAATAAGTTTTACCTGACTTTTATCAACCCAAAATTCACCAGTGGTCAGAATCCGATTTTGTTTCAGAATTGTAGACTTTTTGGCCTGAGATCTAAGGCAGAATGGTCTGAACTTCACACAAACAGGCAAGCCTTTGCAAAAAGTAGGATAAGATAGGCATTTAGAATAAAGACTGGTCTCTGTATGAAAATAATGAGTCTGTTGGGCAAACAATATTTTTTAAACAAATCTAATTTTTGCTCTTCTACTGATGCAAAATAGCCAATGAAAAGAAATGTTTCTAACACAGCTCGGCATTAGGTTAACCGGAAATCTAAATTACTACATAATAAGAGCTGGAATTAACATGATGAAAGAAAAATTGTAATGACACAGAAAATATTGTTCATTTTCAGGTGTTACATAACTGCAGATTTCCATCAGATCTTCTTTACCATCAATATGGCATCAAACTGGTCAACATTTTTGACACACAAGTAAATATGTTTTTTTGGCTAGACCAGCTAGGGTCGGCCATGTCATGTGTCCCTTGACAAAATACATTACTTCAGTTGCCTAGGCATGATGTAAGCTTTCTTGTTGATGTACCATTACACACCAAATTAAATCAAATGTGGAAAAAGTCCAAACTTGCGACATTTAATTGTTCAAGGTTTGACTTCAATTTCACCATTTAAATTTATTAATTTCAGATTTAATTTTATGTCCATATTCAGTTTCTTGGAAAAAATTTGAGCAGATTTTGTACTGGTCTAAATGGAACAACACTGATACTAGTTTGTAAAAAACATATACTAATAATAATTGTCTTTTTATACAGTTTCTGTATGTGCAGTTCTAATATATAAGATTTCTTTGTTTACACGTGTAATTATTGTCAAGAATAACGAATGATAAGATCGGTTTCGTTTGAATTTATAATAAATGTGCCAAAATTGATAACTGATAAAGATTAATGAAACTTGGTGAGTTTTTTAATATTTTTTTTAATTAAAAATCTAAGAAATGTTTTCACAACACTTTATATACATGTATTAGCCTTGTCATTTAGACCAGCTAACTTGGTCTCTATGCCTGTTTTTTATATTTTGAATTGACGGCTCAGAGACCAGCCGTACTCTACATTACCAATGCTGGATCGTTTGTGAACCATAACTGCCAACGATCGGACTGCACGCTATTAATTAATAAATTTATTTACACTAACCTTTGTACCCAGACGGTAAGTAAAATCCCTCTTCTAATGATCCACTCCGTTAAATCCTTTAGAACACTCACTTTTCAGTATAAATCCCTGTCAGAACAGAACACCTGTGTATTTATCAGCTGTTGACCTCAGATTTAAATTACCGACGCGTGCATGTAAAGCAGCATCACCAGATGGCAAGAGTAAAACGATAAAACCGTCGAGCGCGGCATATATCATTGGGAACTGACTAATGCTTGGGTTGGAGCTGTGTCTTTACAGCATATCAGAAATAGAATGAATGATATATAAATTGTATAAAGACCACACTGTATTTAGATGTGAAAATATGCTACACAATAAGAACAATAATAATGTGAATTTATTATCATTACTATCGGTAGCATCTTCAATCATATTTAATAACATTTACAATGGTATAAACGGAAAGTTAACAGACACACACACTACTCTAAATTACTTATACGAAAAATATGATTAATATAATGAACATTATTAATAACATTTGCAATGATATTTATGAAACATGCATGCATACATACATACATACATGCATGCATGCATGCATGCATACATACATACATACATACATACATACATACATACATACATACATACATACATACATACATACATACATACATACATACATACATACATACATACATCTGTTATAATTTTACACCATAAGTTATAACATGTGGATAATGTTATATTTAAATTAGAAACAATATCTTCTTCCCTTTTGTCTATTGCATTGACAAGTGTTATAACAATTTACACAACAATTACATTTGTCGCAAGAGCATATATTGAAACTTTCGTTGGAACATTCTTGTAGGTCAGCGGGAAGATTATCCATTTCGTAAATCCACAAAGCGTCAAGAATTCTTCTGAAACAGACTTGCAGATCTTTGTCAAATTTTATCATGTCTATCTGCAATTCATTCCAAGCCAGAATTGGAGAAAATTTGCTCCAATCCTTGTGATGGATGTTGATGTCAAAGTAATGACAGACACTTTCAACACTGTCATGGCAACAGTTGCCAAGGACATCATTGGCCTCCATCGCCCAAAGAAAAAACCCTGGGTTACAGAAGAGATTCTGAATCTGTGTGATGCCCGAAGAGACCTAAAAATAACAACAGACACACAACAGGGGCAGTGGAATATCGAGAAATAAACAAGACTATCAGAAACAAATTGAAGAAAGCAAAAGAAGAGTAGATTGGACAACAGTGCACATAAATAGAGAGCAGTCTGATTAAGAATAACAGCAAAAAGACATTCCAAATTGTGAAAGACCTCACCAGACAGAATCAACCAAGAATCAGTACCATTCAAGATGAAAATGGCTCACAGAAGCAAGTGATATTGCAATAAGATGGACTGAGTATTGTAAGAAACTCTACAACCATCCGTCCGCAGGAGACGTAGAGGTGCTTGAAGTTCCAAACTCCACAAATAAAGATGATTTCCCAATTCTCAAAGAAGAGGTGGAGTCAGCAATAAGAACACCGAAGAATGGAAAGGCAGTTAGAGTAGACAACATTCCAGCTGAACTTATCAAAAATGGTGGGAAATCAGTGATAGAACTACTAACAAAGATCTGCAACAAGATCTGGCAGACAGGTGAATGGCCAACACAGTGGACCCAGTCACTGATTATAACACTCCCCAAAAAAGGCAATCTCAAGCTGTGTCAAAATTACAGAACTATCAGTTTCATCAGCCATGCTAGTAAGGTAATGCTGAAGATCATCGTGTACAGACTGAACCCACAAGCAGAAGAAATAATCGCTGAAGAACAGGCAGGGTTCCGGAGTGGAAAATGCACAACAGAACAAATTTTCAATCTTAGGGTTTTGTGTGAAAAGTAATCACAAAATCAACAAGACATCTATCATGTGTTCAAAGATTTCAAAAAGGCTTTTGTTTGAGTGTGGCATGAGACATTGTGGGCCACAATGAAGAAGTACAACATGGGTCAAAAGTTGACCAACACCGTCAAGCAGTTGTACGCTAAGGCTACCAGTGCAGTAATTGCTCAAACGTATGTGGGGGACTGATTCAAGATTACAGTTGGAGTACAGCAAGGCTGTCACCTATCACCCACATTTTCAACATCTACTTAGAGCGCATCATCAGCGAAGCCCTGGAAAACCACTGTGGGACAGTCAGCATTGGAGGGCGTAACATCACCAACCTCCGCTTTGCAGACGACATTGATGGGCTGGCAGGCAGTGAAGATGAGCTTGCCACATTAGTGAAGAACCTGGATGAAACATCTTCCAGATTTGACATGGAGATAAGTGCAGAGAAGACAAATCTGATGACAAACAGTGGCAAACAAATCTCAACCAATATTAAAGTCAGAGGACAGGAAATGGAAAAAGTAGGCCAATTCAAATATATTGGTTCCATAATCACGATAGAGGGATCAAGAGCAGAAATTTTGTCACGAACAGCACAAACAACGGTAGCTATGTCAAAGCTAAGACCCATCTGAAGAGACAAGAACATCTGTCTGAAATCTGAAATCAGACTATTGAGAGCTCTAGTCATCTCAGTCTTTCTGTATTCATGTGAGGCCTGGACCCTGACAACAGAATTA
Organism: Unio pictorum; assembly: GCA_030141615.1. Taxonomy (NCBI): domain Eukaryota; kingdom Metazoa; phylum Mollusca; class Bivalvia; order Unionida; family Unionidae; genus Unio; species Unio pictorum. The sequence goes on from JARLTB010000203.1 coordinate 17,473,687, forward strand.
CAACGAAGAATTCAGGCACTTGAAATGAGATGCTACATAACCATCCTTGATATCTTTTACATGGACCACATCACAAATGAAGAAGTACGCGACACCATCAGACACAAAGTAGGCCATTATGAAGACCTCCTCACCACTGTCAAAAAGAGAAAGCTGAAATGGTATGGCCATGTCACTAGAGCCAACTGTCTATCCACAACAGTACTGCAGGGTAGTGTCCAAGGTGGTAGAAGGAGAGGTAGACAGAGAACAAAGTGAAGTGACAACATCACAGAATGGACCAGGAAATGTTTTGCGGAGACACAGGCATTAGCATATGATCGAGACAAGTGGAACTGGTCAGATGTTCAGCAGCACAGTCCCTCAATGACCACACTAGGTCAAGAGACTAATGATGAAATGATGAAAAAATGAGCATCTTTATGTCTGTTGTCTCGAGCATGCTTGTCTTGTAAGGTAGGAGACAAGCATAACCTTTTCTACCATCTCTTGCACATCTCCCAATCTCTTGCGAATAGCTCAGAATGCTCTTTGGGCATCCCCAGTGAATAACGATATCCACATCGCTGATTTGGACCTCCATTGCGAATGCTACCGTAGCAACAAGACAGCGAATTATGCTTGCGGATCTTCGAAAGTCCTCGATAATTCTGTCCTGTATCTCTTTATCCGTGGAGGAATGATACATTTGAATCAAACGTGTCTGTGCTGATTTTTCGCCTGTGTATACTTGGTCACCAATTTATTCAACCAACCAGGACCAAACATTAAAAACAACAGTGTATGTCCTGAAATGATGATGATGATGATGATGATGATGATGATGATGATGATGATGATGATGATGATGACGTGATATCAAGGAAGTGACAGCGGAATATTAATTAAGACTATATCAGAATTATCAGATGCATAAATCACATACTCTGAAGAAAATAGTTTGAATTTAGTGTGATTATTGTGCGGTAGTATATGACATCTTTATTTCATGTATATGTATTATATCAATAACAGTAAATTTGTCACAAAAAAAAAGAATCAGTTAAACAATGAAAAAAGTCCTAAGTAACAAAGCAAATTGTTGTTGACTTGTCTGGATGATGTTCTTGGTTCTTGGTGTCTAATATATTCCCTGTTGATTAATTTAAAAGCTACCACATACTGTTAATTTTGGAGGTTAAAATATTAATGCTGACTTTGTATTATCTTAATAGAAAGCTTTGGATTGTCCGGTCATTAACTGAGTGATGCCACATTGGACAGACATAGCAAGTTGGCTGGTGGTGTTGGTCATGTACTAGACCAAATATATTCGACAACAGTCTCCCAATCGGAAAGTTTCAAGACAGTAAAATCCAAATTTTCCCGCAAAAATGATATTGAAACTCAAGGGTAAGGAACTCTTAAGGGAAATCCCTGGGAGATATCACAGGACCTATCAGAATTTCCGATCAGAAGCAAAAATAAAGAACCCAGATATGTACATATCACACATAAACAATTTATCACGCAAATTTAACAAACGGAATTTTTTTGCGAAATAATATGTAAATTTGTAGTGTGTGTGTGTGTGTGTGTGTGTGTGTGTGTGTAAATTGTTGTAACACTTGTCAATGCAATAGACAAAAGGGAAGGAGAAAATATTGTTTTTAATTTAAATATAACATTATCCACATGTTGTAACTTATGGTGTAAAATTATAACAGATATGTATGTATGTATGTATGTATGTATGTATGTATGTATGTATGTATGTATGTATGTATGTATGTATGTATGTATGTATGTATGTTTCATAAATACTATTGCAAATGTTATTAATAATGTTCATTATAATAATCATGTTTTTCTTTTAAGTAATGTAGAGTATTAAAACACACACACACATATATATGTGTGTGTGTGTGTGTGTGTGTGTGTGTGTGTGTGTGTGTGTCTCAACTTTCCGTTTATACCATTGTAAATGTTATTAAATATGATTGAAAATGCTACCAATAGTAATGATAATAAATGTTTTATTAGTATTGTTCTTATTGTGTAGCATTTTTTCACATCTGAATACACTGTGGTCTTTATACAATTTATTTATCATTCGCTCTATTTCTGATATGCCGTAACGACACAGCTCCCACCCAAGGATTAGTCATTTCCCAATGATATATGCCTCACTAGACGGTTTTATCGCGTTACTCTTGTCATCTGGTGATGCTGCTTTACACGCATGCGTTGGTAATTTAAATCTGGGGTCAACAGCCGATACATACGTAGGTGTTCTGTTCTGAAAGGGATTTATACTAAAAAAAAGTGAGTGTTCTAAGATTTAACACAGTGGATCATTAGAAGAGGGATTATACTTACCGTCTGGGTACAAAGGTTAGTCTAAATAAATTTATTAATTTAGATCGTACGAAGTTTTGACGAGGCTGAAAAGTACCATTTGGTGGTAATGCAGAGTACGGCTGGTCTCTGAGCCGTCAATTCAAAATATAAAAAAGGTTTAGAGACCACGTTAGCTGGTCTAGCAATATTCCATAAGACAAATGGCTAGTTGTGCTAAAGAAAATGTTTTTCTTTGGTTTGTTTACTGGCGCATAGGCAGAAGGTGAAAAAATTGATTTTTTTTTATTTATTTGCTTGACAGACCCATAATTTTCGTATGGAGAAGACTCTTTATTCAAACTGTTCACCTTATCCTACTTTATGCACAGGTTTACCTGTCTGTGTGCGCTTCAGATTTGTCTGCTGTAGATCTGTGGCCATAAAGTCTAAAACATGGACACAAATTCGAAATCCGACCATGGGCTAATTTTGCGTGAGAAAAAAAACCGGGTCCAAAAAATTTAGTGTTTTCCCCTCTGTCTTTTGTAGTGCAATTAAAAGGTCCAGATTATTTGCTACCATTGTAGAGCTACATATGTTTACCTTTCTATAATACCACCCACTTTAGCGTATCATGCATGACCTTGACTTTGCAGACATTGGAAGTAGGCTACTACATTCTGCCCCGTATAGTCGTCACTAGAGGTTAGTGCGTTAATATTTAAGAAATTAATTTCTTTAAATTATGAACTGGAATTTCAAGGTTCTTATTATTACATATTAGACTAAATTACTATTATTTTGGAATGGTACTGAACTGATTTATGACGTTTGGATTCTCCCCCCCCCCCCGAGACATGAAGAATGTTGGCACATTAGCACATTCTAAGCTATCTACATATCTAGTTCAGTATTGGAATTTAGCTTGCATCAGTAATGGAAATCATTTGAAGAGAAATTCAAGTGCAATTTCATAAAGAGAGTGTTGCAGAAAGAGGAGAGCGAAAAGATATGCAAACTGAGTTATGCGCATGTGTGCGAATTGGATATTTATCATAGCTTTTACAATTTTTCAGTCATATCACTATAAGGTCTGCAGCGTGGCATTATATAGTGATGTCTAGCACTTGCGTATCATGCTGCTCTCCAACCAAGAAACATTATCCTAACACCAGGATAAGAAGTGCCAACATTAAGCACTTACTGCTGAGCATCTATCGCGAAAGCTGCCATTTTTATGTCTTTGGTATATTACTCGACCTGGGTTAAAACCAGCACCCCACCCCCCACCCCAATCTAGGACTGACACTCTTGCAACTAAACCACCGGAGTGGTCTATAAGGCAAATGTAAATAGAAAAGAAGATATAATTTACAGAGAGAAAAGTCAAATGGAGAAAAGCAATTTAGATTCAATATTTAGAACTGGAAAGTGAAAATAAACTCTCTCTTTACATACATGATTGTGTTTTGATTCTATCATAAATAATAGGTTAGTATAAATTATTAAAGAAGAGGAAGTAGATCAATATGGCCAAGACAGCATTGAAATATATTTGTACAAAGTGTATTTATTGGCAAAACTAATACAATCTACACTTCATTGCCATTGCAACAAAGCGTTAATAATGATGTGCTTCAGGTACATATCTTGAGGCGTGAAGAGTTGGTACCTGACGTATATTAACATATTAGAAAATTTCAAAATGGAAACTGGATAAATCTATATTACAACAAGAAAGTGCATGCTATTTCTCACTGCTAAAGATTGAAAAATAAGCAACATAATTGAAACAGACTAGTCAAAGGCTCCTATATTAAGAGGCCAATGTCACAGACCTGTACTGAAAGCAATCAATTTGTTGGATCAAACAAATCAATCTGATTTTATGATTGATAATCATAAGCCATTTATGTTGAAAGGTTCTTTATCACCTGTGAGCAATTTTACCAATCCTATCCCAATTAAAATATTAAGGGACAGAGGAGCAATTTCAGTCTTTTATTATCAGGTACATTGCCTGTCTCTGAGCACAACTCTGGTCACAGTGTTCTTATTTAGGATGTAAAATCAGGCTTTGCTTTTTCTCTCCATTGTACTGAACTCATGACCATTGGATTACAAAATGCAGTATCCGCCTACTAAGCTGATATTGCCACCTATCTAATACTGTTTGAAAGCAACAAATTAAAAATAAAAAAACAGTAGGAAGTTGAGATGAAAAAGAAAAAACATTCAATGGTTAAATTGCATTATAATTTAATTGAGCCAGAGAAGCATGTACAAATATGACACATATTTCATTGCATAAAGTAAAATGTTCATCTCCACAAAAATGTTTAATATAAAAGATGCAACCCAAATAAAGTCATTTTAGTCATTATGTATTTCATTATTGAATAAATACAAGAAGCTGGCCACATCCTGCATATTAAGTCCAGTCACAAACATTCAAAATGTTGGTTACACTAATATTAAAGTGAAATAAAGTAAAACAACTGTTTCATTGAAGGTAATTAAAATGTTGACAGAAGAATGAAAGGACATCAACTTCCATGTAAGGTGGAGGAGTCTTGAAAAAAATGGCATCACAGAAACATGCAATACTGCTGCATTGTTAAATGAAAACATCATCTTATGTATCATTAATATCTGCATGGACCGTCTCTATTATATAACGATAAGGTAATTCCTTCCAACCTTGATGAAACGTCACACTGTCAATTTGTTTTTGGAAGGAACATCAGGAAGCAAGACAATTTCCTTCGTAAAGTTTAAAATGCATTTTAGTAATTCAAATAATTTCATCTTTACTTATTCAATGAAAGAAGCAAACACAATTTAAGTTAGCTGTACCATAATTCCAGTTAGATTGTCCGCTTGAGTCCAGACTGCAGAATATTAATAATAAATGAGAAATAGCTAGCAGACCTTTGAACACATTGAAAACTGGTGCTAATTTTACTGTACATGCATTTACAAGATGCAATATCCCATTTAAAAACTGCATTTTATTTCTTACCAAAGTAAACATGTCTCAATCTACTATGAAAAAAGAAATATTAAAATCCAAACTAATATGAAAAATATATACAGGAAGAACATAATTGTAATATTTTTATTATTTTAAAAACTACACAATTTAAACATCATGTTAAGAAACCACAATCAATAATTATTATACTGAAGTAATCATGATGTCAGAGACTACACTATTTTCTGGGCAATAATTCAAATTTATATTTTTGAAACATGGCAATATTTTTAATGTTTTTTAATGAGTGACAAAAATCAAAGAACTTCACTGCCTCGAACATATATTTGCTTAAGAAAAATATTTAGAAAAAGCAAATAACAAAACTATATATCTGAACATTAATTTAAACTTTCATGGCCTGGATGCAAATTAATCAAATGACCAAACTGAAATCTAAGAACACATCATAAACACAACTGGAGAATCTACCCTATTTGTTGGCCTATAAGTCACTGTGAAGCTTAAGTCAACTTAGCCAGTTTCTGTCCTTCATTCATAAACAAATAGATGCCAAGTATAAGACAATGCCAGAGCAATACGTCAACTTTGTCTGTTTCACTAGTGTTTGATACACACATGAATTTTATCCTAACTGTAACACCACAAATTTAACAGTCAGCATAGTTAAATGTAGCTAAAAAAAATCTTAACGGTAATATGTTTCACACCAAATATCTAAAACAAATAGGATACCTTTAGCCCCAAATGACCTGAAAATTTACAGAGTTACCGATAGGATAAAATTTGTAATGCTGTGTGAAATGTAGAATAGCAACTTGTTTTCAGGAATATTACACAGTATGCATAGCTGCCAACTCTCCAGACTCGCAATTTTGTGAAAATGGTGATAAAAATTAGTGAATTATGACATGAATTCATGAAGTGATCCTCGATTCTGCGAATATTTGTCGGTACAAATGAATGCATGGCAAGTGTTTGGTATATTCCGAGTTTCCTCTATCCCTTGCCACACCATTTTTTTATATTTGAAGATTTATGCTGGGGTACAGGGTCAAAGTCCATTCCCTATCGAAAAAGTTGGAATTTGCCGACACCATTTGGTGTCAAAATGGGTAGCCTCTTACTAGCTGACACAGCAAACTTGAAAGACCTTTCCTTGAGATATACCTGCTTGAAATCGATAGGAAAATTATTTATGTTCTCAAAAATTATGAAGATAGCATTCGTCATGTCTTTAATCTGCTGACAGGCGAAATGAAAATGCGTTCTTGCTGAAATTTGACCTGGATATGGCCATTTTTGTCCCAATGACATGACTATACAAATCTCGCCACCTACATGTCAATTAGGTCATATAGTCACGTCACATGGACAATAAACAAATTTCCAAAGTAAAAGTGGGGTTACAAGGGTCAGTGAAAATGGTGAAGACATTTTCAAGATTAGTTGCAGGTGCATGCGAGGAACAACAGTTTGGTTGTTCACTAGTTTCTCTTAAAAGCATTTGTTGTTGTTGAAGGGTATACTACTATTTTTCAGCACACGATATGCTATACATAGCAGCCATTATTAATGGTGGAGGAAGAACCCGGGGAAAACCCCTGGAAAGAACCACTGACCGACGAGAAGCTACTGGCAAGCTTTCTCACATACCCACATTGGCCCAATCTGAGACTCGAAGCCACGCAGACACTGAGTAACACATTTGCGCTACTATTTTAGAGAGTATCCATTCCACTGGAAGAAGAAGAAGAAGAAGAAGAAGAAGAAGAAGAAGAAGAAGAAGAAGAAGAAGAAGAAGAAGAAGATGAAGAAGAAGAAAAATAACACTTCCCTAAATCGGTTGACTTGTCACAAATAAAAATGAAATTATTAGAAGATAAAATGTACCAAGCCTTCAGCACCTAAACTATCGAGTACCTTAAAGAACCACAAAAACATAAACAAAACCAAGTCCATACGTTAGCCACTGTCGGAATTCCAATTTTATGTTCAGTGAAGATTTAAACTAAAATAGATACATAGAACAGTATATTCGACAACAAAATTGAAATCATCCACATAAATCCATACAACTTTAAAGCAAAGAAAACAAGACGTAACTTTTGAAGAAAAAAAGTATTTCTTAAAACTGATGAATATTGTTGTGTACGGTTAACTGGTGGGTCAATTTAAAAACAGGAAGCAAGTACAAAGATGAGTACTCTAAAGAAAAATGTATTAAACTTCGAAAGGATATATCATTTCCAAAGAAAACATTTAAAGGTAAACATTTTATTTGTCAATTAAGTCTTCTACTGCAGCCAGCCCAAACACCATAACATATTAAGAGCATTATATTTTTATGGCAGATATAGATTCCTTTGCATTAATGCAGACTTGTATAAACAGATACACTTTAAAATGACCATGTTTTATGATACACGTAACTACAAAAAAATGATATTTTGGTGTTCCTCATATGAAAAATTAAGATACTCGGATTGTGTAATTAGCTGAATACAAAAATACCGTGGTTTTAGAAATAATCTATATTCCTTTAGAACAAAACAAAGATGAAAAGTAAGTTTTATATGGTATTTAATAAACAATCTGTAATCGCAAAGTATTGAAAGTAAGCAAGAATATTTATTCAACAACCTGTTATCGCAAAGTAGCAAAAGTATGCAGTGGGATTTGTTGAACAGTCTGTAATCGCTAACTATTTAAAGTAAGCAAGAATATTTATTAAACAACCTGATATCGCATATTATTTAAAGTGAGGAGGTACAACATATCGTCTATTTAACCAAAGTATAAATCTGCAACAAGTAGAGACTAATGAACTTGTTAGAGTTAAACCAAAATGGCATTAGTGAAATCTGATGAAATATTGCAAAACCAAAATATAGAAAACATATCAAACACATCAGCAGAGGAACTAAGTAAAGCTAATTGCGATACATTTTACGGACTGTTAATATACAAACAAAAAACATATAACTGAACATTTAACAGATTTAGAAAATCCTTTAAATAAAAACTTTAATAACATAAAAAAAATTACTTTTTGGCGAAAGGTTAAAATGATTTTTCAACAAGAAGGTGTGACACCTGCAACAAGCAAATACATCTTTTTGTATGGCATCAGAAAACCCTTGGTCTAAACACAATAAATTTGGTAAAATATCTTATAGAAGGAAATGTACTGGTAAAGGTGACACATAAGCACCAGTTGGTGACACATAGACACCTGTTGACAATGTAAACCAAGATCTAAATACTGACATTATTTGTTCGAGGCAGATTAAAAGCACAAGCATCACTGATTATTTATTTCTGAAAGCGTAAAAAAGATGGCGTTTAATATAAACTGGGCAACTTGTTCCTTAATTAACTGATGATGTCATTCTGATTATTTTTGGCCGTAATTAACTTGTTGTATGCGATTCAAAACTCATGTTAACATTTGGCAACAAAAGGAATGAACACGAAATAATAATATGGGTAAGAAAAAAGATAATTATTTTCAGGAGTAAATTCAGTCAGATCATGCAACCACATACGTGACCACAGACGCTTGTTTATTTGCTTCGTGAATAATGCAAATTAGTTCTATTTTTTAATCATCAGCTGATTTAACTGTAGACCAATTACAATCTCTCACCGTTTGTCCTTTTGTCGAGATAAGAATAGACCAATTACAATCTCGCACCATTTTTGACCTTTTGTCATCAGAACTTCTAATCACATTCTTTTCTTTACGAATTGTTACTGACTGCTTTTCAGTCGCTGGTATTGTATTATTTACCAGGTCCGTATGTAAGCGTGTCAAATGGCTATTGTATCCAGTAATACTACAAGTTCTCATTCCCATATCACGAGGTAAACAAAAATATTCCATTCCCATCATTAATAACATATCTAGCTTTAACTTGTGGTTAAAGCGTCCGCCGCGGAAGTGGGAGGTCGTGGGTTCGATTCCCGGCAGAGTCATAAAAAAGACTTATACAAATGGTACTAACAGCTGCCTCGCTTGACGCTCAATATTAAGAGGTTAGTGTTATGACTGGTTGGCCTGGTGTCAGGATAATGTGACTGTGTGAAACATGATGCTACATGTCTGCGGCATGATTCCCCAGTGACATCACTATAAACTGCCTCACTGCAGATATCGTAGCGAAATGATTGAATTTTGTTTTAAAGCTAAATTAAAAGTCCTAACCAAACAAACAAAGAAACAAAGTAATATTGCTCATGCCTTACGGAGCACGTCCGTTGTCAAATCGTTAGTTTCGGAGGTTCATAGATTGACATGTTTTCAAGCTCTTCAATTTTGGAGGCAAGTAAATCTTGAATGCAGACCACAATCCTACAATACTATGCAATAAGTGATCGGTTTTGGGAAAGACTGGAACGTATGACGTCTGGTGATCAGTTTCCAAAATATGTTTGCTTTCAGTTTACTGAAAGCTGCATTTCCAATGGCTAATTCACAGGTCAACTAAACATGACCCGTGTGCAGTCATATATTTATATAGAACAATGGATATCTGATTTTCGTCAGATTGTTGTTGTTGGTGTTGTTGTTGTTGTGTTTAACGCCATTTTCACCACACGATAGGCTATACATGCGGCCAGTATTAATGGTGGAGGTAGAACCGGGGAAATCCCCCCCAAAAGAACCACCGACCAAAGAGAAGCTACTGGCAAGCTTTCTCACATACCCACATTGGCTGAATCTGAGACTGGAACCCACGCAGACAGAGGTGAGATGGCAGTGATCCGTAATGGAGAGCGCTTTAGACCACTCGGGGCCACCTAAAGCATTTGTAAAACTAATCTTTTATATACAGTAGTCCCCCTCTTATACAGCCATCCCTTCTGTACCTTGAAAATGGCCTTATAAGACGGGTGGCCTTTCCAGAGGGGGGAATAAATTTATATGAGAAGTATATATACACATATATATATATATATATATATATATATATATATATATATATATATATATATATATATATATATATATATATATATATATACCTTTGGTACTTTGGATATAGTTTTCACAAACAACTGAAGCATGTCCATGCCGAACCATGGCAATCATTATGTCCGTTTAATCGATTTTCCATTCTTTTTGCTGAACATGCCTCTCATTAAGTACAGTCCTACGCACTAAACTTATGTTATTACATGTGACTAAAGACATAAATCACTATACTACCAGACAGTGTATTTATTTCATATCGTTTGCTAGTTTTATAAAAATGTGCTGTTTTTTCTATGCAAATGGGAAAGACAAACATGTTCCGCAACACTTATCTTCCATCTATGATATAGCGAATCAACAAATGAATCATTTAAAGAGGCTAATTTATCACTCACTTAATTACTTTATTCCGAAACTAACACGGTAGCAATCGTGACCTTTGGATTTAATACAGCATAATTAAAGTGTAAACTTTGACACTAAAAGTGCAAATTCAATGTGTTACAGTTGACCAAAAGAGATATACGAATACATTTGATGACATTATTTGTGATACACTATACGGAAGATAGAAGGTCGGTGTATGCCAAAGCCGATGTTTTTGTATAATGTGTTGTAATAATTACTCCAATCACAAATGTTTGAGTTGTCATTTCAAACGGACAGAACATTTGTGTCTGGTACGGTTGAATTGTTCGGGATCTTCGAAGCAGTTGAAAGGAAACGTATCAACTCAAAGTTGATTTTGAACAAACAAGATTTTCTCGCAACAAATCTTATATTTAATCTTTCAAATATGTATGGTATTGGGCACTGGATATTAGATCTCTAACTTTAAAAACTTTTCATAGTCAATACAATATATTTTGCAACATTGATAAAATAGCAATTTACTCTTTTAATGGAATATTCAAAGAAACAAGGTGAAGGTGTGCCAATTCGGATACAAAATATTCATGAGCTGGCATTTTGCCCCATTTCTCATAGACTCAAATTTAGTGTTAGCCGTTTTAATTCATGTTTCTAAATTTCATCTACTATTACCATAACAACAAGGTTAAGAATTTAAACATAACGTTATCTTCTTTGTCCTTAATTGAACCATGATCCATCGAGTCTCTCTCTCTCTCTCTCTCTCTCTCTCTCTCTCTCTCTCTCTCTCTCAAAACTATTGCCCACAAGGTATATTGAATCGGTTGTCATACAGGACATACTGGTTTATTGCGTGTCGCATTGGAACTCGTGAGCCTCTTATCAGGGCCCATATTTACCATGTACATGTTTACTGAATACTATGTTGAAAGGACGCTTATAACTTAAAGATTTATTCTGTGTTACGATCCGTATGATTTACAATATTACTTCAAAACCGGAATATTATCATCCCTTTAAATTTACCCTGCTCGAAATATGGGGTGTGCTGTGATTTATTTCTAGTTTTTGTTTAACAACGACATTTTAATCATATTTCTTGCTGCTGCCTGCACTGGTAAAATTCCACATTATATAGTTGTTATTCTAGCTAGTAATAAAATCTTCATCATTTATTATAGTTTTCTAAATTTGTTTGATCAATAAAAAAAAAAATAAGTACGGATTGTTCAAAGAGTTTAGGGCCACTTAGGCCATATGAAAGGTATTCTGTGCTCGACATAATACATATATACAGATAGCAAAGTTGGGGTGGGGTTGTAGAAACATTTAAAATTTGAATTTTTTCGTTTATAGCGAAAATTTGAACAGAAAATATAAACAAATATATCATATTTTAATCATTTACACATTTTGTATCATGTGCCATAGCATTCTGATTAATTGGTTATCTATTATTTATCGCATTGTTTATTTTTATTGTTTTACTGTGTCTTGTATCCATATTTTCACACAATATAATTTTTCACACGCAAATCAGGTTAATCCACACTTACCGTTCGTGAACATTTTAACTTTCAGGAATTAACACTGCTTCATAATAAAATAAAATACGGATTCACGTATTGCTGTTATGTCATGCGTACATATCACATGTATACAACTTTCTTAATTATTTTTGAAAATTGCTCTTGAAGCAATGCCATGAATATATTGTTTGATATGAAATCTTTGATCATGGAACCATGTGTGAGTGCAAAGTTTAGCCCATCACTGAAAGTTTACTTCTGGGCGCCTAATAGCCTTGATAGAGACAGTAGAGGCATTCAACATTTAGATCAGTATGCATAAGGTCAAATTTCTTGCTACCAGAGAAATTCAGCTGATATTTCCAAAGTCTGAAGAGAAACAAAGGACAGCAATTTATGCAAAAATTTCTGGAAATGAGTTCAAGAAAGGTGTGTATTGATTTAAAATTATTTTCTTTTTTTTATAAAAAAAATCAATAGGTTTAAAAATACAGAATATTAATAAGAGTACATAGTTATATTATGTTAAATTATCTACTAGTATTAGGCACTTTTACCGAACTATTCCCTAAGTATTCAGATATTTTATTCAGTAAAGATAGCCCACATCTACTCAAGGAGTATACTCAGTATGAATTAGGCATAGTTTTGTACATATATCTTCTAAAATTGACTCTATGAGCTTATATTACATGTTATCAAATGTAAATGTATAATTTTCTAAAGATATATGTTTTTAGAATTACATGTGATAATGGATTTCAGACCAGTAGATTTACATATTTTGATTAGTAGATTCACTCCTAAACCATTAGATTTTTTTATCTTCACAAATGTTGTTACAATGGACTGAACAGTATTGGTTTCTATATGTTCTCTCTGCTTAATACATGAATAATAAAACAACAAGTTTTGAACACTAATTAGATTCAGATTCAGATTCTGATGGAAAATGCTATAAAAAAGAGGGTTATTTATCTTACAGTTGACTGCAAAGATTTAAGAAAAATAATAAATGCACTACCTACCATTTTTAGTATTTTTCACAAGATCCCTGTCTGGTGACCACTGAAGACATTCATTTTATTCAAACAAAAAACTGTTTACTAAGGTATTAATAATGAAACATTACAGCCAAATTTATTGGGAATTTGTTCCACACGAAACCTGGTTTCAGGAAAACATATTTTCTTTTTGATAATTTATAAGAATCAAATACATAATTTTGTTCAACTTCTCTTTTTTCAATAAAGTCATGTTCAACTTGAAACTTCCAGTTATAACAGCACCAGCGCATATTTCAAAATGTTTGCTCTGATGAATCTTACACTGAAACAATTGTATTGTAACAATGCAGATACAAAGAGTTAATGTTTAAACTAAAATGTACCAGTAACATGTATTGGTATATGACGAGTTAATGAAAGTTTCTATAATGTGTGCAAAAATTACACACAGAAAGTAAAAAGTATTAAAGTTGAATCTAGATAAAGTTTCGAAATGTAACTTATATGTAAAAGAGTCCCATATATTTATTCAAGAAATAAATATTGAAAATAGCATAGTTTGTATTGCTGTAAATAAATTCAACTGTTAAATATTAAAAGTTCACTTTTTTAAAATCAGTGTTTAGTCAGCTAGTTTTGAAAGTTGACTTTACAAGAAATAATGAAGATCTAATGTAAAGCTCTCTCTTGAATTTCACTTGGAATCATCTTAACTACTATACCATTTCTGTATAGTGTAAGTTCATTGTTTCTGCAGGTATGCATTCATTAACCTAATTCTGAGAGTTACCTGGAACACACACTTGGGAAAAGACAGCACTAATTAAAGGTATTACATTTTTATCACTATATCACCCATATATTTGATTTAACTTTACGTAAAGCATGGTAGATGAGCTTATTTCAAGATTTCAGACTAATTCAATAATAACTAAAATCAAAGCATATTAATAAAGGGATCTTGAATTCGATTAGCTGAACTTGTTACCAATATTAAAGCAATATTTTTTAGGTTTTAAAAAACTTGCAGTACAGGTTTATATAATGGAGATTTCAACAGTTTAGTAAGATTGATATCCATTCATAGTAATTATTTGATCTTGCATCTGACTGAACCAGTTATCACTTTGATGGTCATATTTGAACATGTTTGTAAATTTTATTAAATTTGGAATATAAGCTTATATTACGAGATCTCAACTGAAGTGGCAACTAGCTGCATGAGTTTGTAACCACTTTATGATCTGATTTGATCAATACTGAGAAATGGGCTAGCATCATGAAGATGTCAAGTTAATTTTATTAAGAGCAAGGTTAAATTATATAGTAATGAAGTGATGGGGCGTCTGATTGGCTAAGCTTCTTATGACTTTCAATAGAGTATTTCTAATCAAATTTGGATCTAACTTAGTAAATAGGTTTAAATCATCAAGATGTTTTATGACTTTTTGTTATAAATTAATTGATCTTGTATCTCATAGACTGTGCTTGTTTGCATGACTTTATCAAACTTGATAAATAAGTTTATCTAGTCAAGATCTATGACAAGATAGATTATGAGAAATATCCAGTCATAATAAGATTTTGACTCTTACATCTGCCGTGTGTCAGTTTATTGTGATGCCTAACACTGGGCCATCATGTTATAAACATTAACATTATTCTGACAACAGGCTGACAAGTCCTAACACTAACCTCTTAATGCTGAGTGCCAGGCAGTACCATTTTTATAAGTCTTTGGTATGACTCTGCCGGGGATCAGACCCACGACCTTCCACATCTGAGGTGGATGCTATAACAATTAGTCCACCAGAGCAGTCTACCAAAGACTTGTAAAAGTGATACAACATGGTAGTTCAAGTTAAGTAAAGAATCTTGATTGTTAATTTTCCAACTAAATTGCAATGTCATTTGAACATTATTATTTTTAATATTAATTTCTTCTATTGTGACAGTAAAAAATCATTCAGACTTGCTTAATTTAGTTTAGAATAAATAAATTTCATTCAAAACTTTGTAACTGACCGAAATTTTTCAGGTATACACACCCCAACAAGCATCAAGCGGACATCAGGCTGGTCATGCAGACAGAAGAAAATATAAAGTTGGGAAATATGCTGTATATCTGAGAGATGAAACAATCATACAAATCAGTCAGGTCTAGTAAGTGGCGACCACTGAGGTTACACTTGAAATATACTATGCAGAGTAATATAAGGTGTCAGTTACATCGTTTAAACACCTGAGGACATCAGTCAATAATATTATACCTGGGACTTTGAACTTCCTTCTTCAAGAAGATTGATTGCCATTAGCCATAACAAGATTTATATTTTAAAAAGATATTTTATGCTAAAGCAAAAATTGTTTTATAAACAAAGAAACATTCCACAGGCATTATTCTTTTAAATTTTAAAAAAAGTAGAAAAGATATTTTTATTTTACATTAAAAGAAAACAGCCATTGGGCACTTACAAATTTTTCTGATGTTTTTCATATGCATATACCATTATTATAATTTTTATGTTCAATTTACACCATTTCAGTCATATGATAAATTTAATAAATATTTTGTGTAATTTCATCATTTTGTTTTTAATATTTTGCTGTTCTCTTGATTTTCTATGCATCCATCGTCCTATTGGTCCATCTTTCTTGTTAAATACTTGGTATAACATTTAGGTTTTGCAGTGTTTGCAAAACTTTTAGTATGATTATAGCCTCCCTACCAATGTCAATAATGAAAACTGTTGGTGTGATAAAAATGCACAGAAATAGTTATTTCATTCACTGATTTATAATTTCTAACCCAACTCTAACCAGAAATGCCCTAGCACTGTCATTTTCTGTGGTTTTTGTGCTTAATATACTTTCCTTGCTAACACTGTATCATGTTATGTATACTATGAGTGAGTTAATTTGCTTTGACAGCAGAGTGATATAGTTCATCCTGTTTGGTAACTGCCAGATAATTCCACAAATTACCAAAGGTTGAGAGTTATATCACTTTGCACACATGTACATAGAAATTAAACCACTAGTTAAATTCATGTGAAATGCTAATGTGTAGGTGTCGTTTTTTTCCGTGATTTGACATTGTAAATATTAGAAGTACATTGACATAGTATGTATATTCTATGTACATATACATGTAGTTGTGCATCCACCCCTTTGCTGAAAATAGACTTGTAAAGGAACTGGAAGTAACCAAACAAGCAAGGTAGTATTGAAACACATATATGTAATTTATACTGACGTCAGTCCGTGCTGTTGTTGGCAAAAAGTTGCAACATGGTGTCAACAATCCGATCAGCGCGTTGAGTAGCCCAAGTTAAAGCTTTTGTAGGCTGGCAAAATTGTAACGAACTTAACCAAATTTGGTACTCGCCTAATGATTCTCTGTTCATTGGACACTTAGCAAAATAGCACTGGTTTTTAGTAACAGATGAATGTAAATTTGACTGGCTTGAATTTTTAACGCTTGCTAAATTGATAAATGAAAAATTGCCTGTATGTTTTGAAAAATAGCTTTGCTACCAAAAACATAAGAACAATAGTTTTAGTACTTAAATGTCTGTTACAATCCAATGTTACATAAGGGATGGAGAAGGACATAAAGATTAATAATGTAAGGATAACAACGTTTGCTGTTTACTAATAAGACCAATCTATGTGTAGACAATAAAAACATACAATACAAAATGCAACATCATGCAGAACATGAAACATACTAATATTATCAAAATGAAATAAATGGCAGTCCTCTGAATTCTCGGTTAATTTTTTTCATTTTTTATTACACAAATTCACACGTATTTCTAACCTCTTGTGGCCTCTTCAATTATATCACCAAAACTCGCAATGTACACTTTTCAGGTAAACATTTTAAAGAATTCAACAACAAGAGTTCTTTGATTCCCAAGAAACATAAAGAAGAACAACTTAGAAACACACGCAAATCGTGCTTACATCATTGCGCAAAATAAATAAGCTCATATTATTACCGTAAGTATTAAGTGATTTGATCTAACTTCAAATTTTATATCAAAGTAAATAATAAATTGGCGTCAATTCGAAAGTCAAAAAATAATATTCAATATCAATACAGAACCTCTTTGTTTAAAGACAAGTCTTGTTTTTTTACCATTACTTATCAAATCACGGAACGGTCTGTTACGATCTACAATAAATTTGTTCGTCTAAACTAACTTTAAAAAACCCAAATTTCCGACCGTAAAACTTCTTAAGATTTAACGTTGGTAATAAACAAGCTTCTGTGCAATTCAACCTGTTAAATCATACATTCTCTTCGGCGAATTATGAGTTAGGTGCATTCTTATCGCCAATCCTTCTTGTTCCTGCAGAACCTGCAGAATTCCAGCATAAAACGACCAACATTTTAAGTTGAATGCAAACTATTATATAAAGCAAGAAAATGCGAGCTTTCTCGCAGATTTTCAATAATGAATATTAATACCGATAAACCTTTATTTGGCAACGAACTCTACACATCATGAGAAATAAACATTTTGTTACAAAAGGCAATTCAGAAATTAATTATTACACCAAAAGATGCACATGTTTCTATTTACATCATTAATGGTTTTTTAACCATTTTGAATAAAAATTTAAACTAAAAATATCAAACCTGCTACTGTCCCTCCTGCACTTTACCTTCTTTCACTCACTGTCCATCCAATTTATCTGAGAATTTATTTTATTATTATTATTAATAATGGTGGGGGGGTGATTAGGATTTTTAACGTAGCATTAACAAGTTTTCAGTCATATTGTTACAATGTCTGCAATAAGGCATTTTATAGTGATGTCTAGCACTGGAGCATCATCCCGCAGACATGTAGCATAATGTCCCACCCAGTCGCATTATCCTGACACCAGGCCGACCAGTCCCAACACTAACCTCCTAATGCGGAGCGCCAAGCGATGCAGCTGTTAGTACCAGTTTTGTAAGTCTTTAGTATCACTCGGCCGGGGTTTGAAACCACGACCGCCCGCTTCCGCGGCGGACGTTCTAAACACTAGGCTACAGGAGCGGGTGTTTTTTTTTAAATAATAATATTCTTATTATTATTATTATTGTGTGTGAGTGTGTGTTTGTGTATATATATTTAAATATTTTACATGTCATATATGTCTTTGATAAGAAACACAAAACACACATAGAATGAGCACTTTATATGTCGGCACGCAACTAATTTCTTGTAGCTGATATATGAACTGCTTAACTCAAGCCTTTATCTACCTTATGTATAAATAGAGAACTAGTTACCGTCCTTGAGTCAGTATTCTTGACATTACTGTATGGAACAGGCAACAACGTTAGTATGCTCACAGCCAGGCTTATTCTCTTAGTTGTTTTAACTGTCTGTGTTGGGACAGCCATTTCGGAAGATGTTGGTCGAACCGATCTGGAAGCTGATCGTATTGGACTTGAGAAGTCCAGGAGGAGTCTTTTGGATAATAACTTTGATTTACTGACTCTACGAGGTAAGTTAATTGTGCTACAAGTTGAGGAGCTGAAAAGAAAATACTATCAAAAAGACAATACTGGTAATATTATCTATACTTTATCTCCTTCCAAACTTTTTGATAATGGTCGGAATTTCGCCATTTTTCAACCAAGTCTATATTCTTCGTATTGCTTCTTTATTTGTTTTACTTACATACTTTTGAAGACACTGTTTATTAAAAGAGATATTGAATTAGAAAAACATGTTCGCATACGAATTATACTTTGTTTTAAAGCAGTAAATCGGCAATATAAATACCACTTAATTCATTCGATATGCTCTAAATATTCGGCGATTTGGTAAAATTAAGTTAGAAATGGATTGGGTAATTTATACATGAAACATAGATAAATGCTATAATTGTTATCTCTCCTTTTTTCTTCTTATTATGATTGTTCCTAAAATGTCAAATGGCATATGAAATAGTTTTTATCGTCATACACCCTTCACATCATTTGACAATTTTATTTCTTAAGATCATGGAATTGAAAATAAAATGAAACAAAATAAAACAAATTTAAACAAAAATGTAGAGCACTTTAAAAGGATCACAAAACCTTCTTAAATTTAAACATTGGATATTAGGACAGTCTCTTCATATAACACATTTTTTTATTCTAAGATCCATACACATAAAAATTTAAAACACGACCGTATTGGCACGATTGACAACATTTAATTTTAATATTTGGATTCCATTTATGTAGGATGGTTGGTCGTCGATAGACACTATATTTATGACCTAAGGAGATAAAGATGACAATAATGACCATGAAGAGCATTCTTCTTTCTTTACATAATTTCCACAGAAAAGAGAAAATAAAATATTAAATGTTCTCAAGGGAATACAAAACATCGTTAATGAAAAATTAACACACAATGTTTTAGTCGAAACATCAATTATTCTTTTAAAATATGTAATGGTTGCATCGGGGTGGTTTTAGGGTTGGGGAAGGGGCTGGAGATGAAACCAATCAAAGTGTTCCATCACGTTGTCGTCGGGAAGGTAGACAGCAAACCAATCGGTTCCTGGTCGATGAATGTTCTCAGAGTTGCTGATAGAGGTTTGAATGTTTAGCATTACGATTACTTAATTTATATTTGACACAAACTAGTTTATTCTTTTAATTTATGAACGAACTCTATTCGATAAAACGAAATTCCCAGATATTCATTTCTTTGCAGCCTAACATACGTAACAGGCATTTAACATATATTCAATATGTGTTGAACATTTTATAACAAAAATCGATTCCTGTTCTGGTTTACTTATAGTATGAGTACTATTCTTTATTAGTTAAAAGTGATTACGGGGATGCAGTGTTTCCACCTTTTTGGGGAGGCAGACAAGGGAATATGGTCCCACGTTATACCTATTTTATTTCAATATATTTATTTAATAGTTATTCATTTAATTTTTTTCAGAGAGAGAGAGAGAGAGAGAGAGAGAGAGAGAGAGAGTTCATGCTCTCTAAGAAGAAGTGTCGTGCTACGATGATGAAATACAGCTACATCTGGGGAATGAAGTACAGATTACTGGTGCGCGTTTTGCAGTGCTTTGTATGTGTTTCTGGGCTCAACCACGCGACCAAAATATGGTCACCCCTCGATATACCGGTGTAAAATTCATCCTAGCCAGAAAGATGCTATCATTTCCATTACACAAGAACGTCCATGTTGCTTTTACGTCATTCGACAGAAAGTTCGCTGCATTAGCAGTTTACTTTACTGCATTGGAACTCTGCCAATTTATAGTCTTGTAATCTATGTGGCTTGCTGAGAGTATATTTCTCTCTGAGTTAGCAAAAGAGTAATGTACGATGAAAGCGAATTTTGTCTGAGCCTGTAAGGGCGCAACTTTATTAAAATAGTATATAGCTGTGATATAGAAATAAATAAAATTAATCTTAATATATTTTAGTAGAAAATCTCTTCAATATAAATTAGAGAAAAATGTACTTTAATACAATTTAGAGAAAATGTCAATCTTATTACTTATACTAACAATTCTGTCCTAATATATGAAATTGTTCAAACCTTTTCATCTTCTGCTTTACCTTTCAGTATTTTTCATTAAAAGTTGTACCACCCCATCCACCTTGATACATTTGAGAATTTGGAACAGCAATGGACAGGGGTACACTTTTTCCCTTAATGTCAGTTCATATTTATTTACTTTTTTTAAAAAAATATTATTTGTTTTATAAAATAGAATTATCTCTTTTAAATTCATATTAATGTTTTTATTTATATATATATATATATTTTAAAAAATTCAATTTTTATTATTTTTCAATTGAATTATTTTAATTTCAATTTTAGGAGTGGATTTAATGTTTAGACTAGATTATAAAAAAAATGTTTGAAATAAAATAGTAATTACGTTCTTATATTTTACATCGAAAAATTCTCACGTCTCATAGTCTAAGAAATATACATGCATGCATACCTACATACTTACTTACTTACTTACTTACTTATGTTATATGTTAGAAAATAAAATTGTGGAAATTGCACGATTGAGAAAGCTTAGGCAAGAAAATGAATGCAAAATGTTTGAAAGATTCTTTTAAATGTTTCTACCAATAAATTCAAATTAAACTCTCAACATTATGTTTAAACAAGTATCTTTATTCAACTATATACAATATATTACATCATGAACTCATAGGACACACAAGAGTACATATTATATAAAGTAAAAAAAAAAATTTGATTGAAGTGTGGGTAGAAATAACAAATAACAACAGTATCATGCAAAATGTTTTACCAGCTAAAAGAACCTGATTAAAATGACATTCTCTACTGATCTAGACCCGTGTATATTCACTGGTGTCATCTGATAACCAAGTGACCTTTATGAATCCAAATTATTATCTGCTATCTAATTTATAAATCACTTTAGCACGAAATATAAAGTCAAACCTTGTAAGACTCAAAACAGTCAGTACCATCAAAAACCAGGTAAGTCTCATTCAATTGTCTTTGCAGCACTTTAAATAATTATTTGCGACATTTGGCAACGATGGAGATAAGAGATTTTTGTTAATAAATATATAATTTTTTTCAGCTTTGAATTTTTTTCTTTAACTAGACAAATCTTAAAAAATAAACTAAAATACAAATAAAAAGAGAAGAAAAATGAGCAGGCACATTGTGTTGGGACTGCAAGGAAGGTCTGGTAGTTGATGTCTGATGTCCTGCATGTATTTTAAATGGACCCCTCTTTAAGCTTTAAGTCTGTTGGAAATGTTATTTGTACGCGTTCACAAAACATTGGTGTCATGTATGCATCATAAATAAATCACTAGTTGCCCTGTCCGAGTTAATATTTTTGACACTACTTATATTTAAAGCCATTACAGTGAGCCAGACTTATGCTTTTAATTGTTTAAATAACCCATGTAGGGACAGATATCTTGGAAAATGTGGGTCGAACAGATCTGGAAGTTATTCGTATACAACTTGAGGAGGAGAAGACCAAGCGACTTCAATTACAGAACGACCTTGACGTAATGATGCTGATAGTTGAGACACTGAAGAGAAGAGTTGATCAAAGGGACACAAATGGTAATAATCTCTTCTTTTCTTCTTTCCAAGTTTGTGTGTGTGTATATGTAGCTTTTTTCTGTCACAGTCTCCGACCATTTCTTTCCCTTTTCGTTTATTTGTATTTGTTTGTTTCCTTCTCCTTATTAAACTGTATATTCATGTATGTTTTCGTTTAACACAGAACACCTAATATACCAGTATTATAAAATAAAACGTGCAATGACGTTCCAATCATCATGAAAAAATGAGAATATATGGAAATAATAAAGTTTGTACAAGCTACATTCCCTAAGCAAACTCTCTCTCTCTCTCTCTCTCTCTCTCTCTCTCTCTCTCTCTCTCTCTCTCTCTCTCTCTCTCTCTCTCTCTCTCTTTGCTCAAAAGTCTTGCTATTTCAAACCTTTCTTTATATCCTGTCTCTGTTTTTATGACCATATTTACTTTCTAACCATTTCTATTCCTCAAATATATCAACATGCATTATTAACATCTGACAACCAAATCCAGCTCAAGCCATCACGTGATTTAACTAAGTACGGCGGAACCTGTTTAAACCGACTAGAATTGGACGAAAGGCGAGTTTCTGGCGACAAAAATCCAGACGCTTCAGGTAAATGGGGATCGTTAACCTTCAGTGGTCGCCCATCTAGGAGAAGGTAAACTCGGACTTCAAACATTCGATGCCATGCCACTTGACCCTCTCATAGGAAAGGCAGAGGGAGTTAACCATAACAAAAAAGCCGGTAACGGAATCCCTAAAGCGACGTGGCATTGTTTCCAGTGTGATCACAGTAACGTCTGCGACGCCGCTGATGCCATAACGTATCGGCTTGTCCTTTCCAATAGATCCATCAGCTGCGTGGAGAGGGGGAATCTGTTGCTTTGGCAACAACTGATTTTCCATATCATCCGGCCCAGGCTTGCGCCCTAAAGAGGACACTCCAACTTCGCCTCTCAGCGTCGACACAACACGGGAACCAGCAGTTTACCGGTTATAAGTCATCGCTCGATTGGCGTATAGTCAGAAGCCAGGGGTTGCAATCCGGCGCTGGGTGAGACCAACAATTCTCACTGGACAGCCACGCCCGCCTCAAGCTGGGTAGCCCCATGACAATAAGATGCCGTCCCGCTACAGTTTGTATGCCTAACTGGGTGCGTATGACTTAAGGTACGCGAGTATCTGACAAACTGCAGCTAATGCACCTATAAACAACAAAGGAAAACCAAAAAGGAAAGCTCAGATAATCAAACTAGGTATCTGGAAAATACGGATCTTCCTGACTAGACTCTCAGA
The DNA here is from genome assembly GCA_030141615.1 of Unio pictorum. NCBI lineage: Eukaryota > Metazoa > Mollusca > Bivalvia > Unionida > Unionidae > Unio > Unio pictorum. The sequence goes on from JARLTB010000203.1 coordinate 17,497,264, forward strand.
TGATCTCCAGTAAATCAGCGATGATCGAAAGACTTCAATCATCAATGACGAACTTGCAAGAGTCCGGGTCAACATCGCCCCACAACAATACACGGCTACCAGATTATGGATCCCTCAGCAAAGAGAACTACACGTTCTTCTTGCAAGAAAAGAGCGCTGACGCATCCAGAGAGTTTGGTGTTGGGTTAGCCGTCAGGAATTCTCGCTGAGGATGATAGAACCCTGCTAGCAAAGAAACAAAAGACTGTTATCCCTCTGCTTCCACACCACAAACTGGAATGTAAACCTGACCAGCGTTTACGCTCCAACACTAGCGCTCCACCGCAGATGCCAAGGATGAGTTCTACGATGAATTAACTCATGACTTGATATTAATGGGTGACTTCGACTCAAGGGTGGGTGTTGACCATCATCATTATCATCATCATCATCATCATCAGTCTCTTGACCTAGTGTGGTCGTTGAGGCACTGTGATGCTGAACATCTCTCTGACCAGTTCCCTGCACTTGTCTCGATCATGTGCCAATGCCTGTGTCTCAGCAAAACTTTTCCTGGTCCATTTTGTGATGTTGTCACTCCACTTTTTACTCTGTCTACCTCTCCTTCTACCACCTTTAACACTACCCTGCAGTACTGTTGTGGATAGACTGTTGGCTCTAGTGACATGGCCATACCATTTCAGCTTTCTCGTTTTGATGATGGTGAGGAGGTCTTCATAATAGCCTACTTTGTGCCTGATGGTGTTACGCACTTCTTTATTTGTGATGTGGTCCATGTAAGAGATGCCAAGGATGGTTCTGTAGCATCTCATTTCAAGTGCCTGAATTCTTCGTTGTAATTCTGCTGTCAGGGTCCAGACCTCACATGAATACAGAAAGATTGAGTTGACTAGTGCTCTCAATAGTCTGATTTTAGTTTCCAGACAGATATTCTTGTCTCTCCAGATGAGTCTTACCTTTGACATAGCTGCCGTTGTTTGTGCTGCTCGTGACAAACGTTCTGCTTTAGAACCCTCTTCCGTGATTATGGAACCATGACTGTCCTCTGACTTTAATCCTGGTTGGGATTTGTTTGCCACTATTTGTCATCAGCTTTGTCTTTTCGGCACTTATCTCCATGTCAAATGTGGAAGATGTTTCATCCAGGTTCTTCACTAAGGTGGCAAGCTCATCTTCATTGCCTGGCAGCCCATCAATGGTGTCTGTAAAGCGGAGGTTGGTGATGATACGTCCTCCAATGCTGACTGTCCCACAGTGGTTTTCCAGGATGCGCTCTAAGATGTTGAAAAGTGTGGTTGACAAGAGAAAGCCTTGCTTGCCGTACTCCAACTGTAGTCTTGAACCAGTCCCCCACAGAACCTTGAGTAATTACTGCAGTGGTAGCCTTAGCGTACAGCTGCTTGATGGTGTTGGTCAACCTTTGACCCATGTTGTACTTCTTCATTGTGGCCCACCATGCCTCATGCCACATTCTGTCAAAAGCCTTTTTGAAATCTATGAACACATGATAGATGTCTTGTTGAAGTTGTGAGTACTTTTTCACACAGAACCGTAAGATTGAATATTTGTTCTGTTGTGTTTCTTCCACTCCGGAATCCTATCTGTTCTTCAGCAATTATTTCTTCTGCTGACCATGACTCTTGGCATTTCAGTCTTGGCAAGTTTGCATTGGAAATAGATTAATGAGAACGATCAGCAACTACTAGAAATGTGTTAGTAACACGACCTCAGCTTCACCTAATTCGTTGTTTAAGACACTTTCTCCGCAAAATGTGGATTGGAGGTATGCAAGATCCAAACAATTGGACCAAGTGGACTTCATCATTACGAGATGGTCTGCCATGAAGAGTGTGCTAGTTACCCGTACCTTCCACAGCGCTGACTGTGACTCTGACGACTCACTGGGGTGCTGCAAAGATGTGCTGCTGGAAAAAAGAAGCTTAAGCCAAAGAAGATACACTTCTCTAGGCCGGAGGGTAAACCACGCATTGACGTGAGCAAGACGTGATATCCAGACAAGGCTGAGGAATTCACTCTCCAAGTCGTTTGATTCAGAACCTCCCAACGGCAACGCCAAAGAATGACGGGATCACATCAGAGAGACTGTGTACAGCACATCCCCACGGATCTTTGCGGGAAATGCAGTCAAGGAAGAGCAACTGACTTGAGGCTAACTGCGCCAAACTAACGGCAGCCATTCAATAGGTTCCAAATGCTGACTTGGAATACAAACGATCTCCCTTTCCAGATGACTCTACAGGAATACAGGTCTACCAGAAGCAAAGTGCAGAGGTTAGCACGGCAGTGAGACAGAGCACTCAGTAGCAGATATCGGATACATCAGAGGCATGTACGACGGCATTAAAGAAGCAATGTATCCAACGAAGAAAGTGATAGCTCCACTTAAGTCTGCCGCATGCGATACCATCCACGACAAGGGCAATCAGATGGACCATTGGGTTGAGTGCTACTCTAAACTGTATTTCAGAGAGAACCACGTAACCAACGATGGGATCAATGCCATTTAAAATCTCCCGCTCATGTTCGAACGGGACAAGACACATTCTGTGGCAGAACAAAAGGATACCTTAAGAAACTGTCCTTAGGTAAATCCCCAGGCAAGGATGGCATCTCAGCAGAAGTCATCAAGTACGGCTGAAGTGTGCAGCTTATTCGTCTGAACAAGCTCCTCTGCCAGTGTTGGAATGAGGGTGTAGAGCAAAAGGACATGGGAGACGCCAACATAGTAACCCTGTACAAGAACAAAGGCAACATAAGTGACTGCAACAACTGTAAGGGCATATTCCTTCTCAGCATCGTGGGTAAAGTCTTCACACGCGTCTGCACAGACTGTAGATGCTTGCTGACAGAGTTTATCATGGGTTGCAGTGCGGGTTCCGCGCAGAGATCCACAATCGACATGGTCTTCCCCGTCAGGCAACTGTGGGAGAAATGCAGAGAACAACACAAGATCCTGTTCCTGGCTTGTATAGACCTCACCAAGGCGTTCTATCTGGACAGCAGAGGCGGACTCTTCACACTCCGGGCGAAGATTATATGCAATCCACGATGACATAAAAGACACAGTGCAGTAGGATAGCTCAACGTCCGACTCCTTCAACGTCTGCAGCGGAGTGATACATGGTTGCGCCATAGCCCCCCACGCTCTTTAGCATCTTCATCGCTTTTCTGCTCAAGCATGCATTCGGGATGTGCCCAGAAGAGATCTAACTGCACACCCGATCAGGCGGCAAACTGTTGAACCTTGTACGACTAAATCAAGGGCAAAGTGCGTGAAGCAGTTATCAGGGACATGCACTTTGCAGACGATACTGCCCTAGCCACTCACACAGATGCTGAGTTACAGCCCCTGACGGACCGCTTTGCTAAAGCATGTGGTAAATTTGAGCTGACCATCAGTCTAAAGAGAATAAACGTGATGGCGTAGAACGCGGACCCCCAAGCATCAACAACTACGAACTTGAGGTAGTCAGTCAGTTCACGTACCTCGGCTCTACCATCACAAACAACCTATTCATCGATGCTGAGCTCAACAAGCGGATTGGAAAGGCATCAGCAGCTCTCTCCAGGTTGTCGCAAAGAGCAGCACAACAGTATACTGACCCTGAACACTAAGATCTCCATATACGCGTTATCATTTGGAGTGATCGAGTAACAGACAACGAGGTGCTTGAACGTGCCAAGATTCACTGCCTGATCACACTTCTCCGCCAACGTCGCATGGAAAGAGTTTGTTCTAGACAGGCCCAGCTGGCGACATACTCTGATCACTCTTTTTAATGACGGCGAGGACATGATACGCTTGCTTGCTGATGAAATGCTATTTAGAGGATGAGGAAGCAACTCCAACACCAACCAAACACAACTTTCAAGTGCAGCAAAGAATGCCACTCTCGTGTTGGGATTCATAGCCACTACAGACGCTGCACAACCACCATCCGGGACATCTCTCATGGGCGCACTTCCATCGTCTCTAGAGTTTAACGGATGCCAATAACATATCTAATTATTGGGAAATATGAATGGAGAAGAGTTAAAACAATATTGCATTTGCACGAGTAACAAGGGGATAATTGAAGACTACCTTACTCAGCTTTCATATTGGTTGTAAGCTTCTTCGAAATCCATCCTTAAAATATAACAACAGTGACAATAGATGTAAGTGTCCCACCAATGACACTCAAAACCCTTTTCAATTACATCAGTCAACCTAAAGAATCTCATTGGAAAGGAATTCCTTGACACAAAATGAATTCTCAAAGAGATGCACTATCGAACTATGTATAATCAATTTTAGTTAACATTACCATGTGACTGTACTGTGGGTGTGTTTCCTAAAAGCATATTATGTTTTGTTTTCACGGCCATATTACTATTATTTGGGAAGTAGTTTTCTTACAAATCATTTAATCATTTATCCGTCTCAAATTTAGAATGTACTTGAAGTTCATACCACTTTTTTCGTCGAAATATTCAACAAATAAATTCAAGAACACTGGGTCAAAACTGATTTTCTTATTCACAATTTTCAAACAGAATCACCATGTGGTGGGCAAAGAATGGGACGAATGTAATTTAATGTTAAAACATTCAGAAGTTTAACATTGTAGGTCACATCGAGACCCAGTCTAAAATGTTTGCATTGGTGGCCATGTTAAGGACTAAATTTAGCACAGACATGAGTTGTCGTGTTAGTAATAAATATAATTCAAACTGTCTCAGTGTTATTTTCCCATAAAGTATATATTTCCGATTTTCCCCATACAGTCATACAATGCTGTATTTCTCATGTGCTCAGACAGATACCCAATGTTCATCCTATATACACTTTTAACATGCAGTATTATAATGGCTTCAATTTGTTTCATTTTTGTTTTCAGCTCGACGGTAGTTCGACGGTTCCATGTGGCGGTACGACTTACGTCAGATGGGGCAGAACAGCTTGTCCTGAAAATGGCACAGAGTTGGTATATAAAGGTAAAATATACGGAAAGCAGTTGTAAAGGAAAAGTATATTGTTTTATACGAGGAAATGATTTCTACTAGATAATTGTTATTGTTTAATATTATTAAATTAATCTGATTTTATAACATTAGAAACATTGGCTTATTTTTTTTAAATATAAGACAATAAGACGCAGCTTCTAATACTATAAAACAGTTTAGAGAACGACTAGACAATAACTGCTTACTAGTAGAATCGGTTTTTAATGAAT
>JARLTB010000203.1:17507500-17890000 GCA_030141615.1 Unio pictorum
TGACCTAAGCTAATAATATGTCGAGTAAGAATATATTCGTTTCTAAATAGTAAATCATACATGTTATTAAAATCATTAAAATCCAATTATAATGCATTGTACTGTCCTTTTTCACTCTTTTGTATGAAGTTTATTTAATGCACAAAGGCCAAAAAAATGGTGGAATAATTATTGAACCCTAATAAAGCATTTGTGAATTAGTAACGTAGTAATAATGGAAACATAATGATTGATTTATATCCGGATCATTATTTATTGTACTGTTTTCTGACAGATGATATACATATGAAGGTTAAAGTCATTGTGGAGACAATATCTACTCCAAAGAGTTTCACAGTATTCACGGGGCATTTAGTGTTCTTAGTGGTGAAATAACACATATTTTAATAATTTCTACCAAGACTAATCCTATGGAGTTTCTGTAAATTGAATTATTTGTGGCAACAAAAAGTCTCCATTTAAATTAATCAGTAACATTCAATATATAATAATAATAATAATAATAATAATAATAATAATAATAATAATAATAATAATGTTATATCCGACTTAAATCCGTAGGCAAACACCAGTAACAATCAAAGCGAAAAATTTATATAAATATCATAGTGTTAGTATAACGATTTTATTTATAAATGAATACTCTCTTTCAAAGCAAAACTCGGACGTTGGTGACATGATCATTTCCTGCGCTCTACGGTCCCTATCATAATTTCTTACAAACCTAAGATCCATTATTGTAAGAAGCATTTACCCGCGACATAGTAGAAAGTGCGAAATGTCTTCAGCGAGGAACACATCACATACACATATAATAGTTTTTATATCTGTATGGCACGTTTTAAAAGACCATTTAAATCACATTTAATTACAGAAAAATACAATTATGTTTTCATTGTATATCACTATCATATAATGAATTTGAACGAATGACTTATGATACGTACATGTGCTCATTGACAAACGACAGCCTTTCTCCGCAAAGTCTAACCTACATCTTTTAAGAATAAGCTAATAGGATGTGATTTAGACAAGGTGCTGTCTGTCGCAACCACTAAACTAGTAATCTCTCTCTCTCTCTCTCTCTCTCTCTCTCTCTCTCTCTCTCTCTCTCTCTCTCTCTCTGGTGCATACTTACACTGAGTGGGCCGAGTTCACTGGGCATGACAGAAAATTTAGTAAAACTTTGGTCAGAATGATTAAGAAATTAAACGACTTGTTGGCTAATTGTGAATAGATTTTACACACGTACATTCAGTACCCACCCAACACTGTACGCTAGATGAAGGGCACGATAACTAGCACCCAACTGAATTTGCAGGTACTAATCCCGTACAAGTGAAGAGGTTATTTAGAAGCAATGCTACTTCTGATAGCATAAAAAAACCCAGAACTATTAATAAAAATAGCAACAACATCAGCGAAAGGAACAACAATGGTTTTTTTTTTGGTTTGTTTGCTTCTTTTAACAAGTACCCAAGCTTTTTTCTGTGAGATGTATTTTTTACATCTTCCGTTTGAAACTTGCCTCTAGCCGTTTGTATCATATGATACTTATGAAAGATACACACACACACACACACACACACACACACACACACACACATACACATACATACATACATACATACATACATACATACATACATACATACATACATACATACATACATACATACATACATACATACATACTGTTACGTGCTTAGGCTCGAATAAACAGTAACATAGAAAGAGTGAAAATGACAAGCTTGTAACAACTTAATAAACAATTTATTGAGCACAAATATTTTCCATAAAAGAAAAATAAACTTACGGTTTTAAGAATCAATTCCAAAATTAATCCAAAAATAATTCAAATATAATCCACTAGTGAAATTGCAAAAGTCCTGGTAATACAATGTCCTAACAATTCCCAGTTCGAATCTTACTGAAGCATCCAAGATGTAAGACGATGTCACGTGATGAAGTCAGTTCTGGTCATATGAAATTTAATGAGGACAAATGTTTTCCAGATAAATAACAAAATAAATCCTCTTGATCCAAACGAATTGAAATATTTTCCAGTACAAGGTAATTTAAAATACCTCAAAACAACACAACTTAGCATTCTAACAGCCCATCTTCTGCTGAATAGTTCGCTCAAAAACATAATTTATATACCTGTTTTTACGTACACAAGAAAGGGGGTCACATGATCTTCTAGAATCTATAGAACAAATTTACGTTCATAAATTCACGTGCACACCGTATGACCCAAATGAGAATCAGTTATTTTTACTCTCAAGAACTAAAAATAGAAAGATGTTTACAACAAAGCTCCATAATGTCCTTGGAATCAGCCAATCATTTTAAAAACTTGTTTACAAACTCTGAAGCAAGGTCAGAAATGAGGTCAACATCTGGTGTTTATTTGTAGAGTACAGGTCATCCCACTTTTTAAAAAAAAAAAATCTCCCAAGGAATGAATTTTCAACTTAAAATGTCAAATTTAAATCTGACAAACAAATAATTAAAACAGTCATACACACAAACTCCAAAACAAGATATAATGCTGGCAATACATACAGGAATGTGAAATGTACCAAATGAAAACTGAAAGTTAAAAGGAAAAAAAATTGACCAAAAACAAAAACAAAAAATCTAATTCTAATACGCATGTAAAATGTGTTAAAAAGTAACAAGTAAATTATCCAATCATAATATGATTTGAAATTTCAGTGAGATCCCAATAATCTGTCAAATAAACAACATACACCAGGTGTAAACGTTTATTCAGAAATATTTTGAGGACTAATATGGCAAGTGATATTAGTAAAAAAATATTGTTTTAATCGTTTATATGACAAAAGAGACATAACAAGATTTAAGAGATTGATAGTCCATTGGAATAAACAGAAAATCGCACAAAGAAATAAAATCAAAAGAGACGTTCTGCCTTTCTTAAACTATGAAAAAAATCTCACCTAGATAAGGAAGCTAAATAAGGTATTGACTTAAATTGACTTAAATAAATCTAGTTTGAGAGAAAAAAAGAGACGAAGACGAAATGGAAGTATTAAAGTAGAAACCAAATAATGACATTGAAACACAATAACAGCTGAATAAATCAGACAATGTATATTTCATTGTATAAAGGTAGATAACCAATTTGTAAAATGTATCGTTTTGTGCAAAATAGAGACCAACATATATTCTTTAAATGGCTTAGATTAGATACGTTTTATATTTTTTTTTAATTCTTTTAAAGCGAAAAAAATACCAAATTGTCTGTGTATACCGTTTACATTTTTTTCGTATGCAAAAACTATTAGATGAAAAATGTTTATTGTAAAGATGTACGTGGATGATGGCCAAGTTAATATTCAAAAAATGAAACAGCGGAATGTGGAAGAAATAGTTTGGTTTAGATAAAATGTGAGGTTATTGTCACGTGACAAGCAATTACAAGGCAACATCTCACTTAATACCTCACTACAGTTAAATTAAGAATAATTATATTTAAAAATAAAATACCGGCAGTAATTTAGAATCTTAGAGAATATGACGTCATAAATAAAAAAGGAAATATCAAACGATTCTAAGAACAGAATGTTGTGTATTGCAAAAATAAGGAATGATACTTACAATTGCAAAAAGGACAGTTAGAATAAATTGATTGTTTTCAAATTATTTCAAGCATTCTTGGAGAAATGTTTCAAATTACAAAGTACTTTTGTGATAATAATGAATAAGATTTTAGTTCATTTGGAATAAAAGCATGTTTGGATAGCAGTGGAATCTGCTGAAGAGGATTAATTCTATGAACAAATATTTAAACATGAAACAGTAGATGGCATGATATATTATAAACGAATTTAAAGGTGTGTATTAAAGCAAGATACATTTTTTCCCGATTGGTAATATACAAAATTAGTGGTTCGGAATATACAAATTTGTATATATTTTCAGAGAACCACACATGTAATGTTATGACTTATCATGCTATAGATGTATATACTAAGAAAAGACAGCGTTAAAAATAAAATGTCGTTATGAATCATTATCAAAAGATAATTGATGTGACAAATACCAAAATTAAGAATTTTAACAATTAGGTTTAATTAGATGTTATAATATTAACATCTACCAATGATGTAATCATGATTTGGATAATGGTACAAAAAATTTGATAAACGAGGATAGTTGGAAAAACAAAATGTAAAAGAATTCAAAACCAAAATCAACAAGATAAAACAAAATAAAAAAGAATGCATAAAATACCACATGATATGAATTTTCTGCTTCTACCCAATATTCGCAAAATGATTGATATAACTGCTGATTGCTATACAGATCAATGTATGATGCTGGAATGAATAATACAGGTTTTACGATCACCAGAAAGATAACAATAAAAGGAACGTTTTTGTTTTCTGCAGTAAGGTATTTTTGCATGATCCGAAGTCGCCTTCCTTCTGTCATTTTCCCGTAGGATATTCCATATGAGAATACAAGAACTAAGGACAGTTTCTGTGCATGTTCATATCTGGCATTTAATCTAGAGTAGATTGTGTCGATTACATAAATTATATATTGTTGTTTCTGCTAACAAAAACAAAAAGGACTTCTTTGAAACACTTGTGTACTTATTATAAATACCTTTAAGAAAAATACAGACTTTGTAGGATTTTCTTCTTTCTGATATAGGGGACCAAAATAACATCATGTAGCTATCCCGACATCCTCTAAATGTAGTCACTCTAATCTATTTGAGTCTGCATTTAAATTAGACTAAAATATGACAAGAAAATTATGTCTAAGGATTTTATACTTAAAGTATTTACAAAAAAATTAAGGATGCCCTTTAAGAATTATTTTCAATATACCGACTCCCGGTGCATGTATATACTACATGTGAATCGCAAATGTGTATGATTGTGAACAAAATCGGATATTTTGTGTTTGAAGAGTGGATAATCCTTTTGGGCTTAAAAAAAGCATGACTTTAGTTTTTCTTGGATTAAAGCTTATTAGCCATTGATCTGACCAGTCATTCCGAGTTTCTAAGGTAGTGTTGATAATGTATTTGATATCTTGTATACTTCTAGTAGCATAAGAAAAAGAAATGCCGTCCGTACAAAGTGTATCAAAACCAAGTAGTTCACAGTGACGATTATTCATATATAATCAGCAAAACAATACGGTCTGATGATGAAGTTGAATTAAAGTGACACCGGCCATAAAGGTCATTTGGTCACTAGTTTAACCATCAATTTATATGATGGTTGGGTTCCCGTGAGGGAAGGAATAGTACCACATCCCCACGCACATTTAACGCACAAAGTGCGCTTGTTAATTTTGGTCGTTATGTCATACCACTAAGAAGTGGCTAATGACATGAATGTAAGACCCTGGGTGAGTGGGAATAGACTCAACACACACTCAACCCTATCAACCAATCAGGTAGCTTGTTACAGGGGTGCAATGGCACCAAAAAATAGCGAGAGAAAAATAGTTTTCTCATATCGCTATGTTGATGGGCTCTGGACGAGGAAAAGGAGGAAAGGTCCCGGAAGTCTGCCAGCCGATGTCGTAGATGGATGTCGTTTACGCCCTGGAACGCCCTAGCCATACTTATTTCAAATTCAGTCCAGTTTTACTAATGGACAAAATAAAACCAATAATGTGTCAGCCACCTGTACAACTGAGTCAAATTCAATAAGTTGTAGAATTTTCCTAACGCTTAACATACCAATGTCACGAGTACATAGTGTACATATTATAAGGCCCTAACAATTTTTAAACTAAAATGTCTATGCGACATATGTAGGTGGTCACTGTTAGGTTGGAATAGATTGTAAATTTTGAGGCGGTATTTCGTATTAGATTTCTCAAAAAAGCTTGTTCAAAAAGAGTTCTCTTACCAAATGAGAGCTCTATTAAAAAATAATTGTAGTGATTGAAGCCCTTAGACGGGCTGTTATGCAGTTGGGCAGAAGGTGCCCTGTCTATCCTCGATCTCTGCGATGAAGGCAGCTGTTCTTTCTTCTCCCTGGTTACTCTTGGGAAATAAATCCCGTGGAGGGAGGCTATGTGCTGCGCAGCATCGAAGAGTTGGTGAAGAGGCCGTTCCTCGAAGATCTTATAGTAGAAACTCGTCAGAATCTTGAGCGCATAGTGCCATTGGGCCTTTCTGGGCGGCGATGTTAATAAGGACCTGAATCCAATATAACTAATGGTGTTTAGGAAATGCCCTGCTTTCTTTTTATCCTCGAGTAATGTGGAAAGCCCCAGGTCCTTGCATAATATCCCCATGATTTGGTCTTTTGCAGATTTTTTTTCATTCTGACGGCTTTCACCGGTGACCTAAATTCCTTTTCTTCCGGTGGCGAGGCAGCCCCCAGCTTTTTGTCCAAATTTACTGCCAGAGATGGTGACTGCGTAGGGATAGGTGTAGTAGGAGTACTATTCTTTATTACCTTCCCTTTTGTTGCCTTCCCCTTTTTTGTTGGTGGGGGGAGGCATTGATGGTGTGGGTTGAAGCTCTAGAACCGGTGACGTGGCCACATCCGCCATCTCCGTCATAAAATGAGCGTGGAGTTGTGATGATAGCAATGCTATCTGGTCACGAAGACGTTGTACTGCGTCCTCCTGTACAGGCGCCTCCATTTATGGTGCTTGAAGGGCAGTTTTCACATTGATCGTAGGTTGTGGGGGTGGGGTGCTGCTGGCTGGCCTGGTTTCCCTTGTCCGCCGCTGCTTTCTCCCTCTATTTCTCCTGTAATTTAGAGCCCCCTGATATTCCTGTTTATCTTCGTTATCCCATACAAGAAGAAGCGTGTTCCTCTTGTCGGCCGCTCGGAGACTCCAGTTGGTGGCCTCCTTAAGCACGACTCCAAAAATGACGCGCAGGGATTGCGCGGGTATCACTTCCACTCAGAGGCGTAGCTAGGGGGGGGCAGGGGGGTACATATGTCCCCGGGCGCCAAGATACAGGGGCGCCAAAATGAGGCTTGCAACGTTACATTATAATAAATAAACAAGGGTAATAAATCGGTCACAAGATCGCTGGGGCGCCAATTTTATAGTTCGTCCCCGGGCGCAAAATATCATCGCTACGCCTCTGCTTCCACTGCTAGCGTACTTAATAGCTCCATGTTGATGCTCGCTCGTTCGCTGCAAACTCACACAATATGGTCTGAATCTCGTACCAATGGAAAGCGATACACAACGGTTGTGAATTGTATCTATTCTTTGCATAAATTTTAATCAATATTTTATACAGTGTCGCTTTTACATCTTTTAATACTAAATTATATGATATGATATATGTGTCTGTCAGTGTGTGTGCCATATATTAGTTCTATCATGTCTTATGGATTTCTGGAACCAAACTAATTTAATAGCATCACCGACAATTCAGAGTATTTGTGAGTGTCTGGATTGAAATAATACGCACCCCACCCCACTATCAGGGCAGGTTTGTTCTTTAGCCACAACTCCAGAGGATTAAATATGGATTAACATAGTCACTCACCCGAAAAGACTGTCTGAAGGTAAGCACTACCCCCTCACACTGCAGCACAGTGAAAAATGGTCAGGGCGCAGTATGAGCTGTGTGCTGGAGGCGGGTGGTGGGGTTGTGGAGACACGATTTATTTGTGTGCGCGGAAATTAGGATGCGTGGTGTTTACTCGAGTGATTTAGGGACACGTTGTTCTGTGTATGCAACATATGACGAAGTTCACTATTAGCCGTCTGAATAAGTTGCTTCGGAAAGGTCAGATAGCCAAAGCGACACTAGTGACACTATTGGCAAATGGGCAGACCTCTGTGCTGATGCCAGTAACATGGCCAGTTGCAGCTGGCAGGTAGACAAAACGTTTGTTCAGCCTCCTGTTTCAGCTCCACGGCCAGATTCCTCCTCGTAAGCAAAGGGTTAAGTCTGATATTTCAGCACCACAGACAATTTATGCTCATAGGCATACGACTCCTCTGCTATGATACTGTCCGAGTTAAATAATAGCCAGGCCAAAGCCGAACTGGCTATTAAAGACTATGGCGTCACTGTGACAGAAAAACACGAGTTCGAACAGACGCATTTGGCATTTCTCAGTTTATTACGAATTGAAGAATACATGGATGCCTATTGCCAGGTGCTCGACCTCGACATGTCGCCGAATAGCCCATTTCTCGGCAGAAGCTATATTTTAATGTCAGGGTAAATTCTACTACAGTCTGTTAGCAATATGAGGAACAAGATAGCCTTTGCTTTGAGTGGGCTGTTAATTGAATAAGAACCTAGCCTCTGAGTGGTCTGTCAATTGTGTAAGCACATACAACCAGCATCGTGGCTGACATGACTTTACAGGTAAAGACTTTCCAGTCCACTGAGCGATATTCGTAATTTAGAGCGCGATAATAAAAAACTATCGCAGTTAGTATGATTGGTTGGTAAAGCTGACTCTACCCGTTAGGCATCAGCGGGAAAGTAAGGTCACATACTGCTGACTTACTGCATATTAGAGTTGTTGAAGGGAGCCATTCTGTCTAGATAAAGAACCTAAGACACATAGTGCTCAATCACAATAAAAAAAAAGTGAAGAAAGCACTGCTGCCACCGGAGTCGCAATGTCTTCGACCAAGCGTATTTATTGGCATCCGACATCCAGAGCCTCGAGCGTGAGAGGGCGAGATTTTAGATGTGCATATAAATCCGACTAAATTGTCATGGATGGAGACGACATAGTGGCTTTCCAGTAATAAACATACTCGCACACATGTAGTGAGAAGTTCGGTGATGACGACAGGGTGAGAGACCACAAAGAATGAAATAAAATGCCGCCCATTTAGACAGAAAAAAGCGAAGGTGACTCACAATCAGCGAATGTACTACGGCCACCTTAACATGGTGGCCATCGTAAGAACAGAACATTAATAACCATCCAAACCAAAAAGGAAAGTACATGGAGAAAAGTTTCAGTTGTCTGATACCCTCCACACTATGACCAGCTGCCTTGATAAGCTGGCAGAAAATCTTGAAAATGCTGGTAAGGATATCGCAATACGCAGTGAAGGCGGAATTGTTTGATTTCCTGCTTTCCCAAACGTGATAACATGATCAGTTGGAAGAAATTCGAGGAAAAACAGCTAATACGTTTTACAGCTATCTCATCGTGCCTGCAAAATCACATAAGATTATAAGCATGCACAATAAGTATATAAAATATCTAGTTTCCTGAATTTAGGAAACTCTCATTACCAATAAATTAAGACTGATGTGACTCCTCTAGCGGAAGTGTCTGACGCATTTCTTGACACATCGATTTTGTCCTACATGACTTTTTGTGGCTTCCTAAAGAAGACTGGTATTAGGTTCAGGCTGCTGGCAGACATATATGAACCTATTTATTGGGAAAATAATTCGTGAAGGAACTTCGATGGTGATCGACCGTGAACAACCCCGAAATGCGACGTCGATGACGCGGAATTATTTGTCTTTCCGATGTCCCAATGCATAAAGGTTACCCCATCAAAACATATAAGCAGATGAGAAATTATAACTCCAATTTGCCAGCGCAAAAGATACCCTCATTCGCCATTTTATAAATGTGTGTCGGCTACGTATCACAGAACGGCGAGACCCCCGGCAATAAATATAAGGCATTGAGAAATACCCCTATTAGTGAATCATTCATATCTGTTATTCTGAGGAGTAATGCAACTGCCAGATATTCTGGCTGGTGGTATCACAGAGATTCTGAGCTGTACTTTTGAATATTACGCAAATACAACGACTCCTGTGGAGGAGACAAGTTAAAAATTTTACTAGATATGCATTGTTCTTGGCATCGATCTCAATTTGATGTTTTTGGGCAAGAGAGCAACACTCTAGCCACAGTGGGAATTTAACGTTACGCCATCATTTTGAAAATATGTCACTCTGAACTTACAAGGAGAATTTAATGTTTAATATACAAGATTAATTTTGGGGAGGGTTAATCTGGGCCGAAAGAGAATAGAATATTGAGATCAATTTAAGTGGAAATGGGAATTTAGCATCGTGTGTCGTTTTTGAGATAGGTAGGGGAGAGTATGGAAATTAAACATTGTGGACACGTTGGCTCATATCGATTTCTAAATATTGCTGTCATACAAACCCATTTCTTTTAATATTTATTTCCTTTCGTAGCCAACAGTTTTCATCCCATAGACGTTTTTAATATCCCATTCTCACTGCCTCAAGAGAAGCACACCATAGTAAATCTATAAATGCTTTAATCATTAACTTGTTCTTGTACACAGCGTGATCGCAGACAATGTTATTCACATGTCCGTTTTAAACATTAAATTCCCCTTGGCTCCCAGAGGGATATATTTTATAAATCGTAGCGTAATATTAAATTCTCATGGTGCCAAGTATACCATTTTGTCAACAAAACGATTCCATGTCTTTAATTTAAATCTTTATATGTAAACAGCGCGTGGATCAAGTTGGTTCAGATAGAGCATATGAGGTAGTGTTTGGATGAAATTGATGTATGCGCCATTTCGTATGTTGCCCATATTTATGCCATTTCTTAGCACCGGTATTCTTTTATCTTCTGTATCCCACGTTTAATTGATTCCGTTACTCTTTACGAGTGCTGAAGGAATATATTACATGTTAATTTCTGAAAACACAATTAACCTTGAATGCAATGTTTAGCTGGATTTACCATTGAGCCATCATTTCCTTGGTCCGTTAAAAAATATTTACACGTTATTTTTATGAATCTAATTCTTTCAACTGTCGGTTGGAAGAGAAATCATTAAACAATATTCCATGGCACGGAGTTGTATTATATTATACATTATAAAGCTAGATAAATTTAGCACTTGGGCCGAACGGCCGAAAATCTGTTTCAGTAAGGTATTATCTTCTCTATTTCCAGCCGATGGTGCGACTTTTATCAGATGGGGAAGAATCCTTTGTCCTGGAAATGGCACAGAGTTGATATATACAGAAATAAAATGAATAGCAAGCAATTGTGCATTAAAATATAGTTGCTAATAGTAAAGTCTTTTATATTAGGAAATGAATTTCTGCGACAAGATGATTGACATTACCACACATTATTTCTAATTTTCTAACATTATAAATGTCATTTATTAAATTTAATATTAGAAAATAGTTCAGAGAGCACTCGTTAGTATCAGAACATGATTCTCTTCTATTGGAAGTAATTTTATAGCATTAGTAAATCGATATAATACAACCTCCCGGGAAGCGGAACAAACCATTTTTGCCAACCAGAAGATCCAGTATGGCATAATTATAAGGACGGTGATGTTTATTTTGATCTCAAAAGACATGTATAAGGTACAGAGTATACGATAAGGCGTTACGCTGATTTCAATCCTTTCTTGAGTACAGTTTTCAACAATGATGTTTCATGTGCTGTTTGCCGAATCACTCGATCCTCTTATATTATTATCACAGGGAAAACTAATTGCTCCTCAGGATGGGCAGTTGAATATTGTGGTTATCTGGTCGGAAACCATTACTCTTTTGGTGCGTATGTAGAATACGTATGTTTGGACGGGGAGCCGGAATCTATTGTTGGTAGTGAAAAGAACCAAAACGATCACTCCCTCTACTTAGTGGATGTCATTATTAAAATTTACTGTAACTTAAGATTTGTATACTGTGCATTTTTCCCTAACCATGAGACACAGGTGATGGGGCTTAAACACATCTAGTGTATGACTCTCACTGATATTTACAACAGGGGCGACATATGAACCAAGTTTGGTGAATTTCCACCTGGCAGTTTTGATGGAAAACAGATTTACATATAGACGGACTGAATGGTTTGATCATGGATGGTATCATAAAATACAAAGTCTGGGACTCAAAATGAGTGGTGTACACCTTTAATATGAAATATTTTGAAAGATAAGGAAGAACACATGCTGTAATCATTATTTTTTTAATTTCATGTAATCAATTTTTTCCTTTAAGTCACTTTGACCACGACCTTCGGTTTTCTGAAACCAAAATCAACAGTAACTGATGCACATCTTACTAAAAAGCCATTAACATGATTGAAAGATGATGTCTACAATAAAATTATTATGTAGATTAATTATTCTCTTTTGAGACAGAAACCTTGGCTTTTGACATTTTCACCCTAATAATCCATACTTTATTTCGCCTCTACTTGCCCGTTTCACCCCAATAATCCATACTTTATTTCGCCTCTACTTGCCCGTTTCACCCCAATAATCCATACTTTATTTCGCCTCTACTTGCCCGCTACCTTCAAAGTTTGATTATGATGTGCAGTTCAGAAAAAAAATATGATGCTTTCTTCTTTTAGTCAGTGACCTTGACCTCTGAACATTTTACTTCAAAATCAACATATTTCTTTTTAACACTGTGAAAATTATCAACATATTTAGCGAAACTATAAGATTTTGAAACTGTTTGGTTTGTATGGTTAAATGCTTTATGGTACAACAACACGTGTTGGTTATTTAGTGCCGACACAATTGAACTAAAGTGATTTGTCCAAGGAAACAGCATGGTAGCTGACACATGGCTGATCCAATTGTAGGATATGAACCCATATCCTTTCAGTTCTGAAGCTAGTTATTGTGCAGAACTATAAACAGATGAGCAGACAGATGAACAATGTCATAGTTTGATAAACTGCCTAAGAGCAGACATACATAAATTTTTTATCATAAATTTGAAATCTGTTTAAACCAACAAAACATATAAATCTGATAGCTGAGAAAATGTGCTAAATTCCATATTAATACATGTCAAATACAGTTCTGAAATATGTTAAAATATCATAAAGATAACTTTCTTAATTGCACAGCAAGTATTGTCTACAAAAAAAAAAAAACCAACAAGACTAGAATATCACTAAAAGAAATAAATCCAGTTCCTCTCTACATGTCTGGTGATTTAATATGAGAATCAAAAGACTCCAATATTAATCTCTTATATGTATTGAGTGAAATCAAGTTTTTTTCTCAACCTTCGTAACGAGACATGATGGTTCAGTATATAGTATATAGAATGGCATACAAGACTCCTGACCAGAAAAACTGAGTTCAAACCTCACCCAAACTAAGCTGGGCAAACAAGTCAAGGCACTTTATTCCAATAGCCTCAACATGATATTACCCTTCATGTGTTGACATGTCATTAACCACTCAGCCAATCTGAAGATTTCAAGATAAGGCTGCTATAACAAGGCAGATCAACTGATCTATCATGTTCATTTTGTAGCAGTAAAGAAACCTATTAACAGGTACTTGATTAGTCAATTACCTGTCTAATTGTTTTGATAGACAATTCCAGTCTGATACATGTACAAGTAAAAACAGCAGGTTTTTCAACCTTGTCTTTAACCCAATATAAAGCCCATCTACCATACATACTCACTTATAAGTCAGAGCAAACTGCAAACAATAAAGATCCTCATCTGCTGTAGCATGATGCACATGCATATCAAGGTCTATGTTTTTTGCTCTATTGAATACTCCTAAGAAACTGCACAGACTCAAATCTGTCTGTACATTATGTGACAGCAGTGTATCGGGTGGAAAGGTCTCAGGAAACTCAGACAAAATGACTATTTTCAACAACCTCATCTAATTCTGACAAATCACTATGTTATTTTGCAGCCTACTTGGCAACCTAAAACATAGCAAGTTTCATCGATATATTAGTCATTGGTGCTGTTCTGTGACTATGTGAGTAACAAAGTTATAGTAATTAAAACAACTGTGAATGGAGAAATTTCATTTTGTAAACAGTGATGGACAAATTGTACATGGTTCCCAAATCAAATTCTGGCAAAGATTATTAGTGCATTCTCACAGATAAAATTCAGCTGCAATCACCAGCAATGCACTAAAATATGGCTTTAAAAACAACTACAAGTATTGGACAAATGTCTTTTAGGGAAGAAAAGGCATGGACCGCAGAAAAAGAAAATAAACTCAGCTCATTCCTAGATACACATTTGGCAACAAAAATGTCAAAAATGTTGTTGACTATTCCTTAGGAATACTGCTATGTCCAGACCTGATCCAGCTTTCCATTCTTTGAGACATGATAAATTTGAGAGTTCATTCTTCATTATATTAAAAGTGTGACTGTTTAGTGCCTAGACAAGGGGTTATAAAACATTACTGGATGACTATTTATGGCCAAGACAATAAAACACCATAGTATGACTATTAAGTATGTGTATGTGTGTGTCAAATTAGGATTTTTTTAATGCAGCTTTAACATTTTTTCAGTCATATCTCTTAAATGTCTGCAGTGTGGCAGTTTATAGTGATGTCTAGCACTGGGCATCGTGCCGCAGACATGTAGCATGATGTCAGACCATATCACATTATCCTGACACCAGGCCAACCGGTCCCAAAACTTTACTTCTTAATGCTTAGTACCTAGCGAGGCACCTTTTAGTACCATTTTGATGACTATTAAGTGGAAATGGGATGTAAAACACCATAATGACTATTTTGTACCAAGGCCATGGTATATACAATAGTATGACTATTGAATGCCAGGGCAATGGTTTAAAAAAAACAATGGAATGACTATTTAATACCTAGGCAATTTTGTATAAAACACAATGGAATGACTATTTAATACCTAGGCAATTTTGTATAAAACACAATGGAATGACTATTTTCTATGTAGGCCATGGTGTATAAAGTACAAAAGTATGACTATTTAGTGCCTGATCAATTTTGTATAAAAACACTATAGAATGAATATTTAGTATCAAGGCCATGATGTATAAAACACTATCGAATGAATATTTAGTATCAAGGCCATGATGTATAAAACACTATAGAATGAATATTTAGTATCAAGGCCATGATGTATAAAACACTGTAGAATCAATATTTAGTATCAAGGCCATGATGTATAAAATACTATAGAATGAATATTTAGTATCAAGGCCATGATGTATAAAACACTATGGAATGAATATTTAGTATCAAGGCCATGATGTATAAAACACTATAGAATGAATATTTAGTATCAAGGCCATGATGTATAAAACACTATAGAATGAATATTTAGTATCAAGGCCATGATGTATAAAACACTATGGAATGAATATTTAGTATCAAGGCCATGATGTATAAAACACTATAGAATGAATATTTAGTATCAAGGCCATGATGTATAAAACACTATGGAATGAATATTTAGTATCAAGGCCATGATGTATAAAACACTATGGAATAAATATTTAGTATCAAGGCCATGATGTATAAAACACTGTAGAATGAATATTTAGTATCAAGGCCATGATGTATAAAACACTATAGAATGAATATTTAGTATGAAGGCCATGATGTATAAAACACTATAGAATGAATATTTAGTATGAAGGCCATGATGTATAAAACACTATAGAATGAATATTTAGTACCTTGGTCAATGATGTATAAAATACTATAGAATGACTGTTTAGTGTCGAGGAAAACTCTCATTGAAATCACGCAGACAGGCTGCTCAGTGTCCTTTTCTGGTTTGTAGAATAGTCCATCTGTGTCATCTGCATCCTATGTTTTGTAATGTCTGGTTTAAATAATTTTGAAACAAACTGAATAAATAAAAAGAACTTCATACATGTGTTCAAAGAGATTAACTCCAAAACTAATGGAAGTACTGAAATTATCAAAGACAGTGAACTACATCACATGTTTTGGTTGAAAACACCGACCTGAAATTCAAATATGGCGACCATAATATTAATAATAATAAGATCAATAATAATAATAATAATAATGAGGACTTTTATATCACCTAATCTTTTGAAGCTATGGCAACTATAATAATAATAATAATATCAATAATAATAATAATAATAATAATAATAATAATATCAATAATAATAATAATAATAATAATAATAATAATAATATCAATAATAATAATAATAATAATAATAATAATGATAATAATAATAATAATAAGGACTTGTATATCACCTAATCTTTAGAAGCTCTAAGCACTTTACAACACTGAACAACACCTATATAATGATATGATTACAAAAAACAAACACCATGAAATTAGAAAACTAAAAACATACAGAGAAAAAGTAAGGTAATGAAACATTTTTGGTCTTTATATCTGTTCTTGGAATCGAAATAGATGAGTCTTGAATGAGATCATTGTGTCTTTGTGTCTAAGTTCAGTGGGCAATTCATTCCATGCTGCTGGTTCCTGGTATGGAAAAAAATGTTGTCCATATGACTTCATTTTCATAGTGGGAATAATGAGTATACATAATGAGGAGCATAATTAAATATCTTGTTGGTGTGTACACATGGTTAAGGTCAGATAGATACATGTATGTTGGACTGGAGCCCATCAGTGAAACAGCACAGAAAACACATTTTGTGATTCTGGATCAAATAGATGGCAAGTGTAGGGTACAGAGCAAGGGGAAGTGTGTCCATGGTACTGTACGGATGATCCGATTAGCTGTGTTTTAACTTCTTGAAGTTTCTTAAGTAGATATTAAAACAAACCAGACAGAACTGAGTTACACTAGTTCAGTCTTGAAAGTAATCAGGAACACACAAGTATTTTAGTGGCATCAACTGAAAGATAATTGAAAACGTAGGTGATGCATCGCAGATCAAGATATGCAGCGTCCCTTTTGTTTATGACATGTTGGTGTAATGTGACAGAGTAACACCTACGGTTTGTACTGACTGTGAAAATTTACTGTTGGTTTTGCTCATATTTATTGTTTGAGGTAAAGGATGTGAATGAGAAAGTCCTTGTGTTGTGATCAGAATGGCCTCAATTTTATCATTATTCATCTGCAGCTTGTTACATGTCATCCATGATTTCACATCAGAAATGCACCTCTCTACTCCATGGATGGTAGAATCAAATTTAGTTGGTGGCTAGATTTGTATATTTGGATGTCACCAGCATACAACTGGTGAGATACTGGATGATGACGTATGACACTTAAGAGTGAGTGAGTGTATTATTACTGTATAGAATGAAGAGAACAAATCCAAGAACAGACCCCTTTGGAACACCACAGCATACATCAACTGGGCTGGACTGGAATATATTCTATCTACAGACACAATTTGTGTCCTGTTCACCCAGTAGGACTTGAATCACTGTAAGGCTGTATTGGGAATCCCAAATACATGAAGGAGACTGTGAAGTATGGTCTATTATGTCAAATGCTGCAGACAAGTCAAAGAGGGTGAGGACTGTAATCTTTCCACTATCCAAAGTAGAGCGAAGACCATTAACTACTTTCATAAGAGTAGTTTCAATATTGTGGCAAGGTGATATGCAGACTTACATTGCTAAAATAACTGTTTGAATTCAAAAAAGAACAACTGTATCTAAGATTTTTTAAATGAATGAGAGTTTAGAAACTGGGTGTTAATTCTTTTAATCATTTTGGGCAAGTGTTGGTTTCTTCAGCAGAGGCTCTACAATGGCACTTTTGAAAATAATGGGAATTCTCCGGATGAGAGAGAGATGTTAATAACACTAGTTAGTGAAGGCAATATTGGATCTAAGCACTCAAGCAGCAGTGATGTTAGAATGATCAAGTTTACTTGACTTTGGTGCACTCTTCATCATGATTGTACATACTAAATCCATAGAGACAGGTTCAAATGTTGACAACAGTTGCCACTGAAATTCTGTATTGCAACTGTATGGTGATGACAAGATAAATGAAATTGTGTTGTCAAGCTTATCTCTAATGGTTTGTACTTTGTCACAGAAGAAATTAGATGGAAGTGGTGTACATTTGTTCCTTGACATTAGCCTGTTAGTAATCTCAAAGAGCTCTTTACAGCTGGAACATTCCATGATCTTAGTACTATAGTGGGCTGATTTCACTGCATGGACTTTGTGACGTTCTTCTTAGAAGCTTCAACGATTTGTTTATGAATATTGAGTCTGGTGGAAAAGCCAAAGCCTCTCAGCTTTATGGCAGTCTCTTTTAGCAGTTTGAAGCTGGTTCCTAACACTGCTATATCTTGAAGAACACTTTTAACATGAAAATCTGTTCTTGATTGCTGGGGCATGTTTGTAAAACAATGAACGCAGGCAGTTATCAAGTTGTTCTCTTTATCATACTGAGGGTTCTCTTCGTAGTAAATAAAGGTGGAGGGCTAGGGACTGATACGTCAAGATGGCATATAATGCAGAAGTTATCTGATGCGAGTTCATGGGACACCAGGGAGAACTGTAGAATATTATCATCAGGTCTATGACGAATCCAGTCTAAAATGTGACCATGCTTATGGGTCGGTTGGCTAACTGACTGTTTGAGGTTAAAAACATGAATGGAATTTTACACTCCCTTGTAATACTAAATACATTTACATTTAAAATGTGAATGCGCTCTAGGAGTTTTACATTCCATTGTAATACTAAAGAAACTTCCTTCTGATTCAAACTGACAACAAACTGACAGAGTTTGGGACCCACTGGTAACAGTCGGGTATAAATTAAAAATTGAATAATGAAATGACTAAGTTTTGTATATATTTTATATCCTTGATGCATACTGAAATCTGTATGGGGATACAAACAAAAGGGAAATTAAGAAAATATGATAGTCAATAGGATTTGTGACTGTTTAGTGCCTAGAAAATTATGTATAAAACACTTTAGAATGACTATTTTGTTCCTAGGTAATGTTTATGAGACACTATAGAATGACTATTTTGTATCTTAGAAGGCAATGGTGTATAAAAGTGCTATAGAATGACTATTTTATACCTAGCCTAGAAAATGATGTATAATTTTTTTAACTATGAAATGATGATTTTGTACCTAGGCAATGGTGTATAAAAATGACTACATAGTGCCAAGACAGTATGGTGTAAAACATCAAAATGTGACTATTGTGTGCCTAGGTAATGAGATGTAAAACACCATATGCTGAGGAAATGGGATGTAAAGCACCATAGTATGACTATTGAGTGCCAAGGAAATGAGATGTAAAACACCATATGCTGAGGAAATGGGATGTAAAACACCATATGCTGAGGAAATGGGATGTAAAACACCATAGTATGACTATTGAGTGCCAAAGAAATGAGATGTAAAACACCATATGCTGAGGAAATGGGATGTAAAACACCACAGTATGACTATTGAGTGCCAAGGAAATGAGATGTAAAACACCATATGCTGAGGAAATGGGATGTAAAACACCATATGCTGAGGAAATGGGATGTAAAACACCATATGCTGAGGAAATGGGATGTAAAACACCATAGTATGACTATTGAGTGCCAAGGAAATGAGATGTAAAACACCATATGCTGAGAAAATGGGATGTAAAACACCATATGCTGAGGAAATGGGATGTTAAGCACCATAGTATAACTATTGAGTGCCAAGCAAATGAGATGTAAAACACCATATGCTGAGAAAATGGGATGTAAAACACCATATGCTGAGGAAATGGGATGTAAAGCACCATAGTATGACTATTGAGTGCCAAGGAAATGGGATGTAAAACACTATATGCTGAGGAAATGGGATGTAAAACACTATATGCTGAGGAAATGGGATGTAAAACACCATAGTATGACTATTGAGTGCCAAGGAAATGGGATGTAAAACACTACAGCATAACTACTTAGTGTCTAGGCAATGGAATGTAAAACAATAGTATAACTATTTAGGACCCAGACAATGTATATAAAATGACTATTTAGTGCCTAGAAATGGGGTGTAAAAGATAATAGTATGACTATTAAGTTCCTAGGAAATGCAATGTAAAACACTACAGTTTGACTACTGAATGCCTAGGCAATGGAATGTAAATGACAACTATATAGGACCTAGGCAATGGTATGTAAAATGACCATTTAGTGCCTAGAAATAGGGTGGAAAAGACAATAGTATGACTATTAAGTTCCTAGAAAATGCAATTTAAAGCACCATAGTATGACGACTGAGTGCTGAGGAAATGGGATGTAAAGCTCCAGTTTGACTACTGAGTGCTGAGGAAATGGGATGAAAAGCTCCAGTTTGACTACTGAGTGTTGAGGAAATTTGATGTAAAGCACAGTAGCATGACTACTGAGTGCCATGGAAATGCAATGCAAAATAGCAAAGTCTGACTACTGAGTAGTGAGGAAAATGTGCATAAAGCACAATAGGATGGCTCTTGAGTGCCTAGGAAATGAGATATACCTAGGAAATGGGGTGCACCACAGTATGATATTGAGTGCAAAGTCAATTGTGATGCAAAGCATGATGCCAAAATACACTAATGAAAGCAGAATAATAATAAAAATAGGTTTAGACTTACTATATCAGTACAATCCATAAGTAAATATAAGATTTCATTCATTTGAATAAAACAAGAATGACTAGGACCTTTGAGCATGGTATTTGAAAATACTAAAGGCACAATATCATCAGATGATAATACAAATGGATGATGTTTCATGAAATTCTACACAAAAAAGAACTAGCAAAACATACAGTTAATTACATTTACATTTCCTATGACTTTGAATTTTGATCTAAACATCTAAATTTGGTATATGCAATGATCTACATTATGTAAAATGAAATATTGAAATGTGCAACATTAGACACAGGAAAGACTTTTCAGAAAAGAAAACATTGAAATGTGCAATGTTAGACACATGAAAGACTTGTCAGAAATGAAAACATATTGAAATGTGCAACATTAGACACAGGAAAGACTTGTCAGAAAAGAAAACATATTGAAATGTGCAACATTAGACACAGGAAAGGCTTGTCAGAAATGAAAACATATTGAAATGTGCAATGTTAGACACAGGAAAGACTTGTCAGAAAAGAAAACACATTGAAATGTGCAACGTTAGACACAGGAAACACTTGTCAAAAAGGAAAACATATTGAAATGTGCAATGTTAGACACAGGAAAGACTTGTCAGAAATGAAAACATATTGAAATGTGCAACGTTAGACATTGGAAAGACTTGTACATTTTAGCAAAATATTCTGACCAACTGAAAGGTTCTAAACCATGACCAATTATTTAAAGAGAAAACGAATGGCTAGCAGAACAAAGCAATAATATAATCATGACTTTTAAAACAGACATAACCAAATATATTGATAATGGGATGACAAAATAATTGCATTTGGCTTCCAGATCTAAAACAAATACATTTAAATGACTTAAATGAAGTGATTTTAACTGACTGATATTTAATGGCATATTAGCACACCTTCAAGAGTGCTGTGTGTTATGTCAATGGGAGTAAAGCAACATGCCCTCAGACACAACTCAAGTGACTTGCCTGGTGAAGGCAGGATTTGAACCCACAACCAATGTGCCCTGTGCATTAATAGCCATGCCATTTCATCTCCAGACTTAAATATAAATATGAAAGGATCAGGAATGAGTACTATGGCATAACAATGCTGGATAACCAACTCATGTACTTATGCTTTATGGGGTTCATTAAAATTTATAAATGAAATTAATGTACATGTCTTTAGAACTTCATTTTTTCAGCAACAACACACCAATTTGAATGGTCAAACATACTGTGGACTATGCTTAGGTCTCCAATATGTCCAGAAACAAGTTGCTCCAACTCTCCTTTCTTGAAGACATGATAAAATCGACAGAGTTCCTGCCTGGTCGCATCAGAAGGACCTGGATCCTCTACTTTCTTGCACATATCTAGACCTTTTAAGTGCTGAGAATTTTTAATGTAGGGACTCTCACTAGTACATTTGGCATTCCTTTGTAAATTACTACTGTCTGGATGTGAAATACCTGGAGGATTGTACTTGAAATCAAGCTCTTCAACAAGTGGATGCCAAGAACTAAAAGATTCTGATTTTGTTTTATTCCCCAAGTATTCTGCTTTCAAAAGATGTGAAATGTCAGGCTTTTTCTCTTTGTGATGATTTTCACTAATTTTTACATTTTTCATTTCTCCCTCAGGCACTTGCTGCAAGCTTTCACTGTTAATGTTTTTATTTCTAGCAAGTGACTCGCTTGAATTAATAGTTCCATTTACTTTCCCAGTTTCACTTCTTTTCTTATCCATTACTAATGAATTAGACATTGATGCTGTAAAGAGAACTTTTTGGACAGCCTGCTGACAATGTAAATGAGATTGACAATTATATTCCATGTTTCTTTCATTTACTGATTTTCTTACTTCATTATATGATCCCCAGGAATGAATCTTCCCATTATTTCTATTTTCAGAAATTCTTTTTCCATTCCATTTCATATCTACATCAGCTGCAGGAATAATTTGGCAGTGGTCTTTTTGCAATGAGTGGACCACAAAATTACCATGTGGATTACTTTCATCTAATGCCAAGTTAATACTTCCTAGTATTAAGTTTGAACAATGAAAATCTTCCTCAAGTGAAACTTTATCGTTGGGTACTAACATGTCCTCTTGATTGATGTAGAACTTTGGTTTCAATGATCTTTGGCACTCCCTCTCCATTTTGAATATAGAGTCTAAAGTTTGACCTTGTACACTATCTTTATTTGAATAATTGTGGTCACTTGTTACTTCTTTGCTGTTATGATTATGGTTATTTATTACATTCTGATCACTGTTACCTTCCATATTTGACTGTGCTGATGTCTTTAAGGCTCCTGTAATTACAAAATTCTGAATACCACTGACTGGTTCCAATTTCTGATTATTTACTGGAAGGAAACTTGCCATATTGCAGTTCTGTCTCTTCTCTTCATCAATTGTGTTCTTCAAATTTGACAAGGGGATCTGACATTTATCCTCACTCACACATTGCAGACTAGCTTGGTTCAGTGATGCATTGATAGGACTCAAATATTCTGTGCCTCTACAGTCATCACTCGTGTCAAGAACAGAGCTTTGACGGTACAATGGGCAACTACTCAATGGAAATTCCCTGACTGCAAAATTAAATGGATTTGGAAATGAACACAAATTATTTGACAATGCTGCTCTATTTTCAAAGCGGAACTGATCTGAAAATAAACATGAATCATCTCTTAGTTCTAATCTTTCTGCTTTCTTTTGGCAAGTTTTCTCTATATTATTTTTTATTTTGTTTTCCTCAATCTCATAGTCATCATCGAGATATTTCATGAATTTCATCTTAAGTATCTCAAACAGTGATAATCTGTGCTTCTTCTCATCCTCTTTGGAATCAACAATTTTGCTTTTGGATGAATTAATTATTTTTCTGGGTATACCACAGTGAGATGACATCACAGGATAAAAAACCTCATCTCCCTGTGTTTCAAAGTTTCCTAAATCTAAAGAGTTCTTATTTGACTTCTTAAACTTAGAAAAAGAAAACTTCTCATTTGAAGTATTGCAGTTTGCACCTTGAGTATTTTCAATTAAAAGAGACCTTTCACTTACAGTTTCTGATATTTTTGCCAAATTTGTAGATGAAAGACTTTTGTTCTGTGTTGTTGTTTGATCTGAGTAATCAATCTTACTGCTTGTTTCATCGAAATTCATTCCATCTCCTTCAGAATGGGACCATTCATAACCATTGCCATCTTGCGATACTGACTGTTCATGGCAAATACAATCTTCAGAAAGTGCTTGAATGGAGACTCCAAGTTTACGACATTCTTGTGTTATTCGATCCATGTTACAACTGCAAGAAATATTGTCCAGAAGTTTGTAAGAATTGGTGAACACTGACTTGGACCCCTGGGAAAGGCTACGTCTGTAACTATGAGCATTCCTGTAATGCACAAAACTTCCTGCACTATTTTGTTGTAGTTGGGTTGAATTCTGTTGATCATAAAAGCAACGGTCTTGAAAAGATGGTTCCTCTGCATCTTCCTCCTCACTGACAGAGCTGGTACTGGAGAAACTTTGATCGGACCCACGACTTTTCAATTTACTGTCTACAAAAAAATGTATCAATTTCATGTTATCAAAAATATGTTCTACTTATAAAATGGCAACTCACTAAAAACCCTTTCAGTATACTAGTGACCCACTTATAATGAAGGTAGACATACGGAGTACTATAAACAATGTTGTATAGTTGCATCCAAACTGTTACAAGGAGGAACTCCCATTGGCTCCCTCCCTCCCCAAAAAGAGGAGCTGCTTAGTCATGAAATTACTACAAGCTTTCGAAACATACCATATGATGGGGTTCTTAATAAACAGTCAACAATTATTTCTTCCCCCTCAAACATTAATGTTGATGTCATCTTTATAGTTATACAATCTTTCTCAGTTGCAAACTTTTTCCATCTTTATTTCATTGATAGATCGCATTTTCATACCAACTTTTCAGTTTGGTTTAAACAACCATGTACATGATAATTGCAACCCAGGAATTCAAGGTCTGCTGATAAATGATACTTAATGGTACTGGCATATAGAATGGAAACTGGTATATTTAAATTTACTACATTTTAAATTGATTATCACACACCATAATATCAAACATGTGCAATTTTATTTCTCTTGTACAACTTCTTTTTAAGTATGTCTTCATTAGGAAGTTGCCTGCTGAATGTAAAATGAAACGTATGTTTGTGAAGACCTGAATGCAACACTATAACCTATCCTAAGGTAATGATACAAGTGTTCCCTCACTATAACATGGTTAATGGAATCTACAACACTGCACTGTGTTACAAGTGAAGCAACCTCAAGCAAAGGATGTGTCATTACTACTGTTAGGCATGTGTAAACATAACAGAATAAAGACAGGAAGCAGTTACTGAAAGCACATGATGTGTTTTCTACATTAACAAAAGTAAAATCTTACAAATTAAATTACTCACTTCTGATAGGCTACATTGTAGAAAATATAAGCAATTAAAAATTATATATATATATATATAATGAATCCACCATCAAATATGACTTCAATGCACTACATTATAATTATTGACCACTTGTAATATTACCTAAATATAAGATGGCTTCATTTGCATAACACTACACTGCATAATAGCTATTATTAACTCAATGGAAAACCCCTTTATAGGGAAGTAGTGTAATTGCAGTAACAGAATTCCTGAATATCTGTGTTTTTAATTCATCATCCATTAAATATCTTTCATCAAAAGGCTACTTCATGTTTCTTGTCATGAATCTTTGACATTATTTTTCTCTTTCAACATGATGCAAGAACTACCTTGTGATGTGAAAACTTTGCTCAGCCAGAATCCAGATTCAACATGGCGGATTGTGGTTCCTTTGTTCTACAGATATTCAAGAGAATAGGCTTACTCGTCAGTGGTGGTGTATTCATTACAAATTTCAAGGAGTAAAGGACTAATAATATATTCCATGTCTATAACATTCAGATTCAATAATAAAAGCATTTTTTTAAAAAGCAATTCAATATCAGGCACTATATCTTTGACTAAAGTTACAGCTGAACATTCAAGGGATTTGGTGTAATAACTGGTGCATGTGTGTGATTTTGATTTTCAATGTAGCTTTAAAAAAAAACTTCAGTCATATGGCTACGATGTCTGTAGTGTTTCAGTTTATAGTGATGTCAAGCACTAGGGCTTTATGCCACAGATATGTAGCATAATGTCCCACAGTCACATAATCCTGAAAACCAGACTGACTAGTCCTAACACTAACCTGTCAATGCTGAGTGCCAAGCAAGGAAGCTGTTACTACTTTTTATTATAAGTTTTTGATATCACTCAGTGGGAGATTGAACCCACAACCCCCCACATCCAAGGCGGATGCTCTAACCACTAACCAAACATTTAACAACCAAACGCAATTTTCCTGACACTTCAAAACGTTCTATAAGATCTGCTAAATGTAATTCTCACTGGGTGATATGTCCATGGAATTATCTCAGGGATGACAGAAAGCAAACGTCTGATACAGCACTGAGTGATGATGTCCATGGAATTACCTCTTGATGACAGAAAGCAAACTTTTGATACGCCACTGAGTGATGATGTCCATGGAATTACCTCTGGTCCAATCCCATTAAGTACACTTACTTCCATCAATGAAAATGACCATGATGTTGTTACTGCTACTGACATAACTGTTGAATGTTTTAAGAGCTAATAGAAAAGCTTTTGAAGCACAAGTTATAGTGTTTAATGTCATTATTCAGCACATGTGGAGGAAGAACCTGGGAAAACTCTGGAAAGAACCACAGACCCACGAGAAGCTACCGGAAAGCTTTCTCACATACCCACATTGGCCAAACCTAAGACTTTAACCCATGCAGACAGAGGTGAGATGGCAGTGATTCATAATGGTGAGTCCTTTAGACCATGTGATCACTTGGGACCCCCTAAATAATAAGTTGATAGTCATGGTTTAGAACAATGTATAAAAGAAAATTTAGAGGAATATCATGGTTCATATATTGAAATTTGAAATAATTTAGATATTCCATATCATTCATCTTAAAACCATCAAAGCTTAGAATTCTCTCAAAATCAGTGGCTTAAGCAAAAAGGTATTACAATTTGCATCATAACATTCAATAATTGTATCCAAAATTTGATGAAATCAAATTACTTATTTCAGGAAATAATTCAGTAATTGATATTTTTGATTCCAGTGAAACTTTCCTACATGAACATTTTCATGATGATGAACTTAAAATTCCTAATTATCATCACAAATATATTAAGTATTTAATAATGAAAAGATTAAATTTACAAATATTCCTTAAAGAACTGAAAGATATCCCTTGGTCAGTAATTGAATGTGTTGATGACCTATATGATACTCTTGACATCTGGATAGATATGTTTACAGACACCCTGAGCATATATGCTCCTTTAATTTTCAAGTGAGTCAAGCAGCAAAATCAACCAAACTGGATCACATGTGATATATTGAATGCTATTAAAACTACTAATAATTACAGAGTCTGGAGAAACAGAGTAAAATCAATGATTCAAAAAGCAAAGAAAACTTATTATTCCACTGAAATATCACATAGTATTACAAAAAGAATCCTAGAAAACTCGGGGAAAAACTTAAATGACTCAAGAGGCAAATCTGTCAATAACCTGCCATTTACATATATTATTATATTAGTAATAAAATGGTGATATTAACTCATTAACCCTGGTGCCGTATTTACTCGTCAGGAACTAGTAGACTAAATCTGAGCTCTGTAACATCAAGGTCATGTATGATACACTAAAGTGAGTGGTATTACAGAAAGGTAGGCAGATGTAGCTCTACAATGATACCAAAAAATCTGGATATTTTAATTGCACCACAAAATACAGAGGAGAAAACCTAATTTGTTTTACCGGATTTTTATCAACCCAAAATTCACCAGTGGTCAGAATCCAATTTTGTGTCAGGATTTTAGACTTTTTGGCCTGAGATCTAAGGCAGAATGGTCTGAACTTCACACAAACAGGTAAGCCTTTGCAAAAAGTAGGATAAGATAGGCATTTAGAATAAAGACTGGTCTCTGTATGAAAATAATAAGTCTGTTGGGCAAACAATATTTTTTAAACAAATCTAATTTTTGCCCTTCTACTGATGCAAAATAGCCAATGAAAAGAAATGTTTCTAACACAGCTCGGCATTAGGTTAACCGGAAATCTAAATTACTACATAATTTAAGAGCTGGAATTAACATGATGAAAGAAAAATTGTAATGACACAGAAAATATTGTTCATTTTCAGGTGTTACATAACTGCAGATTTCCATCAGATCTTCTTTAAAATCAATATGGCATCAAACTGGTCAACATTTTTGACACACAAGTAAATATGTTTTTTTGTCTAGACCAGCTAGGGTCGGCCACTGTCATGTGTCCCTTGACAAAATACATTACTTCAGTTGCCTAGGCATGATGTAAGCATTCTTGTTGATGTACCATTACACACCAACACACCAAATTAAATCAAATGTTGAAAAAGTCCAAACTTGCGACATTTAATTGTTCAAGGTTTGACTTCAATTTCACCAATTAAATTGATTAATTTCAGATTTAATTTAATGTCCATATTCAGTTTCTTGGAAAAACTTTGAGCAGATTTTTTGTACTGGTCTAAATGGAACAACACTGATACCAGTTTGTAAAAAACATATACTAATAATAATTGTCTTTTAATACAGTTTCTGTATGAGCAGTTCTAATATATAAGATTTCTTTGTTTACACGTGTAATTATTGTCACGAATAACGAATGATAAGATCCGTTTCTTTTGAATTTATAATAAATGTGCCAAAATTGATAACTGATAAAGATTAATGAAACTTGGTGAGTTTTTTAATATTTTTTTAATTAAAAATCTAAGAAATGTTTTCACAACACTTTATATACATGTATTAGCCTTGTCATTTAGACCTTTTAACCGGAAATCTAAATTACTACATCATTTAACTTGGTCTCTATGCCTGTTTTTTATATTTTGAATTGACGGCTCAGAGACCAGCCGTACTCTGCATTACCAATGCTGGATCGTTCGTGAACCATAACTGCCAACGATCGGACTGCACGCTATTAATTAATAAATTTATTTACACTAACCTTTGTACCCAGACGGTAAGTATAATCCCTCTTCTAATGATCCACTCCGTTAAATCCTTTAGAACACTCACTTTTCAGTATAAATCCCTGTCAGAACAGAACACCTGTGTATTTATCAGCTGTTGACCTCAGATTTAAATTACCGACGCATGCGTGTAAAGCAGCATCACCAGATGGCAAGAGTAAAACGAAAAAACCGTCGAGCGCGGCATATATCATTGGGAACTGACTAATTCTTCGGTTGGAGCTGTGTCTTTACAGCATATCAGAAATAGAATGAATGATAAATAAATTGTATAAAGACCACACTGTATTTAGATGTGAAAATATGCTACACAATAAGAACAATAATAATGTGAATTTATTATCATTACTATCGGTAGCATTTTCAATCATATTTAATAACATTTACAATGGTATAAACGGAATGTTGACAGACACACACACTACTCTAAATTACTTATACGATAAATATGATTATTATAATGAACATTATTAATAACATTTGCAATGATATTTATGAAACATGCAGGCATACATACATAAATAAATACATACATACATACATACATACATACATACATACATACATACATACATACATACATACATACATACATACATACATACATACATCTGTTATAATTTTATACCATAAGTTATAACATGTGGATAATTTTATCTTTAAATTAAAAACAATATCTTCTTCTTCCCTTTTGTCTATTGCATTGACAAGTGTTATAACAATTTACACAACAATTACATTTGTCGCAAGAGCATATATTGATACTTTCCGTGGAACATTCTTGTAGGTCAGCGGGAAGTTTATCCATTTCTGAGATCCACAAAGCGTCAAGAATTCTTTTGAAACAGACTTGCCGATCTTTGTCAAATTCTATCGTGTCTATCTGCAATTCATTCCAAGCCAGAATTGGAGAAAATTTGCTCCAATACTTGTGATGGATGTTGATGTCAAAGTAATGACAGACACTTTCAACACTGTCATGGCAACAGTTGCCAAGGACATCATTGGCCTCCATCGCCCAAAGAAAAAACCCTGGGTTACAGAAGAGATTCTGAATCTGTGTGATGCCCGAAGAGACCTAAAAAAAACAACAGACACACAACAGGGGCAGTGGAATATCGAGAAATAAACAAGACTGTCAGAAACAAATTGAAGAAAGAAAAAGAAGAGTGGATTGGACAACAGTGCACATAAATAGAGAGCAGTCTGATTAAGAATAACAGCAAAAAGGCATTCCAAATTGTGAAAGACCTCACCAGACAGAAGCAACCAAGAATCAGTACCATTCAAGATGAAAATGGCTCACAGAAGCAAGTGATATTGCAGAAATATAGACTGAGTATTGCAAGAAACTCTACAACCATCCGTCCGCAGGAGACCCAAAGGTGCTTGAAGTTCCAAACTCCACAAATAAAGATCAATTCCCAATTCTCAAAGAAGAGGTGGAATCAGCAATAAGAGCACCTAAGAATGGAAAGGCAGTTAGAGTAGACAACATCCCAGCTGAACTTATCAAAAATGGTGGGAAATCAGTGATAGAACTACTAACAAAGATCTGCAACAAGATCTGGCAGACAGGTGAATGGCCAACACAGTGGACCCAGTCACTGATTATAACACTCCCCGAAAAAGGCAATCTCAAGCTGTGTCAAAATTACAGAACTATCAGTTTGATCAGCCATGCTAGTAAGGTGATGCTGAAGATCATCGTGTACAGACTGAACCTACAAGCAGAAGAAATAATCGCTGAAGAACAGGCAGGGTTCCGGAGTGGAAAATGCACAACAGAACAAATTTTCAATCTTAGGGTTTTGTGTGAAAAGTAATCACAAAATCAACAAGACATCTATCATGTGTTCAAAGATTTCAAAAAGGCTTTTGTTTGAGTGTGGCATGAGACATTGTGGGCCACAATGAAGAAGTACAAAATGGGTCAAAAGTTGACCAACACCGTCAAGCAGTTGTACGCTAAGGCTACCAGTGCAGTAATTGCTCAAGGGTATGTGGGAGACTGGTTCAAGATTACAGTTGGAGTACAGCAAGGCTGTCTCCTATCACCCACATTTTCAACATCTACTT
Source organism: Unio pictorum (assembly GCA_030141615.1). Lineage (NCBI taxonomy): Eukaryota > Metazoa > Mollusca > Bivalvia > Unionida > Unionidae > Unio > Unio pictorum. The sequence goes on from JARLTB010000203.1 coordinate 17,538,125, forward strand.
AGAACTTAGAACGCATCATCAGCGAAGCCCTGGAAAACCACTGTGGGACAGTCAGCATTGGAGGGCGTAACATCACCAACCTCCGCTTTGCAGACGACATTGATGGGCTGGCAGGCAGTGAAGATGAGCTTGCCACCTTAGTGAAGAACCTGGATGAAACATCTTCCAGATTTGACATGGAGATAAGTGCAGAGAAGACAAATCTGATGACAAACAGTGGCAAACAAATCTCAACCAATATTAAAGTCAGAGGACAGGAAATGGAAAAAGTGGGCAAATTCAAATATCTTGGTTCCATAATCACGATAGAGGGATCAAAAGCAGAAATTTTGTCACGAGCAGCACAAACAACGGCAGCTATGTCAAAGCTAAGACCCATCTGAAGAGACAAGAACATCTGTCTGAAATCTGAAATCAGACTATTGAGAGCTCTAGTCATCTCAGTCTTTCTGTATTCATGTGAGGCCTGGACCCTGACAACAGAATTACAACGAAGAATTCAGGCACTTGAAATGAGATGCTACATAACCATCCTTGGCATCTTTTACATGGACCACATCACAAATGAAGAAGTACGCGACACCATCAGACACAAAGTAGGCCATTATGAAGACCTCCTCACCACTGTGAAAAAGAGAAAGCTGAAATGGTATGGCCATGTCACTAGAGCCAACAGTTTATCCACAACAGTACTGCAGGGTAGTGTACAAAGTGGTAGAAGGAGAGGTAGACAGAGACCAAAGTGAAGTGACAACATCACAGAATGGACCAGGAAATGTTTTGCGGAGACACAGGCATTGGCACATGATCGAGACAAGTGGAGGGAACTGGTCAGATGTTCAGCAGCACAGTGCCTCAACGACCACACTAGGTCAAGAGACTAATGATGAAATGATGAAAAAATGATCATCTTTATGTCTGTTGTCGTCTTGAGCATGCTTGTCTTGTAAGGTAGGAGACAAGCATAACCTTTTCTACCATCTCTTGCACATCTCCCAATCTCTTGCCAATAGCTCAGAATGCTCTTTGGGCATCCCCAGTGAATAACGATATCCACATCGCTGATTTGGACCCCCATTGCGAATGCTACCATAGCAACAAGACAGCGAATTATGCTTCCGGATCTTCGAAATTCCTCGATAATTCTGTCCTGTGTCTCTTTATCCGTGGAGGAATGATACATATCAATCAAACCTGTCTGTGCTGATTTTTCGCCTGTGTATACTTGGTCACCAATTTCTTCAACCAACCAGGACCAAACATTAAAAACAACAGTGTATGTCCTGAAATGATGATGATGATGATGATGATGATGATGATGATGATGATGATGATGATGATGATGATGAAGTGACATCAAGGAAGTGACAGCGGAATATTCATTAAGACTATATCAGAATTATCAGATGCATAAATCACATACTCTGAAGAAAATAGTTTGAATTTAGTGTGATAATTGTGCGGTAGTATATGACATCTTTATTTCATGTATATGTATTATATCAATAACAGTAAATTTGTCACACAAAAAAAAGAATAAGTTAAACAATGAGAAAAAGTCCTAAGTAACAAAGCAAATTGTTGTTGACTTGTCTGGGTGAGTATCAGAGAAAATGCAGCAAGACTTGATGTGGGATTGAACTGTTAATCTTCGAGGAGGTGCTGGAAAGGCCTTGTCAACGAATGTTTTAACAAGGAGTTCAAAGGTACATCATTTGAATTACTATTATTCGTTTTAAATTGAAAGAATTATGTTTTATAAATATATTTAGTCTTCGTATATCTAGTATTTTGTTATTTGTGGAAATACGACTTTAACATGATGTTCTTGGTTCTTGGTGTCTAGTATATTCCGTGTTGATTAATTTAAAAGCTACCACATACTGTTAATTTTGGAGGTTAAAATATTAATGCTGACTTTGTATTATCTTAATAGAAAGCTTAGGATTGTCCGGTCATTAACTGAGTGATGCCACATTGGACAGACATAGCAAGTTGCCTGGTGGTGTTGGTCATGTACTAGACCAAATATATTCGACAACAGTCTCCCAATCGGAAAGTTTCAAGACAGTAAAATCCAAATTTTCCCGCAAAATGATATTGAAACTCAAGGGTAAGGAACTCTTAAGGGAAATCCCTGGGAGATATCACAGGACCTATCAGAATTTCCGATCAGAAGCAAAAATAAAGAACCCAGATATTGTACATATCACACATAAACAATTTATCACGCAAATTTAACAAACGGAATTTTTTTGCGAAAAAATATGTAAATTTGTAGTGTGTGTGTGTGTGTGTGTGTAAATTGTTGTAACACTTGTCAATGCAATAGACAAAAGGGAAGGAGAAAATATTGTTTTTAATTTAAATATAACATTATCCACACGTTATAACTTATGGTGTAAAATTATAACAGATATGTATGTATGTATGTATGTATGTATGCATGTATGTATGTATGTATGTATGTATGTATGTATGTATGTATGTATGTATGTATGTATGTATGTATGTTTCATAAATACCATTTCAAATGTTATTAATAATGTTCATTATAATAATCATGTTTTTCTTTTAAGTAATGTAGAGTATTAACACACACACACAGAGACAGACACACACACACACACACACACACACACACATATACATATATATATATATATATATATATATATATATATATATATATATATATATATATATATATATGTATGTATGTGTGTGTGTGTGCGTGTGTGTCTGTCTGTCTGTGTGTGTGTGTCAACTTTCCGTTTATACCATTGTAAATGTTATTAAATATGATTGAAAATGCTACCAATAGTAATGATAATAAATTTTTATTAGTATTGTTCTTATTGTGTAGCATATTTTCACATCTGAATACAGTGTGGTCTTTATACAATTTATTTATCATTCACTCTATTTCTGATATGCCGTAACGACACAGCTCCCACCCAAGCATTAGTCATTTCCCAATGATATATGCCTCACTAGACGGTTTTATCGCGTTACCCTTGTCATCTGGTGATGCTGCTTTACACGCATGCGTCGGTAATTTAAATATGGGGTCAACAGCCGATACATACGCAGGTGTTTTGTTCTGAAAGGGATTTATACTAAAAAGAAGTTAGTGTTCTAAGATTTAACACAGTGGATCATTAGAAGAAGGATTATACTTACCGTCTGGGTACAAAGGTTAGTCTAAATAAATTTATTAATTTAGATCGTACGCAGTTTTGGCGAGGCTGAAAAGTACCATTTTGGTGGTAATGCAGAGTACGGCTGGTCTCTGAGCCGTCAATTCAAAATATAAAAAAGGCTTAGAGACCACGTTAGCTGGTCAAGCAATATTCCATAAGACAAATGGCTAGTTGTGTTAAAGAAAATGTTTTTCTTTGGTTTGTTTGCTGGCGCATAGGCAGAAGGTGAAAAAATTGATTTTTTTATATTTATTTGCTTGACAGACCCATAATTTTCGTATGGAGAAGACTCTTTATTCAAACTGTCCACCTTATCCTACTTTTTGCACAGGTTTACCTGTCTGTGTGCGCTTCAGATTTGTCTGCTGTAGATCTGTAGCCATAAAGTCTAAAAGATGGACACAAATTCGAAATCTGACCATGGGCTAATTTTGCGTGAGAAAAAAAAACCGGGTCCAAAAAACTTAGTTTTTTTCCCTCTGTCTTTTGTAGTGCAATTAAAAGGTCCATATTATTTGCTACCATTGTAGAGCTACATCTGTCTACCTTTCTATAATACCACACACTTTAGTGAATCATGCATGACCTTGACACTGAGGAATTGGAAGTAGGCTACTACATTCTGCCCCGTAAAGTCGTCACTAGAGGTTAATGTGTTAATATTTAAGAAATTATTTTCTTTAAATTATTAACTGGAATTTCAAGGTTCTTATTATTACATATTAGACTAAATTGCTATTATTTTGGAATGGTACTGAACTGATTTATGACGTTTGGATTATACCCCCCCCCCCCCCCCGAGACATGAAGAATGTTGGCACATTAGCACATTCTAAGCTATTTACATATCTAGTTCAGTATTGGAATTTAACTTGCATCACTATCATTTGAAGAGAAATTCAAGTGCAATTTCATAAAGAGAGTGTTGCAGAAAGAGGAGAGCGAAAAGATATGCAAGCTGAGTTATGTGCATGTGTGCGAATTGGATATTTATCATAGCTTTTACAATTGTTCAGTCATATCACTATAAGGTCTGCAGCGTGGCAGTATATAGTGATGTATATCATGCTGCTCTCCTACCAAGAAACATTATCCTAACACCAGGATAAGAAGTGCCAACATTAAACTATTACTGCTGAGCATCTATCGCGAAAGCTGCCATTTTTGTCTTTGGTATATTACTCGACCTGGGTTAAAACCAGCACCACCACCCCCACCCACCCCCCAAATCTAGGACTGACACCCTTGCAACTAATCCACCGGAGTGGACTATAAGGCAAATGGAAATAAGAAAGAAGAGATAAAATACAGAGAGAAAAGTCAAATGGAGAAATGCAATTTAGATTAAATATTTAGAACTGGAGTGAAAAAAACAACTCTTCCTTTACATACATGATTGTGTTTTGATGCTATCATAAATAATAGGTTAGTATAAATTATTAGAGAAGAGGAAGTAGATCAATATGGCCAAGACAGCATTGAAATATATTTGTAAAAAGTGTACTTATTGGCAAAACTAATACAATCTACACTTCATTAAGTCCAGTCACAAACATTCAAAATGTTGGTTACACTGGTATTAAAGTGAAATAAAGTAAAACAACTGTTTCATTGAAGGTAATTAAACGGTTGACAGATGAATGAAAGGACATCAACTTCCAGGTAAGGTGGAGGAGTCTTGAAAAAAATGGCATCACAGGAAGACATGCAATACTGCTGCATTGTTAAATGAAAACACCATCTTATCTATCATTAATATCTGCATGGACAGTCTCTATTATATAAAGATATGGTAATTCCTTCCAACCTTGATGAAACGTCACACTGTCAATTTGTTTTTGGAAGGAACATCAGGAAGCAAGACAATTTCCTTCGTAAAGTTTAAAATGCATTTTAGTAATTCAAATAATTTCATCTTTACTTATTCAATGAAAGAAGCAAACAATTTAAGTTAGCTGTACCATAATTCCAGTTAGATTGTCCGCTTGAGTCCAGACTGCAGAATAGTAATAATAAATGAGAAATGGCTAGCAGACCTTTGAACACATTGAAAACTGGTGCTAAAATGCAAGTAAAAAATGTAGATACGGAATAATCGCATTGGTTGACATTTTAAACATATGATAAATACAACTGTTACCTAAACCAATTCATCAGAAAGATGTTAAGTTTTGCATTCAGAAAATTTAGACAAACTTAATTTGGAGAAATGACATTTTACTGTACATGCATTTACAAGATGCAATATCCCATTTAAAAACTGCATTTTATTTTTTACCAAAGTAAACATGTCTCAATGTACTATGAGAAAAGAAATTAAAATCCAAACTAATATGAAAAATATATACAGGAAGAACATAATTGTAATATTTTTTATTATTTTAAAAACTACACAATTTAAACATCATGATAAGAAACCACAATCAATAATTATTATACTGAAGTAATCATGATGTCAGAGACTACACTATTTTCTGGGCAATAATTCAAATTTATATTTTTGAAACATGGCAATATTTTCAATGTTTTTTAATGAGTGACAAAAATCAAAGAACTTCACTGCCTCGAAAATATATTTGCTTAAGAAAAATATTTAGAAAAAGCAAATAACAAAAGTATATATCTGAACATTAATTTAAACTTTCATGGCCTGGATGCAAATTAATCAAATGACCAAACTGACATCTAAGAATACATCATAAACACAACTGGAGAATCTACCCTATTTGTTGGCCTATAAGTCACTGTGAAGCTTAAGTCAACTTAGCCAGTTTCTGTCCTTCCTTCATAAACAAGTAGATGCCAAGTATAAGACAAGGCCAGAGCAATACCTCAACTTTGTCTGTTTCACTACTGTTTGATACACACATTACTTTTTTCCTAGCTGTAACTCCACAAATTTACCAGTCGGTATAGTTAAATGTAGCTAAAAAAAACTTACCGGTAATTTGTTACACAACAAATATCTAAAACAAATAGGATACTTTTAGCCACAAATGACCTGAAAAATTAGAGTTACCGATAGGATAAAATTTGTAATGCTGCGTGAAATGTAGAATAGCAACTTCTGTTTTCAGGAATATTACACAGTATACAAAGCTGCCAACTCTCCAGACTCGCAATTTTGTGAAAATAGTGATAAAAATTAGTCAATTTTGACATGAATTCATGAAGTGATCCTCGAGTCTGCGAATATTTTTCGGTACAAATGAATGCATGGCAAGTGTTTGGTATATTCCAAAATAAACTTCACTGTATGCGTAATATATTTCCTTTTACTATTCCGAGTTTCCTGTCCCTTGCCACACCATTTTTTTATATTTGGAGATTTATGCTGGGGTGCAGGGTCAAATTCCATTCCCTACCGAAAACGTTCGAATTTGCCGACACCATTTGGTGTCAAATATGGGGTAGCCTCTTGCTAGCTGGCACAGCAAACTTGAAAGACCTTTTCTTGAGATATACCTGCTTTAAAGCAAAGAAAACAATACCTATCTTTTGAAGAAAAAAAGTATTTCTTAAAACTGATGAATATTGTTGTGTACGGTTAACTGGTGGGTCAATTTAAAAACAGGAAGCAAGTACAAAAATTGCTACTCTAAAGAAAAATGTATTAAACTTCGAAAGGATATATCATTTCCAAAGAAAACATTTAAAGGTAAACATTTTATAAGGCCATTAAATCTTCTACTGCAGCCAACCCAAACACCATAACATATTAAGAGCATTATATTTTTATGGCAGATATAGATTCCTTTGCATTAATGCAGACTTGTATAAACAGATACACTTTAAAATGACCATGTTTTATGATACACGTAACTACAAAAAAATGATATTTTGGTGTTCCTCATATGAAAAATAAAGATACTCGGATTGTGTAATTAGCTGAATACAAAAATACTGTCTTTTTAGAAATAATCTATATGCCTTTAGGACAAAACAAAGATGAAAACTAAGTATTATATGGTATTTAATAAACAATCTGTAATCGCAAAGTATTGAAAGTAAGCAAGAATATTTATTCAACAACCTGTTATCGCAAAGTAGCAAAAGTACGCAGTGGAATTTGTTGAACAGTCTGTAATCGCTAACTATTTAAAGCAAGCAAGAATATTTATTAAACAACCTGATATCGCATATTATTTAAAGTGAGGAGGTACAACATATCGTCTATTTAACCAAACTATAAATCTGCAACAAGTAGAGACTAATGAACTTGTTAGAGTTAAACCAAAATGGCGTTAGTGAAATCTGATGAAATATTGCAAAACCAAAATATAGAAAACATATCAAACACATCAGCAGCGAAGCATTTAACTGAACATTTAACAGATTTAGAAAATAATTTTAAATACAAATTTTTAATAACATAACAAAATTTACTTTTTGGCGAAAGGTTAAAATTATTTTTCAACGAGAAGGTGTGACACCTGCAACAAGGAAATACATCTTTTTGTATGGCATCAGAAAACCCTTGGTCTAAACACAATAAATTTGGTAAAATATCTTATAGGAGGAAATGTACTGGTAAAGGTGACACATAAGCACCAGTTGGTGACACATAGGCACCTGTTGACAATGTAAACCAAGAGATCTAAATACTGACATTATTTGTTCGAGTTAGATTAAAAGCACAAGCATCACTGATTATTTATTTCTGAAAGCGTATAAAAGATGGCGTTTAATATAAACTGGGCAACTTGTTCCTTAATTAACTGATGATGTCATTCTGATTATTTTTGGCCGTAATTAACTTGTTGTATGCGATTCAAAACTCATGTTAACATTTGGCAACAAAAGGAATGAACACGAAATTATAATATGGGTAAGAAAAAAGATAATTATTTTCAGGAGTAAATTCAGTCAGATCATGCAACCACATACGTAACCACAGACGCTTGTTTATTTGCTTCGTGAATAAAGCAAATTCTATTTTTTAATCATCAGCTGATTTAACTGTAGACCAATTACAATCTCTCACCGTTTGTCCTTTTGTCGAGATAAGAATAGACCAATTACAATCTCGCACCATTTTTGACCTTTTGTCATTATAACTGCTAATCACATTATTTTCTTTACGAATTGTTATGACTGCTTTTCAGTCGCTGGTATTGTATTATTTACCAGGTCCGTATGAAAGCGTGTCAAATGGCTGTTGTATCCAGTAATACTACCAGTTCTCATTCCCATGTCACGAGGTAAACAAAAATATTCCATTACCATCATTAATAACATAATCTAGTTTTAACTTGTGGTTAAAGCGTCCGCCGCGGAAGCTGGAGGTCGTGGGTTCGATTCCCGGCAGAGTCATAAAAAAAGACTTATACAAATGGTACTAACAGCTGCCTCGCTTGACGCTCAATATTAAGAGGTTAGTGATATGACTGGTTGGCCTGGTGTCAGGATAATGTGACTGTGTGAAACATGATGCTACATGTCTGCGGTCTGATGCCCCAGTGACATCACTATCAACTGCCTCACTGCAGATATCGTAGCGAAATGATTGAATTTTGTTTTAAAGCTAAATTAAAGATCCTAACCAAACAAACAGAGAAACAAAGTAATATTGCTCATGCTTTACGGAGCACGTCCGTTGTCAAATCGTTAGTTTCGGAGGTTCATAGATTGACATGTTTTCAAGCTCTTCAATTTTGGAGGAAAGTAAATCTTGAATGCAGACCACAATCCTACAATACTATGCAATAAGTGATCGGTTTTGGGAAAAACTGGAACTTATGACGTCTGGTGATCAGTTTCCAAAATATGTCTGCTTTCAGTTTTCTGAAAGCTGCATTTCCAATGGCTAATTCACAGGTCAACTAAACATGACCCGTGTGCAGTCATATATTTATATAGAACAATGGATATCTGATTTTCGTCAGATTGTTGCTGGTGTTGTTGTTGTTGTTGTGTTTAACGCCATTTTTCACCACACGATAGGCTATACATGGCGGCCAGTATTAATGGTGGAGGAAGAACCGGGGAACCGGGGAAATCCCCCAAAAGAACCACCGACCAAAGAGAAGCTACTGGCAAGCTTTCTCACATACCCACATTGGCTGAATCTGAGACTGGAACCCACGCAGACAGAGGTGAGATGGTAGTGATCCATAATGGAGAGCGCTTTAGACCACTCGGGGCCACCTAAAGCATTTGTAAAACTAATCTTTTATATACAGTAGTCCCCCTCTTATACAGCCATCCCTTCTGTACCTTGAAAATGGCCTTATAAGACGGGTGGCCTTTCCAGAGGGGGGAATAAATTTCTATGAGAAGTATATACATATATATATATATATATATATATATATATATATATATATATATATATATATATATATATATATATATACCTTTGGTACTTTGGATATAGTTTTCACAAACAACTGAAGCATGTCCATGCCGAACCATGGCAATCATTATGTCCGTTTAATCGATCTTCCATTCTTTTTGCTGAACATGCCTCTCATTAAGTACAGTCCTAGGCACTAAACTTATGTTATTACATGTGACTAAAGACATAAATTACTATACTACCAGACAGTGTATTTATTTCATATCGTTTGCTAGTTTTATAAAAATGTGCTGTTTTTTCTATGCAAATGGGAAAGACAAACATGTTCCGCAACACGTATCTTCCATCTATGATATATCGAATCATCAAATGAATCATTTAAAGAGGCTAATTTATCACTCACTTAATTACTTTATTCCGAAACTAACATGGTAGCTATCGTGACCTTTGGATTTAATACAGCATAATTAAAGTGTAAACTTTGACACTAAAAGTGCAAATTCAATGTGTTACAGTTGACCAAAAGAGATATACGAATACATTTGATGACATTATTTGTGATACAATATATGGAAGATAGAAGGTCGGTGTATGCCAAAGACGATGTTTTTGCATAAAGTGTTGTAATAATTACTCCAATCACAAATGTTTGAGTTGTCATTTCAAACGGACAGAACATTTGTGCCTGGTACGGTTGAATTGTTCGGGATCATCGAAGCAGTTGAAAGGAAACGTATCAACTCAAAGTTGATTTTGAACAAACAAGATTTTCTCGCAACAATTCGTATATTTAATCTTTCAAATATGTTTGGTATTGGGCACTGGATATTAGATCTCTAACTTTAAGAACTTTTCATAGCTAATACAATATATTTTGCAACATTGATAAAATAGCAATTTACTCTTTCAATGGAATGTTCAAAGAAACAAGGTGAAGGTGTGCCAATTCGGATATAACATATTCATGAGCATGCATTTTGCCCCATTTCTCATAGACTCAAATTGAGTGTTAGCGGTTTTAATTCATGTTTCTAAATTTCATCTACTATTACCATAACAACAAGGTTAAGAATTTAAACATAACGTTATCTTCTCTCTCCTTAATTGAACCATGAACCATCGAGTCTCTCTGTCTCTCTGTCTCTCTCTCTCTCTCTCAAAACTATTGCCCACAAGGTATCGTTAATCGGTTGTCACACAGGACAGACTGGTTTATTGCGTGTCGCATTGGTACTCGTGAGCCTCTTATCAGGGCCCATATTTACCATGTACATGTTTACTGAATACTATGTTGAAAGGACGCTTATAACTTAAAGATTTATTCTGTGTTACGATCCCTATGATTTACAATATTACTTCAAAACCGGAATATTATCATCCCTTTAAATTTACCCTGCTCGAAATATGGGGTGTGCTGTGATTTATATCTAGTTTTTGTTTAACAAGGACATTTTGATCATATTTCTTGCTGCTGCCTGCACTGGTAAAATTCCACATTATATAGTTGTTATTCTAGCTAGTAATGAAATCTTCATCATTTATTATGGTTTTCTAAATTTGTATGATCAATAAAAAAAATAAGTACGGATTGTTTAAAGAGTTTAAGGCCACTTAGGCAACATGAAAGGTATTCTGTGCTCGACATAATACATATATACAGATAGCAAAGTTCGGGTGGGGGTGAAGAAACATTTGAAAGTTGAATTATTTCTTTTATAGTGAAAATATGAACAGAAAATATAAACAAATATATCATATTTTAATCATATACACATTTTGTATCATGTGTCTTAGCATTCTGATTAATTGGTTATCTATTATTTATCGCATTTTTTGTTTTGAATGTTTTACTGTGTCTTGTATTCATATTTTCACACAATATAATTTTTCACACGTAAAATAGGTTAATCCACATTTACCGTTCGTAAACATTTTAACTTTCAGGAATTAACACTGCTTCATAATAAAATAAAATACGGATATCACATGTATACAACTTTCCTAATTATTTTTGAAAATTGCTCTTGCAGCAATGACATGAATATATTGTTTGATATGAAATCTTTGATCATTGAACCATGTGTGAGTGCAAAGTTTAGCTCATCACTGAAAGTTTATTGCTGGGCGCCTAATAGCCTTGATAGAGACAGTAGAGGCATTCAACATTTAGATCAGTATGCATAAGGTCAAATTTCATGCTACCAGAGAAATTCAGCTGATATTTCCAAAGTCTGAAGAGAAGCAAAGGACAGCAATTTATGCAGAAAACTTCTGGAAATGAGTTCAAGAAAAGTGTGTATTGATTTAAAATTATTTTCGTTTTTTATATAAAAAATCAATAGGTTTAAAAATACAGAATATTAATAAGAGTACATAGTTATATTATATTAAATTATATACTAGTATTAGGCACTTTTACTGAACTATTCCCTAAGTATTCAGATATTTTATTCAGTAAAGATAGCCCAAATCTACTGAAGGAGTATACTCAGTATGAATTACCCTATGAGCTTCTATTACATGTTATCAAATGTAAATGTAAAATTTTCTAAAGATATATGTTTTTAGCATTACATGTGATAATGGATTTCAGACCAGAAGATTTACATATTTTGATTAGTAGATTCACTTCTAAGCCATTAGATTTTTTATCTTCAAAAATGTTGTTACAAGGGACTGAACAGTATTGGTTTCTATATGTTCTCTCTGCTAAATACATATATAATAAAACAGTAAGTTTTGAACACTAATTAGATTCAGATTCAGATTCTGATGGAAAATGCTATAAAAAAGAGGGTTATTTATCTTACAGTTGACTGCAAAGATTTAAAAAAAATAATAAATGCAATACCATTTTTAATATTCTTCACAAGATTCCTGTCTGGTGACCACTGCATACATTCATTTTATTCAAACAAAAATCTGTTTACTAATGTATTAATAATGAAACATTACAGCCAAATTTATTGGAAATTTGTTCCACATGAAACCTTGTTTCAGGAAAACATATTTTCTTTTTGATATTTTATAAGAATCAAATACATAATTTTGTTCAACTTCTCTTTTTTTCAATAAGGTCATGTTCGACTTGAACTACCAGTTATAAAGCACCAGCGCATATTTCAAAATGTTTGCTCTGAAGAATCTTACACTGAAACAATTGTATTGTAACAATGCAGATACAAAGAGTTAATGTTTAAATTAAAATGTACAAGTAACATGTATTGGTATATGATGAGTTAATGAAAGTTTCTATAATGTGTGCAAAAGTTACACACAGGAAGTGAAAAGTATTAAAGTTGAATCTAGACAAAGTTTCAAAATGTAACATATGTTAAAGAGTCCCATGTATTTATTCAAGAAAGAAATAATGAAAATATCATAGTTTGTATTGCTGTTGAAATAACTTCAACTTTAAATATTAAAAGTTCACTTTTTTAAAATCAGCGTTTAGTGAGCTAGTTTTGAAAGCTGACTTTACAAGAAATAATGAAGATCTAATGTAAAGCTCTCTCTATTGAATTTCACATGGAATCGTGATAACTATTATGCCATTTCTGTATAGTGTAAGTTTCTGCAGGTATGTATTCATTAGCCTAATTCTGAGAGTTACCTGGAACATACACTTGGGAAAACACAGCACTAATTAAAGGTATTACATTTTTATCACTATATCATCCATATATTTGATATAATTTTAAGTAAAGCATGGAATATGAGCTTATTTCAAGATTTCAGACTAATTCAACAATAACTAAAATCAAAGGGGATCTTGAATCCGAATAGCTGAACTTGTTACCAATATTAAAGCAATATTTCTTAGTTTTTATAAAACGTGCAGTACATGTTTATATAATGGAGATTTCAACAGTTTAGTAAGATTGATATCCATTCATAGTAATTATTTGATCTTGCATTTGACTGAACCAGTTATCACTTTGATGGTCATATTTGAACATGTTTGTAAATTTTATTAAACTTGGAATACAAGCTTATATTACGAGATCTCAACTGAAGTGGCAACTAGCTGCATGAGTTTGTAACCACCACTTTATGATCTGATTTGATCAATACTGAGAAATGGGCTAACATCATGAAAATGTCAAGTTAATTTTATTAAGGGCAAGGTTAAATTATATAGTAATGAAATGATCTGGCATCTGATTGGCTAAGCTTCTGATGACTTTCAATAGAGTATTTCTAATCAAATTTGGATCTAACTTAGTAAATAGGTTTAAATCATCAAGATGTTTTATGACTTTTTGTTATAAATTAATTGATGTTGTATCTCATAGACTGTGCTTGTTTGTATGACTTTATCAAACTTGATAAATAAATTTATCTAGTCAAGATATAAGACAAGATAGATTATGAGAAATATCCAATCATAATAAGATTTTAACTCTTACATCTGCCGTGTATCAGTTTATTGTGATGCCTAACACTGGTTCCATCATGTCACAAACATTAACATTATTCTGACAACAGGCCGACAAGTCCTAACACTAACATCTTAATGCTGAGTGCCAGGCAGTGCCATTTTCATAAGTCTTTGGTATGACTCTGCCGCGGATCAAACCCACGACCTTCCACATCTGAGGTGGATGCTATAACCACTGGGCCACCAGAGCAGTCTACCAAAGACTTGTAAAAGTGATACAACATGGTAGTTCAAGTTAAGTAAAGAATCTTGATTCTTAATTTTCCAAATAAATTGCAATGTAATTTGAACATTATTTTTAATACTAATTTCTTCTATTGTGACAGTAAAACAATCATTCAGACTTGCTTAATTTAGTTTAGAATAAACAAATTTCATTCAAAACTTTGTAACTGACCAAAATTTTTATGTATACACAACCCAACAAGCATCAAGCGGACATCAAGCTGGTCATGCAGACAGAAGAAAATATAAAGTTGGTAAATATGCTGTATATCTGATAGATGAAACAATCATACAAATCAGTCAGGTCTAGGAAGTGGCAACCACTGAGGTTACACTTGGAATATACTATGCAAAGTAATATAAGGTGTCAGTTACATCGTTTAAACACCTGAGGATATCAGTCAATAATATTATACCTGGGAAATTGAACTTCCTTCTTCAAGAAGATTCATTGCTATTAGCCATCTTCTATGCTATAGTAAAAATTATTTTATAAACAAAGAAACATTCCACAGGCATTGTTCTTTTAAATTTTAAATAAAGTAGAAAAGATATTTTCATTTTACATTCAAAGAAAACACCCATTGGGCACTACAAATTTTTCTGATGTTTGTTATATGCATATACTATTATGATAATTTTTATGTCCAATTTACACCATTACAGTCATATGATAAATATAATAAATATTTTGTGTAATTTAATCATTTGTTTTAATATTTTGCTGTTCTCTTGATTTTCTATGCATCCATCGTCCTATTGGTCCATCTTTCTTGTTAAATACTTGGTATAACATTTAGGTTTTGCAGTTTTTGCAAAACTTTTAGTATGATTATAGCCTCCCTACCAATGTCAATAATGAAAACTGTTGGTGTGATAAAAATGCACAGAAATAGTTATTTCATTCACTGATCTATAATTTCTAACCCACCTCTAACCTGAAATGCCCTAGCACTGTCGTTTTCTGTGGTTTTTGTGCTTAATATACTTTCCTTGCTAACACTGTGTCATGTTATGTATACTATGGGTGAGTCTATTTTCCTCTGACAGCAGAGTGATATAGTTCATCCTGTTTGGTAACTGCCAGATAATTCCACAAATTACCAAAGGTTGAGAGTTATAGCACTTTGCACACATGTACATAGAAATTAAACCACTAGTTAAATCCATGTGAAATGCAAATGTGTAGTTGTCGTTCTTTTCCACGATTTGACATAATAAATATTAGAAGTAGATTGACATACTATGTATATTCTATGTACATATACATGTAGTTGTGCATCCACCCCTTTGCTAAAAATAGACTTGTCAAGAAACTGGAAGTAACCAAACAAGCAAGGTAGTATTTTACACTGAAAATGTCAGTTTGAGATGAAACATGCAGTCCCTCTGGTCTTAATACGTTTAAAATTATAAACCAATATATTAAGTGACCAAGTTCTTAATGTTTTAATTTAAGTTATGGTTGATTTTAAAAAATTGGATTGAGGGTACAAATACATGGGGATGTATATTCAGACAATAGGAAGAGCAATATGAAGGGAAATAAATCTGTTTAGGAGCTTTTGTAGTTTGCCGTCAAAGTATTTATCAAATATTTACCAACAGAGTCCAAAACAACAGTCTTCATTACTACTACAATTTAGTAGTAAGTAATATAAAACATTGTTTTGAAATGTGTCACTTTAATTTACTTTGCTCTGGTTTAGCTGTGATTGTTATCACAAAAATGATTTTTTGCATTTGCTCATATTTCAAAACTCTTGTGATGATACAAATAGAGTATACAATATTTCCTTTTGGAAGCCATCCATGGTGATCATGACCAGTGAACCTACATGCATTTCCAAAACTTTGTTTAAGCGCATATTTAACAATACCGCATTTACTCCCTATGAGTGATTTAGCCATACATGTTGCTAAATTTGTATTTCTAAGAGTTATTACTATAGGTTATACAAAAGAAAACATTGCAGGAAATGACCAAGAATGTTATAAGCTTATATTTACACAACAGTATGGAATGAAACACTGAGGAGGATCGCCAAAACTGGATAATTATTGAGCTTTTAAATTCTAACAGCCATACGTGCAGCTGTTTTGAAAAGCTGTTGCTGACACTAGCCAAATTTTGCTAAAAGAACATTATCTGTGCACCAGCCTCACTAAGCATGGCAACAGGAATCCTTAGCCAAATTTTGGCTAAGGAGACATTTATCCAAAATTTGGTTTCTGCCTGAAGGTCATACAATACATTATGGAAAGGGTCAATATTGCAGTTAGCCAAATTTTGTCTAATCATAGTTACCTAGAGTTTGGTCTTTTGCAGCCATACATAGGGGTTATACTACAAGAAACCATCCAAATTTTGCCTCATCATACATTTATCCAAAATTTGGTTCCCATCTAAGGGTGTTAAGAACAGCTTTGTAAGAAGTAACCAAATGTTGGCTAATTTAAAAGCTGCCTAGCTCCTCTAACAGACAGTCAAGCTATAGTGATAGACCATATATTGATCAAAAGCTCTTCCAAAAGTCTCATTATGTGCCTCTTGTACTTGGGTTAAGAGATTTTAGCCCACAGCAGAGGCCTGATTTGAGTAACTGGAAAAGCTCAAGTGAAATCGGAAGCTGTTATAGTTTGAAAGCTATATACTTCAAAGCATTTAATATCTTAGTTTAAAAGTAACATTAATCATTAAATGTTCTTGTTATAATAACAAACTTATTTCAACTGAATATATGTTAATAGTTCTATATATGGGTGTTACGAAACACCCAAATCCACCCCAATCCACTAAAATGAACCTCAAATCACCCCAAATCCACCCAAATAACACTAAAATCCACTTAAATCCCAACAAGAATCTTTGCCAATATGATTTGAAAACTGGCAATTGTTCTAAATAGGGTTCCAAAGTCTGACATCTTGAATCAAATTCCGCATCATCTGAGGCAAATATTATTCCATCATTTTTTCCAAAAATGATTTGGAGTATTCATTTACGGGCCAGTAAACATGCCCCATTTTCTTGAAGATGTCGGATATTGTCAGTAATGTGCTTGGTACATAACACAAATTTTGCCTGCGGAAATTTGGCATTTGGGGCGTTCGTCATGCTCTTTTCTTCGTCACTTCCAATGGTTAATCGCGCTTTGTGTCAAAATCGATCGCTAACGTCTGAGAAAAATTTCCCATAAGTTTCCTCTTCGGCATCAAAATGTATCATGCACGGCCCAAACATTACCGGAAAATCCTTGGTTCTATTGCTTATCACACATCGGTTTTTGTAGGAAAAGAGTGTGACATAAAAATTTCCCAAGTTGAAAGTTCTATCAACACCTAGAACATTCTCGTCATCTCCTTCACAGTTTCTAATCATGTTATCCATCTGTTGGTTGCTATAAACAATGACAACTGGTTTCTTGTGTTTTGTCAAAATTATTTCTTGGATGACTGGATTACTGTGAAGCTCGCTTAAAACACCGACCACATCATCAGCTATATTTATTCTGGAGTACATATTTTCTTCACGTTTTCGTTTGCGGTATCTGAACGTATTGTCGTTTATTTGTCGCGTAGATTTTGGAGCAGTGAAACTGTTGTCTTGCAAAAGTTTTGTCATAACGTTGCTGACTTTCTCGTGCTCTGCCATTTCAGCTGCTCTCTGAATAATTTTTGGGTCTGTCCTTATATATGGCTCCGATTTCTTCGAATTTCCGTGCTTGTTCAAGATGGTTGGCATTGTGCCGCAGTATTCCACAATGGCCAGCATTTTTCTCTACAGAAACTAAATTCGGCAGTCCAGCAATTGTTGTCATTCTTTTCTTGAATGATTTGTCTTCCATCAATTTAGTATAATATCTATGCAATGTTAAAACACTCGACGGCTGAGGAAATAATGTTTCATATGTGATCGCGCCGTTGACCATTTTCTTGACACAGTACTGTTCCTTTTTCATATACACGGTACGTAATTTGTCAACCGAATCGGTGACAACAAAAGTCTGATTAACTGTTGTAGCACTTTTCCAATCCCAAACACCACAGTCATCAGGGAAATATTTGGCACCATTATCGTCATAAGATGATTCAATGACAATGTATACGTCGCATTTTATTCCGTGTGGGATGCTTTTTCTCCTCTTTCAGTGGACTTGATAACTTTCAGTAATTCCTCGTTGGTCATGAATTTTCCAGGGCAGCTAGCTGGCTTCATCGTTTGCAATGGAGCTGATTTACGGTCAGTATTGACATCTGATACGTCAGATACGATAGGGTCTAGCGATTCACTACATTCGCCCGTGGTTTCCGCTTCCATAATGTAAATGTCTTCTCCATGCTCATCGGTTTGTATAATGTCAGTATCATCATCTAAACCCGCACTGAAGTTCAGCGAATCAGGAGTTAATATATTATCGACCTCGCTGTTCTCATATTCTTCATATCCATGGTCAATATCATCCTTATAATATGTCAAAGGGTTCTTTGACTTACATTTCATATCCACTACAGGAACAAAATGGTTTACTGCATACCAAGATCCTTGCTTTGAGAGTTGCCATTGAGCATACCAGAGAATGTTGATTGTTGAATGTCCTACTGGTACGTCTGAAGACGGTTCGAAAGTCGTGTTCAACGATGTGTGTGCAAAGTCGTTCACGCCATTGATTGAAGGGTACAAAATCCGCACCGGACGCCGGATAATATCACAGAGAGTCAAACTTGTCCATGTAGAGGAGAAACCACCAGTTGTAGCAGTCAATACAGGTAGCTTCAAAAGATGGTGATAAACATTGTATGCGCTTCCTGTGGGGATGATTCATGTACGATGTTAAATCGCGTACCATACGAAGACAGGTATGATAACGTAACTGTACTGATTTGCTTTCGTCTCCATCTAAGAGAAGGGACACTGCATTGAATAGGCAGTTGCCGTTCCCAGTTGTGATTATCGGGTCACCACTGACTTCATCAAAATATTTAAATAATCATCACTTCCTTCGCAATGGCATCAACTCTGATGGGATGGAAAACAACGTCTTTGTCACATACTGGTTTAAATTCGATTTTAAAAAGGGTCTCACGCTTGACTGCTGTTTTTAATTTCGCCAGGACAATCGTATCGGCTGCCTGTAATCAAGAGATTAATTTGTCACTATGCGTGCACAAGTCATATACAAGGGACAAACACACTGATAAGTAGATCTAATCATAAAATCAATAATACACATATGGTCTTATTGATAAAACAACTTATACAGGCCTCGGTATTGTCTTACTACAAGGGTCATGCATCCACAGGCGTATATATATATAAAAATTAAAAGGACACGAAATTGCAAAGAATATTTTTAAAAAAAAGTAGCATTAAGAATATATTGTGGTTTGCCTTTCTAATATCTTGCCCTCTGTCTGCGTGGATTCGAGTCTAAGATTCGGCTAATGTAGTTATGTGAGAAAGCTTGCCAGTAGCTTCTCATGGATTGGTGTTTCTTTCCGGGGTTTTCCCGGATTATTCCTCCGCCAATAATACTGGCCACCATGTATAGCCTATCGTGTGCTGAAAAAATGGCGTTAAACCTTACAACTAATATCTTGCCTCTTCACTTCCCTTTAGTTCTTTCATGACATATTTACTATCAATATTGATTTTATTGAAAACACCACAACCCCGAAATAATCTTCCATTGGCTCATCTGGTATTTTTTGCACTGTATTTAATCATTTTGCATAATTATAATGTAATTCCTCAATTTTTGTCTCATTTCCCCTGTTCTATTTCTATTACTTAATTCCTTTTCTCGTCGTACTCTTTAAAAAGTTTTCGAAATTTAAAAAAATCCATATTACACTACCTATAGCCGTTGAAGATACATAACTTCTAGAAATCCGCGTGGTTGAACACTCGAGCGTGAGCTTAATCCGATTACAATTACGTAACACCTTTTGAAAATGATGAAGTTTGATTTAATTAGGTGCTGTTTCAAATCTTGTTTATTTATCAAAGGAAATGATTATATGCATATCATCGCACGTGTCTTGAACATCGGCTATTTTTCTACAGTTTGATATTTGGAAATTGTTACATGGAACGATTATTCAAGGTAACATTTAGCTTTCAATGGCCTTGGTATGACTGACATAACTTTTTTCGACGTTTCTTGTTAATATTGAAATAGATTATACATGCGCACGCACCCTTAGTTGTGTCCAGTAATTTCGCATAATCCGAAAATTATTAATAAACTTTCATTGTGACAAAGTAAGATGTACAAATGCTTTACTAAAGCAAAGTAAGCGATATCAAAAGCAGCTGACTATAACAAATATTATATTTAGTTTAATGTAAATTTTAAATGTGTATCCTTATGTGTTTATGAAATATTTATGAACAATCATAAATATATATTTGTGATGTACTTTCACTGATGAAGATAAACCATTGCAAGATGTATATCCACTACAAATATTAAATCTGGCATGAAATTTACATGTAATCTAAAGATTCTAAAGTTATGAAATTGAATTAGTAGTACTATTTCGAATTCCTTCTGCCGATTAAGACAGATGAATGGGCAGGGGCTTTATTTTCACTAAATATAGTTGCAGATGTTGCGAATCAAGTGGCCATTATCGAAAATTGAACGTTTTTTAACTCAACATGTAGGATCCATGTGTTTGATGGCTGTCATAACATTACGAGATTTTATTAGCCAATAACCTTATTGAAATTACTGCATTATTATTAAATGAAATATAATCAGAGCCGGCGCTTCCGCTGGGCGAACTAGGCAATCGCCTAGGGTGCTGGGCTAAGGGACCCAGGTCAGAAATCTGTACATTCTTATGCTTGGATATAATCAGAGCCGGCGCTTCCGCTGGGCGAACTAGGCAATCGCCTAGGGTGCTGGGCTAAGGGACCCAGGTCAGAAATCTGTACATTCTTATGCTTGGATACCTATGTCTGCTTTATCTGTCGTCATCCTTGTTATCGGCAAGTGTGAATTTCACTGTGTCAAACATAATTGCTTTGAGATTCCCAGCTGACTTTCCAGTTATGATGCCCCGATTTCAGTTCCACCTGTTTGAAAGCTAACTTCAAATTCAGGATTTCTATATTGTATTGAACATAATAGATTGTATGTCTATATTTGATACCAAAATACGATTAGCTGACTTGTTGTGATGTATTTGATTGACAGGTGCTCCAAATACATTGTCTAAATAGTTTTGTGACTTTTTACAAGAATACTTACAGTTTTATCTTGAAGACATAGATTCAGTAATATCATCACCACATGACTTTATAACAATACACGTGCATGACCCACGAACATGTTATCGTATCGGGCTTGATAGAATTTTTAATTCGCAGCAGCAGAGAGGGTGTGACAACGAATATGCGTCTTTGTTGGTCAGATGCCTTAATTCAGTTTTTTAACACTTTTTTTTTCTCAGTTTCGTAGGAGGCCTTAGTTAACCAAATACACGCCTCAAAAATCTGGTCTGTTCACCCTGTCTGCTGCTAAGGCCATTGACAATCAAGTTCTTGAGCTTTTCAAACTCTTTCACATAGAAATCCAAGAGAGAGACGAGCCAGTATTGCTAAATATTGATGCATACATTTTTACTTTTTAGGGTAGCGCTGTAATTTATAGATGAGATGGCATACACAATGCGATTTGGGTGGATCTGAGCTGATTTTTGGTGGATTTGGTTGTGGATTTGAGTGAATTTGAGTAAATTTGAGTGGATTTTGGTGGATTTTGGTGGATTTGAGTGAATTTGGGTGGATTTGGGTGTTTCGTAACACCGGTCACTCCCACCCTCCAGACTTGTACCTACATGTGGGCACTGAACTGGTGGTTTAAGATCGTAATGGTGCACCAGACATCCTAGTATTCACACGCTCATCCGGCTAGTCATACCCATTGAGCTGAATATGGAAAAGAAATAACTTTTCTGCTTTAATTGTAACTACTTGAAAATATATGACGGTTACGAACGGGTAAAATAGCCATATGTATGTATGTATGTATGTATGTATGTATGTATGTATGTATGTATATATATATATATATATATATATATATATATATATATATATATATATATATATATATATATAGTCGTGCGCATTGATAAATAACACGCACGTGCCGCGCAAGCAATGGAAGTGTCACGCGATACAAAGAAAAGGTATATGTATAAAAATATGTTGGCGCGCGAAACACGACACCTTGGTAATAATAAAACTTATGGTGGTCTAACTGGGCCATATCCGGCGTTTCGTAACATCAACAGCAAACAGTAAAATCGCCGATTTTATTGAGAACATGTCATCGACGTTTGGAACATAGAAGGATTATATTAATTCCTTAATAGTACTGCTGTGTCCATTAAATTTAGTAATGTCCTATGACAAGGATTTTGTAAAATTCAACAAATAACATGTTTCCCTATAACACCAAGTCAATCTTTGAAAGAACTTACATCACTGTGAATTAAATTCAAAACTAGTCCTAAAAGTTATATCAGAAATCTTAAATGAAACTGCATTCCGAATGAATTCTAGAGATATTCCAAACGAATTCTAATCTTGAAAGTGCAGATTTACAAATAGCTTGTTGATGTGCTAACATTATTTATGTCTCACAATGATATCACCCAACATATATGTGGAAACAATCATAGACTTCATCTCTCTCTCTCTCTCTCTCTCTCTCTCTCTCTCTCTCTCTCTCTCTCTGACACACCGTCCCCTTGTAAGGAATCCGATTGCCCGATAATGATGGTAAATTGTCCTCCTATTTGTTAGGTGACTAATTTTTCTAAAGGCCACATAAAAACCTACTAACTTAACTTCCTACTTACTTACGTCCGACTTTATAATCTTCCTTTTTCATTAACTGATATGAATGTAAGCGGGACTTACTAAATAAAAAATAAAAATGGTATCAAATTGGACTCGGATGATGCGGAAGGTTGCGGTTTCGAACCCCTGCTGAGTCATAAGAAAAGACTTATAAAGATGCTACTAAAGCTGCCTCTCTTGGAGCTCAGCATGAAGAGGTTAGTGTTAGGACTGGTCGACCTTGTGTCAGGATAATATGACTGGTGAGACATGATGCTGTGTCAGCAGAGCGACAATCCTCTGCTAGACTGCTAGACAAACCATAATCTGCCACACTGCAGAATTTTTAATGATATGACTGAACAATTGTTAAAGCTACGTTAAATATATACATATATAATTTCACAAATCAATAAATCTTATGGAATTTAGATAAATTCTCTCCAAATGTACAATGCAAAACGCCAATGTACTTGTATGTTAATACATTTATCAAACAAAAGATATGTTTTGGTCGAAACTTTACCTGCAGTGACTTAGTAAATATTGAAAATCTATATGGTCAAATAAACTCAATTTCAAACATTTGAAACACATACATGTAATTTATACCGACGTCAGTCCGTGCTGTTGTTGGCAAAAAGTTGCAACATGGTGCCAACAATTCGATCAGCGCGTTGAGTAGCCCAAGTTAAAGCTTTTGTAGGTTGGCAAAATTGTAACAAACATAACCAAATTTGGCACTCGCCAAATGATTCTCTGTTCATTGGACACTTAGCAAAATAGCACTGGTTTTTAGTAACAGATGAATGTAAATTTGACTGGCTCGAATTTTTAACGCTTGTTAAATTGATAAATGAAAAATTGCCTGTATGTTTTGAAAAATAGCTTTGCTACCAAAACATAAGTAACAATAGTTTAGTACCTTAAATGTCTGTTACAATCTAATGTTACATAAGGAATGGAGATGGACATAAAGAGAAATAATGTAAGGATAACAACGTTTGCTGGTTACTAATAAGACCAATATATGTGTAAAAACATACAATACAAAATGCAACTTCATGCAGAACAGAAAACATACTAATATTATCACCAAAACTGGCAATGTACACTTTTCAGGTAAGCATTTTAAAGAATTCAACAGCAAGAGTTCTTTGATTCCCAAGAAATGTAAAGAAGAGCAACTTAGAAACACACGCAAACCATGCTTACATCATTGCGCAAAATAAATAAGCTCCTATTATTAACGTTCGTATTAAGTGATTTGATCTAAATTCAAATTTTATATTAAAATAATTCCAATTTTTATGAATTAAACGAATTTCCTGTAATATGATTGGATGTAAATGGTCACGTGATGTTGATCAGGAATTGTTTACACTTCGATAAATTCTGGGACTACTTTCGGTTTTTGAAATATAAATAAACATTGCAGACACTTTATTGTGAAACGATTTTGTCATCTGTAAAATATATAATTCTGCAAATAAATATAACTTTTACACTTTTTATACTTTTTCCAATATTCTTTGATTCAAATGAATAGTTTACTATACAATTTAGCATTCGTCTGCTACAACGTAACTGTGACAGTAGTCACATTTCATTTCTCACTAGATCACCGAGTGGGTCTTGTTAAGTATTAACGCTGCTGAGAATGACATAAAATGTTACTCTTGTATAGAATTTATTTCATTGTTACCTTTATATAGTAAGGGATAGCATCATCTTCTTCATATTTCCATAAAAATTGGAAGTATTCACTGAAAAAATCCATAATGATTTCAGGTTTGATTGAAATTTAATTTAGCACACTTGTTGAGACGGTATCAGTTATTATGTAAGGTCATGGTCATCTGACGTAACAGATGGGACTAACTAAAATTGAACAAGAATGTTGTCAGTAAACAAAATGTGTTAAAAACCACTGTAACCATTGCCTATGATGTAAAAGATGAAGTTTATGAATAAACGTAATTGTGGCTGTAGTCAATTTCTTCGTGTGATTCTGTACAGGTTATGTATTACGGGGCGGTGTGAAACGCCGAATGAAAGGTAACTACGCGCTACGTAAATTCGAATGCATTATTGATGGAATAAGTTAATTTGACGATAGAAATGATAAAATTGGAATTATAAGGATTAAATGATCATGGTTGGGTATTTATTGATGTGTAAATTTTACCTAATTACTCACAAAGTTAACATAAAGTCCTTCGGACTTTATTTACTTTGTGAGTGATTAGGTAAAATTTACACATCAATAAATACCCAACCATGATCATTTAATCCTATAGTAAATAATAAATTGGCGTCAATTCGAAAGTCAAAACATAACGTTCAATATCAATACAGAACATCTTTATTTAAAAACAAGTCTTGTTTTTTTTTACCAATACTTATCAAATCACGGAACGGTCTGTTACGATCTACAATAAATTTGTTCGTCTAAACTAACTTAAAAAAAAACAAATTTCCGACCGTAAAACTTCTTAAGATTTAACGTTGGTAATGAACAAGCGTCTGTGCAATTCAACCTGTTAAATCATACCTTCTCTTCGGCGAATTATGAGTTAGGTGCACTCGTTTCGCCAATCCTTCTTGTTCCTGCAGAACCTGCAGAATTCCAGCATAAAACGACCAACATTTTAATTTGAATGCAAACTATTTTATAAAGCAAGAATATGCGAGATTTTTCGCAGATTTTGAATAATGAATATTAATACCGATAAACCTTTATTTGGCAACGAACTCTACACATCATCAGAAAAAAACATTTTGTTACAAAAGGCAATTCAGAAATTAATTATTACACCAAAAGATGCACTTGTTTCTATTTACATGATTAATGATTTTCTTTCTCCATTTTGACTAAAAATTGAAACTAAAAATATCAAACCTATAAACCCTCCGCACTTTACCTTCTTTCACCCATTGTCCATTCAATTTATCTGAGAATTTATTTTATTATTATTATTAATAATGTGGGAGGGGGGTGATTAGGATTTTTAACGTAGCATTAACAAGTTTTCAGCCATATCGATACAATGTCTGCAGTAAGGCATTTTATAGTGATGTCTAGCACTGAAGCATCATGCCGCATACATGTAGCTCGATGTCCCACCCAGTCGCATTATCCTGACACTAGGCTGACCAGTCCTAACACTAACCTGCTAATGCGTAGCGACAACCGATGCAGCTGTTAGTACCAGTTTTGTAAGTCTTTAGTATGACTCGACCGGGGATCGAAACCACGACCTCCCGCTTCCGCGGCGGACGTTCTAAACACTAGGCCACAGGAGCGGTTGTTTTTTTAAATAATAATATTCTTATTATTATTGTGTGTGTGTGTGTGTGTGTGTGTGTGTTAGAATATTTTAGATGTCATATATGTCTTTGAAAAGAAACACACAAAAGACACAAAGAATAATAAGCACTTTATGTCGGCACGCAACTAATTTCTTGTAGTTGATATATGAACTGCTTAACTCAAGCCTTTATCTTCCTTATGCATAAATAGAGAACAAGTTACCGTCCTTGAGTCAGTATTCTTGACGTTACTGTATGGAACAGGCAACAGCGTTAGTATGCTCACAACCAGGTTTATTCTCTTAGTTGTTTTAACTGTCTGTGTAGGGACAGCCATTTTGGAAGATGTTGGTCGAACCGATCTGGAAGCTAATCGTACTGGACTTGAGAAGTCCAGGAGGAGTCTTTTGCATAGTGACTTTGATTTACTGACTCAGCATGTTAAGTTAATTCTGCTACAAGCTGAGGAGCTGAAAAGAAAATACTATCAAAAAGACAATACTGGTAATATTATCTATACTTTATCTCCTTCCAAACTTTTTGATAATGGTCGGTATTTCGCCATTTTTCAACAAGGTCTATATTCTTCGTATTGCTTCTTTATTTTTTTTTACTTAACACTTTTGAACACACTGTTTATTAAAAGAGATATTGAGTTAGAAAAACATACTCGCATACGAATTATACTTTGTTTTAAAGCAGTAAATCGGCAATTTAAATACCACTTAATTCATTCGATATCCTCTAAATATTTCGGCGATTTGGTAAAATTAAGTTAGAAATGGATTGGGTAATTTATACATGAAAAATAGATAAATGCTATAATTGTTATCTCTCCTTTATTTTCTTCTTACTATCATTATTCCTACAATGTAAAATGGCATATGATATAGCTTTTATCGTCATACACCCTTCACATCACTTGACAATTTTTTTTCTTAAGATCTTGGAGTTGAAAATAAAATGAAATTTCTGGCAAGAAATATTTCTGTTACCACATGATTGTTTGAGTTGTTTTACCTTTTTGTTGATAAGTTCATTTTTATTCAATTTGCGACTGAAAATACAGTGAATTAAATTAATCGTGCATGAAAGACCAGAATACACACGTGCCAAAAAAGTCAGAAACTCAGACGAATTCAACCGCGATTTAAAAGACAAAACAATAGTATATAAAGTCAAGAGATAAAAATGAATATTAAATTAGAACTGGCAAGAAAGTAAAAGACCAAAGAAATGTTTTTTTAAAAAAAGAAATTAACAAAATTAGTCAAACCAGACAAAAATAAACTGTAATATAAATGGAATTTTAAGCAATAAGATATCAAAACAAACTCCAAGCCTAAAATAACATTTAAAAACATCAGGAAAAAATAAAACAAATTTAAACAAAACTGTAAAGCACTTTAAAAGGATCACAAAACCTTCTTAAATTTAAACATGGATATTAGGACAGTCTTGTCATATAACACATTTTTTTAATTCTAAGATCAATACACATAAAAATTTAAAACACGACCGTATTGGCACGGTTGACAACATTTCATTTTAAGATTTGGATTCCACTTATGTAGGATGGTTGGTCGTCGATGGACACTATATTTATGACCTAAGGAGATAAAGATGACAATAATGACCATGAAGAGCATTCTTCTTTCTTTACATAATTGGGTTCCTTGTCGATGAATGTTCTCAGCGTTGCTGATAGAGGCTTGAATGTTTAGCATTTCGATGACTTAATTTATATTTGACACAAACTAGTTTATTCTTTTAATTTATGAATGAACTCTGTATTCGAAAAAACGAAATTCCCAGATATTCATTTCTTTGCAGCCCAACATACGTAACAGGCATTTAACATATATTCAATATGTGTTGAACTTTTTAAAAAAATCGATTCCTGTTCTGGTTTACTTATAGTATGAGTACTATTCTTTATTAGTTAAAAGTGATTACGGGGAGGCAGTGTTTCCACCTTTTTGGGGAGGCAGACAAGGGAATATGGTCCCACGTTATACCTATTTTATTTCAATATATTTATTTAAAAGTTATTCATTTAAATTTTTTCTCACAGCAGAGAGAGAGAGAGAGAGAGAGAGAGAGAGAGAGAGAGAGAGAGAGAGAGAGAGAGAGAGAGAGAGAGAGAGTTCAGGCTCTCTTAAAAGAGGAGTCGCGCTACGATGATGAGACACAGCTACATCTGGGGAATGAAGTACAGATTCTGTAATGAGTGAGGCGAGTCTTTCTAGCTTCAGAATGAGGAGACTACTGGTGCGAGTTTTGCAGCGCTTTGTATGTGTATCTGTTCTCAACCACGCTACCAAATATAGTCACCCCTCGATATACCGGTGTATACATCATCCTAGCCAGAAAGATGCTATCATTTCCATTACACAAGAACGTCCATGTTGCTTTTATGTCATTCGACAGAAAGTTCGCTGCATTAGCAGTTTACTTTACTGCATTGGAATTCTGCCAATGTATAGTCTTGTAATCTATGTGGCTTGCTGATAGTATATTTCTTGCTGAGTTAGCAATAGAGTATTGTACGATGAAAGCGAATTTTGCCTGAGCCTGTAAGGGCGCAACTTTATTAAAATAGTATATAGTTGTGATATAGAAATAAATAAAATTAATCTTAATATATTTTAGTAAAAAATCACTTCAACATAAATTAGTGAAAAATTTACTTTAATACAGTTTAGAGAAAATGTCAATCTTATTACTTCTACTAAAAATTCTGTCCTAATATATGAAATTGTTCAAACCTTTTCATCTTCTGCTTTACCTTTCAGTATTTTTTCATTAAAAGTTGTACCACCCCATCCCCCTTCATACATTTGAGAATTTGGAACAGGAAAGGACAGATGTACACTTTTTCCCTTAATTTCAGTTCATATTTATTTATTTTTTTAAAAAAATATTATTTGTTTTAAAAAATAGAATTATCTCTTTTAAATTCATATTAATTTTTTTTATTTATATATTTTTTTAAAAATTCAATTTTTTTTTATTTTCCAATTTAATTATTTTAATTTCCATTTTAGGAGTGTGTTTAACGTTTTGACCAGATTATTAAAAAAAATATGAAATACAATAGTAATTACGTTCTTATATTTTGCTTCCAAAAATTCGGATGTTAAATCTCTTTGCATGTCTCATAGTCTAACAAATATACATTGACTTCTGGTTAAGAATGTCGACTTTCGGTCTAAAAATCCACTTCTGATCATATATAATTTTTTTAAGCGGCC
Organism: Unio pictorum; assembly: GCA_030141615.1. Classification (NCBI taxonomy): domain Eukaryota; kingdom Metazoa; phylum Mollusca; class Bivalvia; order Unionida; family Unionidae; genus Unio; species Unio pictorum. The sequence continues at coordinate 17,567,715 of JARLTB010000203.1, forward strand.
GCCGAGTCTTTATTACACTAATCACGTAATATTTTAATCATAACACACAATCAACTTTGTACAATACAATACATTCATAGATACATAGCTACATACTTACATACATACATACATACATACATACATACATACATACATACATACATACATACATACATACATACATACATACATACATACTTACTTACTTACTTACTTACTTACTTACTTATGTTATATGTTAGAAATAAAATTGTGGAAATTGCACGATTGAGAAAGCTTACGCAAGGAAATGAATGAAAAATGTTTGAAAGATTCTTTTAAATGTTTCTACCAATAAATTCAAATTAAACTCTCAACATTGTGTTTAAACAAGTATCTTTATTCAACTATATACAATATATTACATCACGAACTCATAGGACACACAAGAGTACATATTATATAAAGTAAAATAAAATTTTGATTGAAGAGTGGGTAGAAATAACAACACAATCATGCAAAATGTTTTACCAGCTAAAAGAACCTGATTAAAATAACATTCTCTACTGATCTAGACCCGTATATATTCACTGGTGTCATCTGATAACCAAGTGACCTTTATGAATCCCCATCATCATCTGCTATCCAATTTATAAATCATTTTAGCACGAAATATAAAGTCAAACCTTGTAAGACACAAAACAGTCAGTGCCATCAAAGACCAGGTAAGTCTCATTCAATTGTCTTTGCAGCACTTGAAATCATTATTTGCGATATTTGGCAACGATGGAGGTAAGAGCTTTTGTTAATAAATATATAATATTTTTCAGCTTTGAATGTTTTTCTTTAACTAGACAAATCATAAAAATAAAATAAATTACAAAATAAAAGTCTGTTGGAACTGTTTATTACAAAAGTCTGTTGGAACTGTTATTTGTACGCGTTCACAAAACATTGGTGTCATGTATCCATCATAAATAAATCACTAGTTGCCCTGTTCGAGTAAATATTTTTGACACTACTGATTTTTAAAGCCATTACAGTGAAAATAATCTGAGCAAGACTTCTGCTTTTAATTGTTTAAATAACCCATGTAGGGACAGATATCTTGGAAAATGAGGGTCGAACAAATCTGGAAGTTATTCGTATCCAACTTGAGGAGGAGAAGACCAAGCGACTTCAATTACAAAACGACCTTGAGGTAATGATGCTGATAGTTAAGACACTGAACAGAAGATTTGATCAAAGGAACACAAATGGTAATAATCTCTTCTTTTTTTTCTTTCCAAGTTTGTGTGTGTGTAGCTTTTTCTGTCACAGTCTCCGACCATTTCTTTCCCTTTTCGTTTATTTGTATTTTTTTTGTTTCTTTCTTCTTATTTCCCTGTATATTCATGTATGTTTTCGTTTAAAACAAATCGCCTAATATATATATATATATATATATATATATATATATATATATATATATATATATATATATATATATATATATATATATATATATATATATATATATATATATGTGTGTGTGTGTGTGTGTGTGTGTGTGTGTGTGTGTGTGTGTGTGTGTGTGTGTGTGTGTGTGTGTGGTGTGTATGTTTGTGAGAGAGAGAGAGAGAGAGAGAGAGAGAGAGACAGAGACAGAGACAGAGGCCAAACAAACTTTACGGCACATCGGACAAATATACAAGATTCTAAATCCTTTCTAAAAGTCACCTTTTCAGCTTTCATCTGCCGGTTTACAAAGAGAATATTACATCTTGTCACACTTAATTTTGCTATTACTGCTGCAGTTTCTGAAAACACAACATTAATCCGAGGACGGTGATTTGTTTTATAACCTTGAGGGCAACTGGACTGAATTCTTTATGTCTGAAATGCTCAAATTCAGCTTGAGTAATCTATAGTTTCCATGTTACGTGCAGAGTGAAGAAGGGTCGTATTCCTTTTAGTGTTTATATGACCAGTATTCATCTAGTAATTTAATTGACCACATTTTAGTTCATATATCGTTAATGATTTCTAGCTAGTAGTCATTTTCAAGTTCAGTCTTGCATTTTCTCGCGCAGGTATCGTAATGAAAATCTTTACTATTTAAAGAAAGTTTTGACAATGAAAGAATAATTTGTGACATTGCAACTTATCATTTACATTTTAATAGTAATGCTAGTCTCGAGCAGATTGTGAGCTTGCGCATTCTAAAAAATGTACTTGTCAAACAGTATTTTGTCGCATGTCGAATTTAAAGTGTGTAGGTGCCAGTTGTAAATTAGCTAGTGAGATTTCCTTGAAAGGTGTGTTTAAAAACAAAAGCACCCATCTCTAACAATTAATCACCAGGAGGACTTCTCCAATGCGTCAATGCGTAACCACATCAGTCTGTTCAATGATACTTGTTTACGTGATAAATACCGGATATATACTACCTGCTTGGCAAACAAATTAAATGTATAATAATAGTAAGTATTCTCATTTTCAAGCGTCGGCTTGTCAAATATTTTGATGATATATCATATTTATAAATTCTTCAATCTTGAGTATACTTATAACGGTAGAAACAGCATGGCTTTGACTATATCTGATGTAGTAGATAAAGTTTATAGCTCTAGATTAAGTTGTTTTAAACCAGTATTATACTGCTAAAACGTGCATGACGTTCCATTCAACCAGTATTATAGTACAAAAACGTGCATGACGTTCCATTCAACCAGTATTATACTACACAAACGTGCATGACGTTCCATTCAATCAATATTATACTACAAAACGTGCATGACGTTCCATTCAATCAGTATTATCCTACAAAACGTGCATGACGTTCCATTCAACTAGTATTATACTACAAAAACGTGCATGACGTTCCATTCAACTAGTATTATACTACAAAAACGTACATGACGTTCCATTCAACTAGCATTATACTACAAAACGTGCATGACGTTCCATTCAACCAGTATTATACTACAAAACGTGCATGACGTTCCATTCAACGAGTATTATACTACAAAACGTGCATGACGTTCCATTTAACCAGTATTATACTACAAAACGTGCATGACGTTCCATTCAACCAGTATTATACTACAAAACGTGCAATGCCGTTCCATTCAACCAGTATTATACTACAAAACGTGCATGACGTTCCATTCAACCAGTATTATAATACAAAACGTGCATAACGTTCCATTCAATCAGTATTATAATACAAAACGTACAATGACGTTCCAATCATCATGAAATAATGAGTATATATGGAAATAATAAAGTTTGTACAAGCTACATTCCCTAAGCAAACTCTCTCTCTCTCGCTCTCTCTCTCTCTCTCTTTCTCTCTTTCTCTCTCTCTCTCTCTCTCTCTCTCTCTCTCTCTCTCTCTCGCTCTCCCTTTCCTCAAAAGTCTTGCTATTTCAGACCTTTCTTTATATCCTGTCTCTGTTTTTATGACCATATTTACTTTCTAACCATTTCTAATCTACAAATATATCAACATGCATTATTAGCATCTGACAACCAAATCCAGCTCCAGCCTTCACGTGTGATTTAACTAAGCACGGCGGAGCCTGTTTAAACCGACTAGAATTGGACGAAAGGCGAGTTTCTGGCGACAAAAAACCAGACGCTTCAGGCAAATGGGGCTCGTTAACCTTCAGTGGTCGCCCATCTAGAAAAAGGTAAACTCGGACTTCAAACATGCGATGTCATGCCCCTTTACCTCCTCATAGGAAAGGCAGAGGGAGTTAACCATAACAGAAAAGCCGGTAACGGAATCCCTAAACCTAAAGCGACTTGGCATTGTTTTTTTCCAGTGTGATCACAGTAACGTTTGCGACGCAGCTGGTGCCATAACGTATCGGCTTGTCCTTTACATTGGATCCATCAGCTGCGTGGAGAGGGGGAATCTGCTGCTTTGGCAACAACTGATTTTCCATATCATCCGGCCCAGGCTTGCGCCCTAAAGAGGACACTCCAACTTCGCCTCACAGCGTCGACACAACACGGGAACCATCGGTTTACCGTTTATAAGTCATCGCTCGATTGGCGTATAGTCAGAAGCCAGGGGTTGCAATCCGGCGCTGGGTGAGACCAACAATTCTCAATGGACAGCCACGCCCGCCTCAAGCTGGGTAGCCCCATGACAATAAGATTCCGTCCCGCCATAGTTTGTATGCCTAACTATGTGCGTAGGACGTAAAGTATGCTAGTATCTGACAAACTGCAGCTAATGCACCAATAAACAACAAAGGAAAACCAAAAAGGAAAGCTCAGATCATCAAACTATGTATCTGGAAAATACGGACTTTCCTGACTAGACTCTCAGATGATCTCCAGTAAATCAGCGATGTTCGAAAGACTTCAGTCATCAATAACGAACTTGCAAGAGTCCGGGTCAACATCGCCCCACAACAAGACACGGCTACCAGATTATGGATCGCTCAGCGAAGAGAACTACACGTTCTTCTGGCAAGAAAAGAACGCTGACGCAGCCAGAGAGTTTGGTGTTGGATTAGCCGTCAGGAACTCTCGCTGAGGATGATAGAACCCTGCTAGCAAAGAAACAAAAGACTGTTATCCCTCTGCTTCCACACTACAACCTGGCATGTCAACCTGATCAGCGTTTGGAACACTAGTGCTCCACCGCAGATGCCAACGATGAGTTCTACGATGAATTAACTCATTACTTGATATTAAAGGATGACTTCAACTCAAGGGTAGGTGTTGACCATCATCATCATCATCATCATCATCATCATCATCATCAGTCTCTTGACCTAGTGTAGTCGTTGAGGCACTGTGCTGCTGAACATTTATCTGACCAGTTTCCTCCACTTTTTTCGATCATGTGCCCATGCCTGTGTCTCTGCAAAACATTTCCTGGTCCATTTTGTGATGTTGTCACTCCACTTTTTACTCTGTCTACCTCTCCTTCTACCACCTTGGACACTACCCTGCAGTACTGTTGTGGATAGACTGTTTGCTCTAGTGACATGGCCATACCATTTCAGCTTTCTCGTTTTGACGATGGTGAGGAGGTCTTCATAATGGCTACTTTGTGCCTGATGGTGTTACGCACTTCTTCATTTGTGATGTGGTCCATGTAATTGATGCCAAGGATGGTTCTATAGCATCTCATTTCAAGTGTCTGAATTCTTCGTTGTAATTATGCTGTCAGGGTCCAGATCTCACATGCATACGTAAAAATTGAGTTGACTAGTGCTCTCAGTAGTCTGATTTTGTTTCCAGACAGATATTCTTGTCTATCCAGATGGGTCTTATCTTTGACATAGCTGCCGTTGTTTTTGTGCTGTTCGTGACAAAAGTTCTGCTCTTGGTCCCTCTTCCGTGATTATGGAACCATGTCTGTCCTCTGACTTTAATCTTGGTTGGGATTTGTTTGGCACTATTTGTCATCAGCTTTGTCTTCTCTGCACTTATCTCAATGTCAAATGTGGAAGATGTTTCATCCAGGTTCTTCACTAAGGTGGCTAGCTCATCTTCATTGCCTGCCAGCCCATCAATTTTGTCTGCAAAGCGGAGGTTGGTGATGTTGCGTCCTCCAATGCTGACTGTCCCACAGTGGTTTTCCAGGGCTTCGATCATGATGCGCTCTCAGATGTTGAAAAGTGTGGGTGACAAGAGAAAGCCTTGCTTGCCGTACTCCAACTGTAGTCTTGAACCAGTCCCCCACAGAACCTTGAGCAATTACTGCACCGGTAGCCTTGGCGTACAGCAGCTTGGTAGTGTTGGTCAACCTTTGACCCATGATGTACTTCTTCATTGTGGCCCACCATGCCTCATGCCACACTCTGTCAAAAGCCTTTTTGAAATCTATGAACACACGATAGATGTCTTGTTGATGTTGTGAGTACTTTTCTCACAGAACCCTAAGATTGAATATTTGTTCTGTTGTGTTTCTTCCCCTCCGGAATCATGCCTGTTCTTCAGCGATTATTTCTTCTGCTGACCATGACTCTTGGCATTTATGTCTTGGCAAATTTGCATTGAAAATAGATTAATGAGAACGGTCAGCAACTACTAGAACTGTGTTAGTACCACGACCTCAACTTCACCTAATTCGTTGTTTCAGACACTTTCTCAGCAAAAAGTGTATTGGAGGTATCCAAGATCCAAACAATGGCACCAAGTGGACTTGATCATTACGAGACGGTCTGCCATGAAGAGTGTGCTAGTTTCCCGTACCTTCCACAGCGCTGACTGCGACACTGACCACTCACTGGTGTGCTGCAAAGATGTGCTGCTGGAAAAAGAAGCTTCAGCCAAAGAAGATACACTTCTCTAGGCCGGAGGGTAAACCACACATTCACGTGAGCAAGACGTGATATCCAGACAAGGCTGTTGAATTCACTCTCCAAGTCGTTTAATTCAGAACCTCCCAACGGCAACGCCAAAGAATGACGGGATCACATCAGAGAGACTGTGTACAGCACATCCACACGGATCTTTGTGGGAAATGCAGTCAAGGAAGAGCAACTGGCTTGAGGCTAACTCCGCCAAACTAACGCCAGCCATTGAAAAGCGTCGAAATGCTGACTTGGAATACAAACGATCCCCCTTTCCAGATGACTCTACAGGCATACAGGTCTACCAGAAGCAAAGTGCAGAGGTTAGCACGGCAGTGAGACAGGAAATACTCTCTCTCTCTCTCTGTCTGTCTCTCTCTCTGTCTGTCTCTCTCTGTCTCTCTCTCTCTCTCTCTCTCTCTCTCTCTCTCTCTCTCTCTCTCTCTCTCTCTCTCTCTCTCTCTCTCTCTCTCTCTCTCTCTCTCAGAGCATTCAGTAGCAGATACCGGATACATCAGAGGCATTCACGACGGCATTAAAGAAACTAATGTTTCCAACGAAGAAAGTGATAGCTCCACTTAAGTCTGCCACATGCGATACCATCCACGACAAGGGCAGTCAGATGGAGCATTGGGTGGAGGGTTACTCTAAACTGTATTTAAGAGAGAACCACGTAACCAACGATGGGTTCAATGCCATTGAAAACCTCACGCTTATGGCCGAACGGGACAATACACATTCTGTGGCAGAACTAAAGAAGATCTTAAAGAAACTGTCCTTAGTTAAAGCCCCAGGCAAGGATGGCATCTCAGCAGAAGTCATCAAGTGCGGCTGCAGCGTGCAGCTTATGCATCTGAACAACCTCCTCTGCCAGTGTTGGAATGAGGGTGCAGAGCAAAAGGACATGGGAGACGCCAACATCGTAACCCTGTACAAGAACAAACGCAACATAAGTGACTGCAACAACTGAAGGGGCATATTCCTTCTCAGCATCGTGGGTAAAGTCATCACACGCGTCTGAACAGACTTCAGATGCTTGCTGACAGAGTTTATCATGAGTCGCAATGCTGGTTCCGCGCAGAGATCCACAATCGACATGGTATCCCCGTCAGGCAACTGTGTGAGAAATGCAGAGAACAACACAAAATCCTGTTCCTGGCTTGTACAGACCTCACCAATGCGTTCTATCTGGACAGCAGAGGCGGACTCTTCACACTCTGGGCGAAAAGTTTATGCCCTCCACGATGACATGAAAGACAGAGTGCAGTACGATGGCTCAATGTTCGACTCCTTCAAAATCTGCAGCGGAGTGAAACATGGTTGCGTCATAGCCCCCACGCTCCTTAGCATCTTCTTCGCCTTTCTGCTCAAGCATGCCTTTGGGATGTGCCCAGAAGAGATCTAACTGCACACGCGATCAGGCGGCAAACTGTTGAACCTGGTACGACTAAATCAAGAGCAAAGTTCGTGAAGCAGTTATCAGGGACATGCACTTTGCAGACGATACTGCCCTAGCCACTCTCACAGATGCTGAGTTACAGCTCCTGACGGACCGCTTTGCTAAAGCATGTGGTAAATTTGAGATGACCACCAGTCAAAAGAAAATACACGTGATGGCTTAGAATGCGGACCCCCAAGCATCAAGGACTACGAACTTGAGGTAGTCAGTCAGTTCACATACCTCGGCTCTACCATCACTAACAACCTATCGCTCGATGATGAGCTCAACAAGCGGATTGGAAAGGCATCAGCAGCTCTCTCCAGGTTGTCGCAAAGAGCAGCACAACAGTATGCTGACCCTGAACACTAAGATCTCCATATACTCGGGATCATTTGGAGTGATCGAGTAACAGACAACGAGGTGCTTGAACGTGCCAAGATTCACAGCATGGTCACACTTCTCCGCCAACGTCGCATGGGAAGAGTTTGTTCTAGACAGGCCCAGCTGGCAACATGCTCTGATCATTCGTTTGAATGATGCCGAGGACATGCTACGCTTGCTTGCTGATGAAAAACTATTTAGAGGAAGAAGAAGCAACTCCAACACCAACCAAACACAGCTTTCAAGTGCAGCAAAGAATGCCACTCCTGTGTTGGGCTACATAGCCACTACAGACGCTGCACAACCACAACCACCATCCGGGACATCTCTCATGGGCGCACTTCCATCGTCTCTCGAGTCTAACGGAAGCCAATAACATATCTAATTATTGGGAAATATGAATGGAAAAGAGTTAAAACATTATTGTATTTGCACGAGTAACAAGGGGATAATTGAAGACTACCTTACTCAGCATTCATATTGGTTGTAAGCTTCTTCGAAATCCATCCTTAAAATATAACAACTGTGACAATAGATGTAAGTGTCCCACCAATGCCACTCAGAATCCTTTTCAGTTACATGTCAATCTCTAGAATCTCATTGGAAAGGAATCTTTTGACACAGAATGAATTCTCAAAGAGATGCACTATCGAACTATGTATAATCAATTTTTTTTTAACATTACCATGTGACTGTTATGTGGGTGTGTTTCCTAAAAGCATATTATGTTTTGTTTTCACGGCCAAATTATTGTTATCTGGGAAGCAGTTTTCTTAGAGTTCATACCACTTTCTTTGTCGAAATATTCAACAAATAAATTCAAGAACACTGGGTCAAAACTGATTTTCTTATTTACAAATTTCATACAGAATCATCATATGGTGGGCAAAGAATGGAACGAATGTAATTTAATGTTAAAACATTCAGAAGTTTAACATTGTAGGTCACATTGAGACCCAGTCTAAAATGTTTGCATTGGTGGCCATGTTAAGGACTAAATCTATTACAGACATGATTTGTCGTGTTAGTAATAAATATAACTCAAAGTGTCTCCCAGTATTATTATTTTCTCCATAAAGTATATATTTCCGATTTTCCCCTTACAGTCATACAATGCTATATTTCTCATGTGCTCAGACAGATACCCAATGTTTATCCTATATACACTTTTAACATGCAGTATTATAATGGCTTCAATTTGTTTCATTTTCGTTTTCAGCTAGTAGTACGACAGTTCCAGGTGGCGGTACGACTTACGTCAGATGGGGCAGAACAGCTTGTCCTGAAAATGGCACAGAGTTGGTATATAAAGGTAAAATATACGGAAAGCAGTTGTAAAGGAAATGTATATTTTTTATACGAGGAAATGATTTCTACTAGATAATTGTTATTGTTTAATATTATTAAATCAATCTGATTTTCTAACATTAGAAACATTGGTTTATTTTTTTTTTAAAATATAAGACAATAAGACGCACCATCTAATACTAGAACACAGTTTAGAGAACGACTAGTTATATTAGACAATAACTGCCTACTAGTAGAATTGATTTTTAATGAATTAAAGTAAGTTTGTAATATTAGAAAATTGAGATCATTTGCACCTGGCTGAAGTAATATCAGATTCATACGTACAAGAAAACCAAAACATCTGCTGTTATTACATCATTGTACCCATACTTGGTATACCATTTAGTTGTCTGCAGTTTGTGCAAACTGACCATTAAGAAGTGGTGAACAATTCATTTCTGTCATTTGGTCAGTCAGTATTTTAGTATATAAGGTCAAACATGCAATTTTCTGGAGTCATGTCCCTCAGTCAATTAAATCGTTTAGGACCGCAGTGACACCATTTTAATATCACCTTTATGTACAGGTCTAGCTACCCTGAAAGGTATAACATTTTGTGAAACTGTCCGTAACGAAGTATGGGCAGCCGAACAATATTCCAATATAAATTTGAGTGCGTACTTAATCGGGATTTAAGATTATAACTCAGTCAGACTCTACTCAGCAGAGCTCGCATGTTATACTGTCGATTGTTTGGAAAGTCTTTTAGTACACCCACATCATCTAGTAACAGATAAGTGTGATTACTGACTTCTGCTTCATGTTATAGTCTAAATAAATTTTCAGGATATATGGCTGGATCCCCACACACTCAGACGGGAAATGGTCCAAATAATCTTTGCCTTCCAGAAGATCCAACATGGGCGAAATATAAAGACGGAACTGTCAACGATGACCACAGAGCTCGTGTATATGGTACAGAATATGAGATGGGAGCTATAGGTTATACTCCTTTCTCGCCTGAACTTCTAGACAATGATGTTCCATGTGCTGTTTGTCGAACCACTCGTTCATCTTCTATAATGATCCCAGGGAGAACAAACTGCTACTCAGGATGGACGGTTGAATATTCGGGTTACCTCGTTTCATCGTATTACGGCATTGCTTCACCGATGGAGTACGTGTGTTTGGACGGTAACCCAGAATCTATCGATGGAGGTGTAGCCAACGAGAATGGTCACGTGATATACCTGGTGGATGTCATATGCGGCTCGTTGCGATGTCCACCATATGTCAACGGGCGGGAACTCGCATGTGTCGTCTGCTCTAAATAAACAATCGGATTCTTTGCCTCTACTGTCTCCCAACGCATAGAATGTTATTCACCTATAGCATTGTTCCAAATCCAATAATATGGCGCGTCACAAAACCGAGTGAACAATGACAGTCACACATGTAATCCAGTGTTGATGTATGTGTCAAGCAATATGTTTGTCAAATGTTCTATTGCTTGGGATAAATTATGTATTTTATCAAATGTTCTACTGATTTGGAACGATAATTGTTTTTTGAATTATTACAAATATCTACTTTTGGAGGTTACCGCTCATTATTAATAAAACTAGCGTTTGGGACTCTCTTACGAGCAATAACTGAAAGGTGCAATGTTTGACCCATAATAAACGAAATTGTTATTTCCTATTCTATAAATTGTTTCTGTTTTTTTAAAAACTCTTCGAGAAACAGGATATCAAATGAGTAATGATTTAATATTACATTTACGAAACTCGTTGAATAATTTCCCGAGGGCTTGAATAGCTAAACATTTTTCATTTTCTTCAATTAATACAAAATAGATAATTAATCACAACCTATTTGAGATCCTCCATAAAAAAGGATGTCAGCATGTATCAATAATGTGGATTTCGTTTCCGAATCATTTGTTCAGCTTTAAAATAATGATTTGATCTTGCCAATATTTGATATAATTTCTTCATTGTCCAGTTTCTAATGATTGTAATGAAGTCAAAGGACTTTATAAGTAATTATATAGTTATGGCTTCATTGTATTCTGCATTAGGAACTCGATTACGAACCGCAAGGTATTGTAGTCGTGTTTTATATGTGAATTGCTATTACATCTACATAAAATGTCTGCTTTTAGAATAATTTAGTTCTTCATTGTATAGTTTTATTAGTCTTTCTCGTCATAATAACAAAAAAATTGTTTCGTCAAAATATAGTTTCTTTTTATTTGTACTAATTGTGACCGCTTCGGTGGCCTATTTGGTTAGAGAGTCAGTCTCAGCTCCGGGGGGTCGCGGGTTCGTAGACATGCCGAGTCATACCAAAGATTTATAATTAAAAAAATATCTCTTTTGTTTAACAGCTGTGTCGCTAGGACTTAGCATTAGAAGTTTAGTGTTAAAACTTTTCACCTGGTGTCAGGATAATGTGACTGGGCTAGGTTCAGCATGATCTGATCTACATAAATATATCCCCTTTGCTATTACCTGATCCAATTCAAGAATGTACTGGACACAATAACCTAGATAGACTTTTTAGACATGAGAAATGACCGGCGTCATTATGCCCCGTCAGTGAAATACAACTGTTTTATTTCGACCACATACCGACCTAAAATATTTTCTGTCGAACATTCCAGAAACACGTCAGATGTGTATATATATATATATATATATATATATATATATATATATATATATATATATATATATATATATATATATATATGACATTACATAAAAAAAAAACAATTCAAATATGATATGTTCAGATAGATTATATACTGCTGGACCTAAACTTTCTGTTGCAACACTTTCCCATCCGCACTAGACCAAAGCTTTATTAAGAAACATGGAGACACTTTTTAAAATAAATAAAATGTATTTACATAAATGACACGTCACAGAAGTCATTCAAATTAAATTTTGGGTAAGAAAGACAATAAAATAAATTATCAGTTAAAACATGATAAACCCAAAGCAAATTGCTTCTAGCTTCCAGATAAAAACACAAAGTACATTTACATTAACACCCTTACAATATTCTGAATTTGTCTGCGGAATATTTTGAAATTATATGTTTCTTTATTCGCTGGGCAGGCTGTTCCGTCTTCTGGGGGACTCACATTTAGTGGAAAGCTAACTTATCTTACCATACTTTGTAATCTGGAACATTATTAATGTGACCCAAAATAAAAATTGAATTCTTTGATTATGACCAAATAATTCAGGTAATTATATATTTTCCTCTGAATTTATATTGTATTCTTTAGCTTCAATATGACCTAAGCTAATAATATGTCGAGTAAGAATATATTCTTTTCTAAAAAGCAAATCATACATGTTATTAAAATCATTAAAATCCAATGATAATGCATTGTTCTGTTCGTTTTCACCCTTTCGTATGAAGTTTATTTAATGCATAAAGGCCAAAAATGGAGGAATAATTTCAGTTTTCAGGACTGATTCCATTTCTCATTTCATGCTGTATTATGTTAATATATTATGACCTATAAATAATTCTTTCAATTTCATTAAGTGACAACATTCTGGTTGAATTTGTTTGCTTATTATAAGATTAATAAAATTTATCAAAATTAATTTAAAATATTAATTTTGGGCTCTATTATTTCCATTTCTTTATAAGGTAACTATTTCTATTTAAAATGGATAATTGATATTAATGTATCTGACTGCATTCGATATAAAACATCTAAAGATTCGAAATGAACTTCATTATAAAATTAAATTAAAAAAACAGACGGATATTTCTTTAACATTTTATTGTATTTTCAATATTTTCACTTTTGTCTGGGTTTTCCTATCATTTTGTGATATTGTATATTAACATGCTTGTATATATTTTTATCAGTTTTCATACTTGTTGTAAGCTTCTGGTTAATAATTGAGAAATTCGTAGGAACAAGATATCCAGTTCATTTATTATTTGCTGACATACACCTGTATTTCCTCTTACAACTATTTAGATTTTTTTATCCAATCATTGATTCGAAGATAATGTTGAATAGTTTCAGAACAAGTGGGTTTTACGACTTTGCATTTTGATCCGTTTACGCAATATTCGTTCTGGGTTACAGACATTTGTATTATAATTAGAAAATTAGAGAGATAATTTTAATAACGCTTGTATAATGAGATTATTTGGAGTTATCTGCCATTTGTTTAATTAGGTGAATATGTAGAGTATAAAAAAAAAATATGCCAAAAGTGGGTCTTCTGAATTCGCAGAGAAATTACTCAAAGTCCTATATTGGATAATATTGATATAACTTTTGGCGAGCGAATTTACATGGTCTCAAATAATTGGCAAGGAAAATGATGGTTATAAATATTATTATATGACATTTAATAAATACATTTGGAATATACCTGTTAAGAGTTATAAAAAAAACAAGATATTACCAAGCATTTCTTTTAAAGAATGTCATTAAATCAGGTTGAAAATCCCGAACAAGTTTGAACTTATTAGAGTAATAAAACTAACATACAACCTTTTGAATAACTAGTAAATACTAACGAAGTGCATTCCACTTTAAATACCGAGAAATCAGTCATTTATGCATGATTCAAAATATCTCTACTTGAAACAAATTTCGAAATATTTTACTGCAGATTTTGCAAAATTTATCTTCATATATTAACAGAAAATACAAAGTATTGTAACATTTCTATACACAAAAGTATCAAAATGACTTCTGCTTAACTAAGTAGTAAAGAAAGCACCAACTTGTTCACATAAATCTTTATTTAAAAAAAAGATTTTAAACTATAACCACCACCATTAAGAGAGAAGATATCGTCAGAATCTTTAAATTTAAAATAATAAAATGAAACAAATTAGAAATGTTTGATTAAAATAATGTATGTCAGATATAATAATTCAAATGTTTAGTTCAGATTAAAATAAATAAGAAATATTTTACAAAGAATATTTATAATATTAGAATAAGACAAATTTATTATTTAAGTTTTTTAAACGATAAATGGTAGATACATTGGGAACTGACTAATGCTTGGGTGGGAGCTGTGTCGTTACGGTATATCAGAAATAGAGTGAATGATAAATAAATGTATAAAGACCACACTGTATTCAGATGTGAAAATATGCTACACAATAAGAACAATAATAATGTAAATTTATTATCATTACTATCTGTAGTATTAGTGGGATTATACTTACCGTCTGGGTACAAAGGTTAGTCTAAATAAATTTATTATTTAATATCGTTCATCCGATCGTACGCAGTTTTGGCGAGGCGGAAATGTACCATTTAGTGGTAATGTAGAGTATGGCTGGTCTCTGAGCCGTCAATTCAAAATATAAAAAAGGCTTAGAGACCAAGTTAGCTGGTCTAACAATATTCCATAAGACAAATGGCTAGTTGTGCTAAAGAAAATCTTTTTGTTTGGTTAGTTTGCTGGCGCATAGGCAGAAGGTGAAAAAATGGATTATTGTTTTTTGCTTAACAGACCCATAATTTTCGTATGGAGAAGACTCTATTCAAAATGTCCACCTTATCCTACTTTTTGCACAGGTTTCAGATTGCGCTTCAGATTTGTCTGCCGTAGATCTGTGGCCATAGAGTCTAAAACATGGACACATATTCTAAATCCGACCATGGACGAATTTTGGGTGAAAAAAAAACCGGGTCCAAAAACTTAGTTTTTTTTTTCTTCTCCGTCTTTTGTAGTGCAATAAAAAGGTCCAGATTCTTTGCAATCATTGTAGAGCTACATCTGTTTACCTTTCTATAATACCACCCACTTTAGTTTATCATGCATGACGTTGACACTGCAGACATTGGAAGTAGGCTACTACCTTCTGCCCCGTAAAGTCGTCACTAGAGGTTAATGTGTTAATATTTAAAAAATTAATTTCTTTAAATTATGAACTGGAATTTCAAGGTTCTTATTATTACATGTTAGACTAAATTACTATTTTGGAATGGTACTGAACTAATTTAAGACGTTTGGATTATATTCCCCCTCCCCCCGAGACATGAAGAATGTTGGCACATTAGCACATTCTAAGCTATTTACATATCTAATTCAGTATTGGAATTTGGCTTGCATCACTAATGAATATCATTTGAAGAGAAATTTAACTGCAATTTCATAAAGAGAGTGTTGCAGAAAGATTAGAGCGAGAAGATATGCAAATTGATTTATGTGCATGTGTGCGATTTGGATATCTATCATAGCTTTAACAATTTTTCAGTCATATCACTGTAAAGTCTGCAGCGTGGCAGTATATAGCGATGTCTAGCACTTGTGTATCATGCTGCTGTCCTACCAAGACACATTATCCTAACACCAGGATAAGAAATGCATACATTAAACTCTTACTGCTGGTACCTGACGTATATCAACACATTAGAAAATTTCAAAATGGAAACTGGATAAATCTATATTACAACAAGAAAGTGCATGCTATTTCTGACTGCTAACAATTGAAAAATAAGCAACATAATTGAAACAGACTAGTCAAAGGCTCCTATATTAAGAGGTCAATGTCACATACCTGTACTGAAAGCAATCAATTTGTTGGATCAAACAAATCAATCTGATTTTATGATTGATAATTATAAGCCATTTATGTTGAAAGGTTCTTGATCAATTCTACCAAACCTATCCCAATTAACATATTAAGGGACACAGGAGCTTTTCAGTCTTTTATTATCAGGTACATTGCCTGTCTCTGAGAACAACTCTGGTCACAGTGTTCTTATTTAGGATATAAAATCAGGCTTTGCCTTTTCTCTCCAGTGTACTGAACCCATGACCATTGGATTACAAAATATAGTATCCGCCTACTGAGCTGCTAGGACCACCTATCTAATACCTTGATGGAACGTCACACTGTCAATTTGTTTTTGGAAGGAACATCAGAAAGCAAGACAATTTCCTTCGTAAAGTGTAAATGCATTTTAGTAATTCAAATAATTTCATCTTTACTTATTCAATGAAAGAAGCAAACACAATTTAAGTTAGCTGTACCATAATCACAGTTAGATTGTCCCCTTGAGTCCAGACTGCAGAATATTAATAATAAAAGAGAAATGGCTAGCAGACCTTTGAACACATTCAAAACTGGTGCTAAAATGCAAGTAAAAAATGTAGATGTGGCACAATATTATTGGTTGACATTTTAAACATATGACAAATACAACTGTTACCTAAACCAATTCATCTGAAAGATGTTAAGTTTTGCATTCAGAAAATTCAGACAAACTTAATTTGGAGAAAATACATTTTACTGTACATGCATTTACAAGATGCAATATTCCATTTCAAAACTGCATTTATTTCTTACCAAAGTAAACATATCTCAATGTACTATGAGAAAAGAAATTAAAATCCAAACTAATATGAAAAATATATACAGGAAGAACATAATTGTAATATTTTTTATTATTTTAAAAACAACACAATTTAAACATCATGTTAAGAAACCAAAATCAATAATTATTATACTGAAGTAATCATGATGTCAGAGACTACACTATTTTCTGGGCAATATTCAAATTTATATTTTTGAAACATGGCAATATTTCAATGTTTTTTAATGAGTGACACAAATCAAAGAACTTCACTGCCTCGAAAATATATTTGCTTAAGAAAAATATTTAGAAAAAGCAAATAACAAACTATATATCTGAACCTTAATTTAATCTTTCATGGCCTGGATGCAAATTAATCAAATAACCAAACTGAAATCTAAGAACACATCATAAACACAACTGGAGAATCTACCCCATTTGTTGGCCTATAAGTCACTGTGAAGCTTAAGTCAACTTAGCCAGTTTCTATCCTTCATTCATAAACAACTAGATGCCAAGTATAAGACAATGCCAGGGCAATACCTCAACTTTGTCTGTTTCAGTACTGTTTGATATACACATGAATTTTATCCTAGCTGTAACTCCACAAATTTACCAGTCAGCATAGTTAAATATAGCTAAAAAAAACTTACCGGTAATTTGTTTCACACCAAATATCTAAAACAAATAGGATACTTTTAGCCACAAATGAGCTGAAAATTTACAGAGTTACCGATAGGATAAAATTTGAAATGCTGCGTGAAATGTGGAATAGCAACTTCTGTTTTCAGGAATATTACACAGTATGCATAGCTGCCAACTCTCCAATTTCGCAATTTTGTGAAAATTGTGATACAAATTAGTGAATTATGACATGAATTCATGAAGTGATCCTCGAGTCTGCGAATATTTGTCGGTACAAATCAATGCACAGCAAGTGTCTGGTATATTCCAAACTAAACTTCACTGTATGCGTAATATATTTCCTTTTACTATTTCGAGTTTCCTCTGTCCCTTGCCACACCATTTTTTATATTTGAAGATTTATGCTGGGGTGCAGGGTCAAAGTCCATTCCCTTTCGAATACTTGGAATTTGCCGACACAATTTGGTGTCAAAAATATGGTAGCCACTTACTAGCTGGCACAGCAAACTTGAAAGACCTTTCCTTGAGATATACCTGCTTGAAATCGATAGGAAAATTATTTATTTTCTCAAAAATCATGAACATAGCATTCGTCAGGTCTTTAATCTGCTGACAGGCGAGATGAAAATGCGTTCTTGCTGAAATTTGACCTGGATCTGGCCATTTTTGTCCCAATGACATGACTCTAGAAATCTCGCCACCTACATATCAATTAGGTCATATAGTCACGTGACATGGGCAATAAACACATTTCCAAAGTAAAAGTGGGGTAACAAGGGTCAGAGAAAATGGTGAAGACATTTTCAAGATTAGTTGCAGGTGCATGAGAGGAACCAACAGTTTGGTTGGGCACCAATTTCTCTTAAATTAATTTGTTGTTGTTGAAGTGTATACTACTATTTTTCAGCACACGATATACATGACAGCCATTATTAATGGTGAAGGAAGAATCCCGGGAAAACCCCTGGAAAGAACCACTGACCAACGAGAAGCTACTGGCAAGCTTTCTCACATACCCACATTGGCCCAATCTGAGACTCGAAGCCACGCATACACATTTGCGCTTCTATTTTAGAGAGTATCCATTCCACTAGAAGAAGAAGAAGAAGAAGAAGAAGAAGAAGAAGAAGAAGAAGAAGAAGAAGAAGAAGAAGAAGAAGAAGAAGAAAAAGAAAAATAACACTTCCCTAAATCGGTTGACTTGTCACAAATCAAAATGAAATTATTAGAAGATAAAATGTACCAAGCTTTCAGCACCTAAACTATCGAGTACCTTAAAAAGCCACAAAAACATAAACAAAACCAAGTCCATACGTTAGCCACTGTCGAAATTCCAATTTTATGTTCAGTTAGGATTTAAACTAAAATAGATACATAGAACAGTATATTCAAGAATAAAATTGAAATCTTCCACAGAAATCCATACAACTTTAAAGCAAAGAAAACAATACGTAACTTTTGAAGAAAAAAAAGTATTTCTTAAAACTGATGAATATTGTTGTGTACGGTTAACTGGTGGGTCAATTTAAAATCAGGAAGCAATTAATAAGATTGGTACTCTAAAGACAAATGTATTAAACTTCGAAAGGACATATCATTTCCAAAGAAAACATTTAAAGGTAAACATTTTATTAGTCAATTAAGTCTACAACTGCAGCAAGCCCAAAAACCATAACATATTAAGAGCATTATATTTTCATGGCAGATATAGATTCCTTTGTATTAATGCAGACCTGTAGAAACATATACACTTTAAAATGACCATGTTTTATGATACACGTAACTACAAAAAGATGATTTTTTGGTGTTCCTCATATCAAAAAAAAAGATATTCGGATCGTGTAATTAGCTGAATACAAAATATACCGTGGTTTTAGAAATAAGCTATATGCCTTTAGGACAAAACAAAGATGAAGTAAGTATTCTATGTTATTTAATAAATAATCTGTAATCGCAAAGTATTGAAAGTTAGCAAGAATATTTGTTCAACAACCTCGCGAAGTAGCAAAAGTATGCAGTGGGATTTGTTGAACAGTCTGTAATCGCTAACTATTTAAAGTAAGCAAGTATATTTATTAAACAACCTGATTTCGCATATTATTTAACGTGAGGAAGGTACAAAATATCGTCTGTATAACCAAACTATAAATCTGCAACAAGTAGAGACTAATGAACTTGTAAGAGTTAAACCAAAATGGCATTAGTGAAGTCTGCTGAAATATTGCAAAACCAAAATATAGAACTCATGTTAACATTTGGCAACAAAAGGAATGAACACAAAATAATAATATGGGTAAGAAAAAAGATAAAAACTATTTTCAGAAGTAAATTCAGTCCGTTCACGCAACCACATACGTAACCATAGACGCTTGTTTATTTGCTTCGTGAATAAAGTAAATTAGTTCTGTTTTTTAATCATCAGCTGTTTTAACTGTAGACCAATTACAATTTCTCACCGTTTGTCCTTTTGTCGAGATAAGAATAGACCAATTACAATCTCGCACCATTTTTGACCTTTTGTCATCATAACTGCTAATCACATTCTTTTCTTTACGAATTGTTACTGACTGCTTTTCAGTCGCTGGTATTGTATTATTTACCAGGTCAGTATGTAAGAGTGTCAAATGGCTGTTGTATCCAATAATACTACCAGTTTTCATTCCCATATTACGAGTTAAACAAAAATATTCCATTCCCATCATCAATAACATAATCTAGTTTTAACTTGTGGTTAGAGCGTCCGCAGCGGAAGTGGGAGGTCGTGGGTTCGATCCCCGGCAGAGTCATAAAAAAGACTTATACAAATGGTACTAACAGCTGCCTCGCTTGACGCTCAGCATTAAGAGGTTAGTGTTAGAAGTGGTTGGCCTGGTGTCAGGATAATGTGACTGTGTGAAACATGATGCTACATGTCTACGGCATGATGCCCCAGTGACATCACTATAAACTGCCTCACTGCAGACATCGTAGGGAAATGATTGATTTTTTTTTCAAACTACATTATAAATCCTAACCAAACAAACAAAGAAACAAAGTAATATTGCTCATGCCTTACGGAGCACGTCCGTTGTCAAATCGTTAGTTTAGGAGGTCAATAGATTGACATGTTGTCAAGCTCTTCAATTTTGGAGGCAAGTAAGTCTTGAATGCAGACCAGAATCCTACAATACCATGCAATAAGTGATCGGTTTTGAGAAAAACTGAAACTTATGACGTCTTGTGATCAGTTTTCAAAATATTTTTTCTTCTAGTTTTCTGAAAGCTGCATTTCCGATGGCTAATTCACAGGTCAATTAAACATGACCCGTGTGCGGTCATACCTTTATATAGAACAATGGATATCTGATTTTCGTCAGATTGTTGTTGCTGGTGTTGTTGTTGTTGTGTTTAACGCCATTTTTCACCACACAATAGGCTATACATGGCGGACAGTGTGAATAGTGGAGGAAGAACCGGAGAAATCACCCAAAAGAACCATCGACCAACGAGAAGCTACTGGCAAGCTTTCTCACATACCCACAATGGCTGAATCTGAGACTCGAACCCACGCATACAGAGGTGAGATGGCAGTGATCCATAATGGAGAGCGCTTTAGACCACTCGGGGCCACCTAAAGCATTTGTAAAACTAATATTTTATATACAGTAGTCCCCCTCTTATACAGCCATCCTTTCTGTACCTTGAAAATGGCCTTATAAGACGGGTGGCCTTTCCAAAGGGGGAAAAAATTTCTATGAGAAGTATATATATATATATATATATATATATATATATATATATATATATATATATATATATCTTTGGTACTTTGGGTATAGTTTTCACAAACAACTGAAGCATGTCCATGCCGAACCATGGCAATCATTACTATGTCCGTTTAATCGATCTTCCACTCTGTTTGCTGAACATGTCTCTGATTAAGTACAGTCCTACGCACTAAACGTATGTTATTACATGTGACTAAAGACATAAATTGCTATACTACCAGTGTATTGATTTCATATCGTTTGCTAGTTTTATCAAATGAGCTGTTTTTCTATGCAAATGGGAAAGACAAACATTTTCCGCAACACGTATCTTCCATCTATGATATATCGAATCATCAAACGAATCATTTAAAGAGGCCAATTTATCACTCACTTAATAACTTTATTCCGAAACTAACATGGTAGCTATCATGACCTTTGGATTTAATACAGCATGGAATAAAGTGTAAACTTTGACACTAAAAGTGCAAATTCAATGTGTTACAATTGACTAAAAGAGATATACGATTGCATTTCATGACATTATTTGTGATACAATAAATGGAAGATAGAAGGTCTGTGTATGGCAAAGCCGATGTTTTTGTATAATGTGTTGTAATAATTACTCCAATCTCAAATGTTTGAGTTGTCATTTCAAACGGACAGAACATTTGTGCTTGGTACGGTTGAATTGTTCGGGATCTTCGAAGCAGTTGAAAGGAAAGTATCAACTCAAAGTTGATTTTGAACAACCAAGATTTTCTCGCAACAAAAATGTATATTTAATCTTTCAAATATGTTTGGTATTGGGCACTGGATATTAGATCTCTAACGTTAAGAACGTTTCATAGCTAAAACAATATATTTTGCAACATTGATAAAAATAGCAATGTACTCTTTCAATGGAATGTTCGAAGAAACAAGGTGAAGGTGTGCCAATTCGGATATAAAATATTAATGAACATGCATTTTGCCCCATTTTTAAATGACTCAAATTGAGCGTTAGCCGTTTTAATTCATGTTTCTAAATTTCATCTGCTATTTCCATAACAACAAGGTTAAAACTTTATGCATAACGTTATCTTCTATGTCCTTAATTGAACCATGAACCATCGAGTCTTTCTCTCTTTCTCTCTCTCTCTCTCTCTCTCTCTCTCTCTCTCTCTCTTATTGCCCACAAGGTAGCGTAAATCGGTTGTCGCGAAGGACAGACTGACTTATTGCGTGTCTCAATATTACTCGTGAGCCTCTTGTCAGGGACAATATTTACCATATACATGTTTACTGAATAATATCTTGTAAGGACGCTTATAACTTAAAGATTTATTCGGTGTTACGATCCGCATGATTTACAATATTACTTCATAACCGGAATATTATCATCCTTTTAAATTTACCCTGCTCTAAATATATGGTGTGCTGTGATTTATATCTAGTTTTTGTTTAACAAGGACATTTTAATCATATTTCTTGCTGCTGCCTGCACTGGTAAAATTACACATTATATAGTTGTTATTCTAGGTAGTAATAAAATCTTCATCATTTACTATAGTTTTCTAAATTTGTATGATCAATAAAAAAAAGTACGGATTGTTCAAAGAGTTTAGAGCTACTTAGGCCATATGAAAGGTATTCTGTGCTCGACATAATACATATATACAGATAGCAAAGCTGGGGTGGGGTGTAGAAACATTTAAAATTTGAATTATTTCGTTTATAGCGAAAATATGAACAGAAAATATAAACAAATATATCATATTTTAATCATATACACATTTTGTATCATGTGGCATAGCATTCTGATTAATTGGCTGTCTATTATTTATCGCATTGTTTGTTTTGATTGTTTTACTGTGTCTTGTATTCATATTTTCACACAATATAATTTTTCACACGCAAAACAGGTTAATCCACACTTACCGGTCATGAACATTTTCACTTTCAGGAATTAACACTGCTTCATAATAAATAAAATACGGATTCACGTATTGCTGTTATGTCATGCGTACATATCACATGTATACAACTTTCTTAATTATTTTTGAAAATTGCTCTTGAAGCAATGACATGAATATATTGTTTGATATGAAATCTTTGATAATGGAACCATGTGTGAGTGCAAAGTTTAGCTCATCACTGAAAGTTTACTGCTGGGCGCCTATTAGCTTTGATAGAGACAGTAGAGGCATTCAACATTTAGATCAGTATGCTTAAGGTCAAATGTCTTGTTACCAGAGAAATTCAGCTGATATTTCCAAAGTCTGAAGAGAAGCAAAGGACAGCAATTTAAGCAGAAAGCTTTTGGAATTGAGTTCAAGAAAGGTGTGTATTGATTTAAAATTATTTTCTTTTTTTATATAAAAAAATCAATAGGTTTAAAAATACAGAGTATTAATAATAGTATATAGTTATATTATTTTAAATTATCTAATAGTATTAGGCACTTTTACTGAACTATTCCCTAAGTATTCAGATATTTTATTCAGTAAAGATAGCCCACATCTACTCAAGGAGTATACTCAGTATGAATTAGGCATAGTTTTGTACATATATCTTCTAAAATTGACCCTATGAACTTCTATTACATGTTATCAAATGTAAATGTAAAAGTTTCAAAAGATATATGTTTTTAGCATTACATGTGATAGTGGATTTCAGACCAGTAGATTTACATATTTTGATTAGTAGATTCACTCCTAAACCATTATATTTTTTTATCTTCAAAAATGTTACAAGGGACTGAACAGTATTGGTTTCTATATGTTCTCTCTGCTTAATACATGTATAATAAAACAGCAAGTTTTGAACACTAATTAGATTCAGATTCAGATTCTGATCGAAAATGCTTTTAAAAATGATGGTTATTTATCTTACAGTTGACTGCAAAGATTTAAAAAATAATAAATGCAATACCAATTTTAGTATTCTTCACAAGATCCCTGTCTGGTGACCACTGAAGACATTCATTTTATTCAAACAAAAATCTGTTTACTAAGGTATTATTAATGAAACATTACAGGCAGTTTTATTGGGAATTTGTTCCACACGAAACCTGGTTTCAGGAAAACATATTTTCTTTTTGATATTTTATAAGAATCAAATACATAATTTTTTTCAACTTCTCTTTTTTTCAATAAGGTCATGTTCAACTTGAAACTACCAGTTATAACAGCACCAGCGCAAATTTCAAAATGTTTCCACTGAAGAATCTTACACTGAAACAACAGGAAGTGAAAAGTATTAAAGTTGGATCTAGACAAAGTTTCGAAATGTTACTTATATGTAAAAGAGTCCCATATATTTATTCAAGAAAGAAATATTGAAAATATCATAGTTTGTATTGCTGTTGAAAGAACTTCAACTTTAAATATTAAAAGTTCACTTATTTTAAAATCAGTGTTTTGTCAGCTAGTTTTGAAAGTTGACTTTACAAGAAATAATGAAGATCTAATGCAAAGCTCTCTCTTGAATTTCACATGGAATCATGATAACTATTATGCCATTTCTGTATAGTGTAAGTTCATTGTTTCTACAGGTATGCATTCATTAACCTAATTCTGAGAGTTACCTGGAACATACACATGGGAAAAGACAGCACTAATTAAGGGTATTACATTTTTATCACTAAATCATCCTTATATTTGATTTAATTTTAAGTAAATCATGGAATATGAGCTTATTTCAAGATTTCAGACTAATTCAACAATAACTAAAATCAAAGTATATTAATAAGGGGATCTTAAATCCGTTTAGCTGAACTTGTTACCAATGTTAAAGCAATATTTCTTAGTTTTTATAAAACTTGCAATACAGGTTTATATAATGGAGATTTCATCAGTTTAGGAAGATTGATATCCATTCATAGTAATTATTTGATCTTGCATCTGACTGAACCAGTTATCACTTTGATGGTCATATTTGAACATGTTTGTAAATTTTATTAAACTTGGAATATAAGCTTATATTACGAGATTTCAACTGAAGTGGCAACTAACTGCACGAGTTTGTAACCACTTTATGATCTGATTTGAACAATACTGAGAAATGGGCTAACATCATGAAGATGTCAAGTTAATTTTATTAAGAGCAAGGTTAAATTATATAGTAATGAAGTGATCTGGAATCTGATTGGCTAAGCTTCTTATGACTTTCAATAGAGTATTTCTAATCAAATTTGGATCTAACTTAGTAAATAGGTTTAAATCATCAAGATGTTTTATGATTTTTGTTATAAATTAATTGATCTTGTATATCATAGACTGTGCTTGTTTGTATGACTTTATCAAACTTGAGAAATAAGTTTATCTAGTCAAGATATAAGACAAGATAGATTATGAGAAATATCCAATCATAATAAGATTTTAACTCTTACATCTGCCGTGTGTCAGTTTATTGTGATGCCTAACACTAGACCATCATATCACAAACATTAACATTATTCTGACAACAGGCCGACAAGTCCTAACACTAACCTCTTAATGCTGAGTGCCAGGCAGTACCATTTGTATGAGTCTATGGTATGACTCTGCCGGGAATCAAACCCACGACCTTCCACATCTGAGGTGGATGCTATAATCACTAGGCCTCCAGAGCAGTCTACCAAAGACTTGTAAAAGTGATACCACATGGTACTTCAAGTTATATTATATATATATATATATATATATATATATATATATATATATATATATATATATATATATATATATATATATATATATATATATACCTTTGGTACTTTGGATATAGTTTTCACAAACAACTGAAGCATGTCCATGCCGAAACATGGCAATCATTACTATGTCCATTTAATCGATCTTCCACTCTGTTTGCTGAACATGTCTCTCATCAAGTACAGTCCTACGCACTAAACGTATGTTATTACATGTGACTAAAGACATAAATTGCTATACTACCAGACAGTGTATTGATTTCATATCGTTTGCTAGTTTTATCAAATAAGCTGTTTTTCTATGCAAATGGGAAAGACAAACATTTTCTGCAACACGTATCTTCCATCTATGATATATCGAATCATCAAACAAATCATTTAAAGAGGCCAATTTATCACTCACTCAATAACTTGATTCCGAAACTAGCATGGTAGCTATCATGACCTTTGGATTTAATACAGCATGGAATAAAGTGTAAACTTTGACATTAAAAGTGCAAATTCAATGTGTTACAGTTGACCAAAAGAGATATACGATTACATTTCATGACATTATTTGTGATACAATAAATGGAAGATAGAAGGTCTGTGTATGGCAAAGCCGATGTTTTTGTATAATGTGTTGTAATAATTACTCCAATCTCAAATGTTTGAGTTGTCATTTCAAACGGACAGAACATTTGTGCTTGGTACGGTTGAATTGTTCGGGATCATCGAAGCAGTTGAAAGGAAAGTATCAACTCAAAGTTGATTTTGAACAACCAAGATTTTCTCGCAACAAAAATGTATATTTAATCTTTCAAATATGTTTGGTATTGGGCACTGGATATTAGATCTCTAACGTTAAGAACGTTTCATAGCTAAAACAATATATTTTGCAACATTGATAAAAATAGCAATTTACTCTTTCAATGGAATGTTCGAAGAAACAAGTTGAAGGTGTGCCAATTAGGATATAAAATATTCATGAACATGCATTTTCCTCCATTTCTAAATGACTCAAATTGAGCGTTAGCCGTTTTAATTCATGTTTCTAAATTTCATCTACTATTTCCATAACAAGGTTAAAACTTTAAACAACGTTATCTTCTATGTCCTTAATTGAACCATGAACTATCGAGTCTTTCTCTCTCTCTCTCTCTCTCTCTCTCAAAATTATTGCCCACAAGGTAGCGTAAATCGGTTGTCGCGAAGGACAGACTGATTTATTGCGTGTCTCAATGTTACTCGTGAGCCTCTTGTCAGGGACAATATTTACCATATACCTGTTTACTGGATAATATTTTGAAATGACGCTTATAACTTAAAGATTTATTCGGTGTTACAATCCGTATGATTTACAATATTACTTCAAAACCGGAATATTATCATCCTTTTAAATTTACCCTGCTCTAAATATATGGTGTGCTGTGATTTATATCTAGTTTTTGTTTAACAAGGACATTTTAATCATATTTCTTGCTGCTGCCTGCACTGGTAAATTTCCACATTATATAGTTGTTATTCTAGCTAGTAATAAAATCTTCATCATTTACTATAGTTTTCTAAATTTGTATGATCAATAAAAAAAAAGTACGGATTGTTCAAAGAGTTTAGAGCTACTTAGGCCATATGAAAGGTATTCTGTGCTCGACATAATACATATATACAGATAGCAAAGCTGGGGTGGGGGTGTAGACACATTTAAAATTTGAATTATTTCGTTTATAGCGAAAATATGAACAGAAAATATAAACAAATATATCATATTTTAATCATATACACATTTTGTATCATGTGGCATAGCATTCTGATTAATTGGTTGTCTATTATTTATCGCATTGTTTGTTTTGATTGTTTTACTGTGTCTTGTATTCATATTTTCACACAATATAATTTTTCACACGCAAAACAGGTTAATCCACACTTACCGGTCGTGAACATTTTAACTTTCAGGAATTAACACTGCTTCATAATAAAATAAAATACGGATTCACGTATTGCTGTTATGTCATGCGTACATATCACATGTATACAACTTTCTTAATTATTTTTGAAAATTGCTCTTGAAGCAATGACATGAATATATTGTTTGATATGAAATCTTTGATAATGGAACCATGTGTGAGTGCAAAGTTTAGCTCATCACTGAAAGTTTACTGCTGGGCTCCTAATAGCCTTGATAGAGACAGTAGAGGCATTCAACATTTAGATCAGTATGCATAAGGTCAAATGTCTTGCTACCATAGTAATTCAGCTGATATTTCCAAAGTCTGAAGAGAAGCAAAGGACAGTAATTTATGCACAAATCTTCTGGAAATGAGTTCAAGAAAGGTGTGTATTGATTTAAAATTATTTTCTTTTTTATATAAAAAAAAATCAATATGTTTAAAAATACAGAATATTAATAATAGTATATAGTTATATTATGTTAAATTATCTACTAGTATTAGGCACTTTTACTGAACTATTCCCTAAGTATTCAGATATTTTATTCAGTAAAGATAGCCCACATCTACTCAAGGAGTATACTCAGTATGAATTAGGCATAGTTTTTACATATATCTTCTAAAATTGGCCTTATGAGCCTCTATTACATGTTATCAAATGTAAATGTAAAATTTTCAAAAGATATATGTTTTTAGCATTACATGTGATAGTGGATTTAAGACCAGAAGATTTACATATTTTGATTAGTAGATTCACTCCTAAAGCATTAGATTTTTTTATCTTCAAAAATGTTGTTACAAAGGACTGAACAGTATTGGTTTCTATATGTTCTCTCTGCTTAATACACGTATAATAAAACAGCAAGTTTGGAACACTAATTAGATTCAGATTCAGATTCTGATGGAAAATGCTATAAAAAAAGAGGTTTATTTATCTTACAGTTGACTGCAAAGATTTAAAAAATAATAAATGCAATACCAATTTTAGTATTTTTCACAAGATCCCTGTCTGGTGACCACTGAAGACATTCATTTTATTCAAACAAAAATCTGTTTACTAAGGTATTATTAATGAAACATTACAGGCAGTTTTATTGGGAATTTGTTCCACACGAAACCTGGTTTCAGGAAAACATATTTTCTTTTTGATATTTAATAAGAATCAAATACATAATTTTTTTCAACTTCTCTTTTTTTCAATAAAGTCATGTTCAACTTGAAACTACCAGTTATAACAGCACCAGCGCAAATTTCAAAATGTTTCCTCTGAAGAATCTTGCACTGAAACAACAGGAAGTGAAAAGTATTAAAGTTGGATCTAGACAAAGTTTCGAAATGTTACTTATATGTAAAAGAGTCCCATATATTTATTCAAGAAAGAAATATTGAAAATATCATAGTTTGTATTGCTGTTGAAATAACTTCAACTTTAAATATTAAAAGTTCACTTATTTTAAAATCAGTGTTTTGTCAGCTAGTTTTGAAAGTTGACTTTACAAGAAATAATGAAGATCAAATGTAAAGCTCTCTCCTGAATTTCACACGGAATCATGATAAATATTATGCCATTTCTGTATAGTGTAAGTTCATTGTTTCTACAGGTATGCATTCATTAACCTAATTCTGAGAGTTACCTGGAACATACACATGGGAAAAGACAGCACTAATTAAGGGTATTACATTTTTATCACTATATCATCCATATATTTGATTTAATTTTAAGTAAAGCATGGAATATGAGCTTATTTCAAGATTTCAGACTAATTTAACAATAACTAAAATCAAAGCATATTAATAAAGGGATCTTGAATCCGTTTAGCTGATCTTGTTTCCATTATTATATTAATATTTTTTAGTTTTTATAAAACTTACAGAACAGGTTTATATAATGGAGATTTCATCAGTTTAGGAAGATTGATATCCATTCATAGTAATTATTTGATCTTGCGTCTGACTGAACCAGTTATCACTTTGAATATAAGCTTATATTACGAGATTTCAACTGAAGTGGCAACTAGCTGCATGAGTTTGCAACCACTTTATGAGAAATGGGCTAACATCATGAAGATGTCAAGTTAATTTTATTAAGAGCAAGGTTGAATTATATAGTAATGAAGTGATCTGGAATCTGATTGGCTAAGCTTCTTATGGTTTTCAATAGAGTATTTCTAATCAAATTTGAATCTAACTTAGTAAATAGGTTTAAATCATCAAGATGTTTTATGATTTTTGTTATAAATTAATTGATCTTGTATATCATAGACTGTGCTTGTTTGTATAACTTGAACAAACTTGAGAAATAAGTTTATCTAGTCAAGATATAAGACAAGATAGATTATGAGAAATATCCAATCATAATAAGATTTTAACTCTTACATCTGCCGTGTGTCAGTTTATTGTGATGCCTAACACTGGGCCATCATATCACAAACATTAACATTATTCTGACAACAGGCCGACAAGTCCTAACACTAACCTCTTAATGCTGAGTGCCAGGCAGTACCATTTGTATGAGTCTTTGGTATGACTCTGCCGGGAATCAAACCCACGACCTTCCACATCTGAGGTGGATGCTATAACCACTAGGCCTCCAGAGCAGTCTACCAAAGACTTGTTAAATTGATACCACATGGTAGTTCAAGTTAAGTAAAGAATCTTGATTGTTAATTTTCCAACTAAATTGCAATGTAATTTGAACATTATTATTTTTAATATTAATTTCTTCTATTGTGACAGTAAAACAATCATTCAGACTTGCCTAATTTAGTTTAGAATAAATAAATTTCATTCAAAACTTTGTAACTGACCAAACGTTTCAGGTATACACAACCCAACAAGCATTAAGCGGACATCAAGCTGGTCATGTAGACAGAAGAAAATATAAAGTTGGAAAATATGCTCTAAATCTGATAGATGAAGCAATCATACAAATCAGTCAGGTCTAGGAAGTGGCGAGCACTGAGGTTACACTTCGAATATACAATGCAAAGTAATATAAGGTGTCAGTTACATCGTTTAAACACCTGAGGACATCAGTCAATAATATTATATCTGGGACTTTGAACTTCCTTCTTCAATAATATTGATTGCCATTAGCTATAACAAGATTTATATTTTAGAAAGATCTTTTATGCTATAGTACAAATTCTTTTATAAACAAAGAAATATTCCACAGGCATTGTTATTTTAAGTTTAAATTAAGTAGAAAAGATATTTTCATTTTACATTCAAAGAAAACACCCATTGGGCACTATAAATTTTTCTGATGTTTGTTATATGCATATACTATTATGAACTTTTTTATGTCCATTTTACACCGTTTCAGTCATATGATAAATATAATAAATATTTTGTGGAATTTAATCATTTGTTTTAATATTTTGCTGTTCTCTTGATTTTCTATGCATCCATCATCCTATTGGTCCATCTTTCTTGTTAAATACTTCTTATAACATTTAGGTTTAAAGTTTTTGCAAAACGTTTAGTATGATTATAGCCTCCCTACCAATGTCAGTAATGAAAACTATTGGTGTGATAAAAATGCACAGAAATAGTTATTTCATTCACTGATTTATAATTTCTAACCCAACTCTAACCAGAAATGCCCTAGTACTGTAATTTTCTGTGGTTTTTGTGCTTAATATACTTTCCTTGCTAACACTGTCATGTTATGTATACTATGGGTGAGTCTATTTTCCTCTGACAGCAGAGTGATATAGTTCATCCTGTTTGATAACAACCAGATAATTCCACAAATTACCAAATGTTGAGAGTTAGAGCAATTTGCTCACATGTACATAGAAATTAAACCACTAGTTAAATCCATGTGAAATGCAAATGTGTAGTTGTCGTTCTTTTCCATGAGTTGACATTGTAAATATTAGAAGTAGATTGACATACTATGTATATTCTATGTACATATACATGTAGTTGTGCATCCACCCCTTTGCTGAAAATAGACTTGTCAAGGAACTGGAAGTAACCAAGCAAGCAAGGTAGTATTTTACACTGAAAATGTCAGTTTGAGATGAAACATGCAGTCCCCCTGGTCTTAATACGTTTGAAATTATAAATCAATATATTATATGACCAAGTTCTTAATGTTTTAATTTAAGTTATGGTTGTTTTTAAAAAATGGGATTGAGGGTACAAATAAATGGGGATGTATATTGAGACAATAGGAAGAGCAATATGAAGGGAAAGAAATCTGTTTAGGAGCTTTTGTAGTTTGCCGTCAAAGTATTTATCAAATATTTACCAACAGAGTCCAAAAAACAGTCTTCAATACTACTACAATTTAGTAGTAAGTAATATAGAACATTGTTTTGAAATGTGTCACTTTAATTTACTTTGCTCTGGTTTAGCTGTGATATTTTTTAGCAAAAATGAATTTTTGCATTTGCTCATATTTCAAAACTCTTGTGATCATACAAATATAGTATACTAGATTTCTTTTTGGAAGCCATCCATGGTGATCATGACCAGTGAACCTACATGCATTTCCCAAACTTTGTTTAAGCACATATTTAACAATACCGCATTTACTCCCTATGAATGATTTAGCCATATATGTTGCCAAATTTGTATTTCTAAGAGTTATTACTATAGGTTATACAAAAGAAAACATTGTAGGCAATGACCAACAATGTTATAAGCTTATATTTACACAACAGTATGGAATGAAACACTGAGGAGGATGGCCAAATATGGATAATTATTGAGCTTTTAAATTCTAACAGCCATACATGTAGCTGTTTTGAAAAGCTGTTGCTGACACTAGCCAAATTTTGCTAAAAGGACATTATCTGTGCACCAGCCTCACTAAGCATGGCAACAGGAATCCTTAGCCAAATTTTGGCTAAGGAAACATTTATCCAAAATTTGGATTCTGCCTAAAAGTCATACAATACATTATGGAAAGGGACAATATTGCAGTTAGCCTAATTTTGACTAATCATAGTTACCAAAAGTTTGGTCTTTTGCAGCCATGCATAGGGGTTATACTAAGAGAAACCAGCCAAATGTTGGCTAATCATACATTTGTCCAAAATTTGGTTCCCATCTAAAGGTGTGAAGAACAGCTTTGTAAGAATTAGCCAAATGTTGGCTAATTTAAAACCTGCCTAGCTCCTCCAACAGACAGTCAAGCTATAGTGATAGACCATATATTGATGATCAAAAGCTCATCCAAGAGTCTCATTATGTGCATTTTCCACTTTGGGTTAAGAGATTTTAGCCCACAGCAGATGCCTGATTTGAGTAAATGAAAACGCTCAAGTGAAATCGGAAGCTGTTAGAGTTTGAAAGCTATGTACTTCAAAGCATTTAATATCTTAGTTTAAAAGTAACATTAATTATTAAATGTTCTTCTTGTTATAATAACAAACTTATTTCAACTGAATGTATGTAAATAGTTCTATATCTTGACGTATGTGTGATATGCGAGCGGGTATTGGTGTCATGCACATTGAAAACGTCATTTACATCTTTGTACATACATCTCTGTTAACATGATGACTTGTTAATATTTGATAATGATTTATTCTGGTGTTGCTGACTGTATGTGATTTAATTATGCAGACAAAACTTGTGTCAAGTGGAAGAAATGCAGTTTTCATAAAGGAAGCCATAATTGTATTGTCACGTGATTTTTCGGTCTCTGTATGGTACCCTGTTTTCTTTCAAAGTTTTATGTGTGTGCCAATGCACAATATCTATTTATAGCCTATGCTGACCCTGTTATGATCTTAGCAATTACAATTAGTTATAATTATCAGAGAAGAACTCTACATATGTGTTAAGCCCCAAACTCTATCAAAACATTAATGAGCCAATTTTGTGTAAACAAAGCCTTTATTGATAATGAACATGTACTATTGATCTTTAGTCAACACTTCTAACGGAAACTTGACACTGGGAGACATGTATCGATGATAGAGATAATCAATTGCTTACCTTACGTCAAGATTTGAATTAATAATTGGTTCTGGATACATTTGAAGAAACAGAAGTGGCCGCTCATGTGGGGGACATTTTACATATTTTGTACTAAAATACTGGCTGCGTTAGAGAATCGGCTGTTCTTGAGGGTTGCTTTTGAATACAAACTCGTTGGAAGTGGCCGCTCATGTGGGGGACATTTTACATATTTTGTACTAAAATACTGGCTGCGTTAGAGAATCGGCTGTTCTTGAGGGTTGCTTTTGAATACAAACTCGTTGGTGCCAAGGGATTCTGCCCGTAAGAAGCGGCTGGCTACTGGTCAGGGAGGACCGTTCAAAAGTTGCTACTGGGGTAAAAACAGTACCTATCAGCTATAGTTCACTTATACCACGACCAGTTGTATCGGACCGTTTCAGCAACTGCTGATATAATAAATAATAATAATAATGAAGACTTCGTATAGCGCCTAATCCTTCGAAGCTCTAAGCACCTTACACCATCTATAATGATATTACTACACTACTGATAAACAATGAAATTGGAAAAACATAAAAAAACATGCTGAAAACATATAAGATACAAAACAAATGTTTCTGATATCATAACTAGCGTTTAATGAGATATCAGTTATTTTTAAAAATATTTTAAATAATTGAAAATTGGGTAATTAATGAATTTTTTGCATGTGGCGTGAATTTGTGAAACAGTGAAAAATGGTTGGCAGCTATGTGTATGTATTTCAGATTATTGCAACAGAGAAATTGTATCACTAATGCTAAAATATATTTTCCAGAGTTCTGTGTGGATTAGAGTGGGTATTTTATACCTTACTACTGCCCCATTCATCTTAAGTTTTCTTGAAAGAGAAAACAGTAATAAACTAAATTGCCAATGTAAACTTAAATACAAACCAGAATTCGTCAGTTTCTAAGTTTAAGTAATCACAATATTTATATCCATAAAGAATCATTTAAATTCTGAAATGATCATTTGGTCACATTGTGTAATTTTATTTTTATGCATAATAACCTCTCCATGCCGAACTTATCAGAGTATTTGCACTTTCTGTAGTTAGGATGCACGTGGTTTCTATATTTGCTCATGTTAGTTGTTGCTCTAAATGACACTTCTGTACAAAATGCATCACTGGTTGAGAAACCAACACCATTAAGCACCTTGCATTACATGGTAACATATTCACAATATCCTATGGGTAGCCTAATTTTCCAATCTGATCTGGTCTGCCAAACATTAAGCTCACACCGGTTTTGATAAGAATGACCTTACTAAATCATTACTATATTTAATGAGCATATAATTAGCACTGCAAACGATTTTGGTTTTGAGACGATGGATACCATAATTTAGACTAGAAGGAATTGTTGACAGTGATATCAATTGATAATGGTGCATTGCCTTTGTACAAGGAGTATGATCACTATTGTCATCTAACTTTAATGCAGGCTACAATTCTTCGGAAACTTCTCATATCAGGCCATATTATATCACAAGGTACAAAAAAAAAATGTATTGAATACCTGTCTTTGTCATGGATATTCATTTTCTAACTTATTTAATCTATGTCATCAAATTACTAGTACATGCTGCTTTCCAACAATTACATATGATGCACATAAATTTAATACTGAAAATCATGTATATATTTTGAAATCCTTCTAATATCATCGAGTTATAACTTTTTTTAATGAAAAATGAATGAAAAAATTATTTGAATGGAAAACTCCATA
Source organism: Unio pictorum (assembly GCA_030141615.1). Classification (NCBI taxonomy): domain Eukaryota; kingdom Metazoa; phylum Mollusca; class Bivalvia; order Unionida; family Unionidae; genus Unio; species Unio pictorum. Next base: position 17,603,138 of record JARLTB010000203.1, read on the forward strand.
TACAGCTTGATGAAGAGTATATAAGACAAAGCCCAGACTTTATGATCCAACATTATGGACCTATATGCCAGCAAATATGTATTATCTCTGTGAAATTATTAGGCAACTGTTTTAGTTCTTTAGCTTTAACAGAGAAGGTTTATATTTTGAATACTTTATAAAATATTTGATATGGGTCCATGGACGTCTTGCCAGAATAGGCATCTTTCTCTTTGCCTCTTCGCACGCTGCTATTCCTAGTAATGAAGCTGTTCTGATTAATTGTCCAGGTTGTCTTTCTACAACTGCCTTATCCTTCTTTAGTCATGGTACTCTTGCTGTTTTCTTCTTCTCTGCCTTAACAATTGATTTGCAGCTTTTGCCTACAAAACAAATAATCCCTCTTCATTTCGGATGATAGATTCACCAAACATTGATACTATTTTAACTACAAATTATTCAACTGTTTACCATTTAAGAAATATGAAGAAACCAATACTGCCAATAGGAAACATTGCAATTAGGATCTTGGGTTCACACTAACAAATATATTAGTTTACCATACTATTTAGTTTGCTTTAACATCAACAACTACAAGTGAATATGATCTACAAACACAGTAAACATTAGGTAAAACGTTTAACCTAAGCATTACGGCCATATAGTATATGAAATCTAGCCAGAGAAAGAAAGAAACAAGTTCAATTGTTAACATTCTCTAGGTACACATCAAATCACAAAAGGATTACTGTGACATTAACAATATATTAATTACATTTACTGAAACAATGAGGTATGACATCAAAAAAAATTAAATTGTTTGGGATCACTGATTTTATTTAACAATCTTTATAGTACAGATGTTAGTAATTGACAGTAATGTCTTCCATTATAATGTAAAAATCTTGTGGTTTTGTAAAAAATGTATTTCTATCAGTGCTCTTATGCTCTGAAATATAGTTATAAGCATACAGCAACGGGTTTAAACATTGCAGTATGATACACTTACATAACATGTTACACTCGTGTTTCAACTTATAGATATTACATAAGTGCATATACTTAATATGCAAGCATCTATTGTTTCCGGGTATGAATAATCATAGGATCTGGAAAGTCATTGTGTGTGACAACCATAAAGATAGTGAATTCATAGTCTTAGTGGTTTGTCAGGATCATATCAGTATCTTTTATTTTGGTAAGCATTGCACATCAATTTATTTCCGGTGCTAATCTCCAAAAGCATCAACTGTAATACATTACCTTCACAAAATTATGTTTTTTTATTCTTCTTCCTTCACTGAACAAACATCTTGAAGGTCTTCAATAATATCTGTAAAGATAAAGTTCAAATTTAGTTTATATTACATAAAATGTATGAAATGGATACTTGCCAATTGTTTTCGTTAATAAAAAAAAATATTATAACAAGGTAACCAAACTATCTTCTGAAATTTAAAACTGGAACCTGAATATCAAATATGATGTCCACGCTATCATTTTTATTTGCGAATGCTTTCATCATCTTTCCTGAAGTTACAAAAGCTACATATCAAATACATAGAACAAATCACACAGAAAATGTTCGCTTCACGTGACATACTGTCTAGCTATGATACATATCTGGGTTAAATATCAACAAAAGGACAAATCAATTGACAAGCAACACTGCAGAATAATAGGACAGACTTTGGATAATGATGATGTTTGTAATGATAATGACAACTGGATTGCAAAAGAAACCGAAAATGAATGATTCTTAAGCTACAATAGGTCAGTAAAATCAAAGAGATTATATTTAAACCAGTTATCTGAAAATTTAACACGCTGAATGTCATCTATACATAAACTGTGTGCTTTACGTCGTTTCTTTATTTTGAGGACAATTTATCAAGTCCAATGTTGAGAGGAGTCATGATAATCAGTCTTTGGTTTCTTCAACAACCCATTCGTAATTTCACTATGCATCAGAAATGAGAAGCTTTATTAAAAAATAGCCCAAAAACTACCAAAGTCCTTCATATGAATTACTCGCAATATCATGTGACAGAAATATGCCTGCTAAGTTATGTTCAGAAGAATCAAAGAATTTCTTTACATATTTTGCAAAGTTTTGGTCATTGAATTAATGTAGCATACAACTATTCACACTTGATAAAAATTCACATGGACCTACCATCATTATCAATATGTATCTCGTCTAGACTTTGTCCTCGTGTTCAGTATATTTAAAAGATATTTAAAATATATTTTCTTTGAAAAAAAATCAGGATCCATGATGTACACCGCGTTATAAGAGTGTTTGCAAGTTTTCGAGGGAGTGGTGTACTTCCCATTTTGATTACATAATGCACCATAAAGTACACATACAGTATCTTAAAAAACCCAGGAAACTTGCAGCTAGTTTTTCCCTGAATTACTTTTCCCTCTGGCTACCTTCTTTGTATAATATCATTTCTCCCTGAAATTGTAAAATGTAATCATTTTTCTTCACGCTTTTTCCAGCAAATACACGTCCTGCAATATAGAGAATGTTGTTCATGTCTCAGTTAATAAAGGCAAGTCATGGCCACTAACAAAATCAAACTGTCAGATGAAATGTAGAGCTGTACCGATGTCACTTTTTGCCAATTACGCCGATACCGCGTATGGCCGATTATTAAAATTGCCGATACCGATTATGAGATTATCACAGTATAAATACTCGCGTATAAGCTTAATAATTTAGGGAGAAACAAATTGCCTGCATGAAGGAGGGGGGGGGGTTGTCGGCTATTCCGTGGGCCAATGTCTAAACTTTACCGGTTTTAGGTCTTTTGTTTATTACTGTAACGGCTGTAAATCTTGGAACATGAAACAATAATTTTTTTCGTGTCTTAAGACATAGGCATGTTAAAAAAGTAACTTTCGGTGACCCGACAATTATTAAACTGTAATAAAATACTATAATTGATTTTGTTATTATTTTGCATGTGCTTATTTTCTGATTTCTTCAACATGGAATTAAATAAATGTAAATACAGACTTCATAATTCGTGGGCCGGGGAGACCATGTACTATAATGTACAGTACTTACAAAGTGCAAAGCGTTCATAGCGTCACTTAAATCCATATTTATTCCCAAACATATTGGATGCAGATATTGCTTTATTCGTCGTTTCGACCAAATTGCATTCTTCTAGATAACATTTCAGATAGTACTTAATAGCTGTTTCATTTACAATGAATGTTTCAAGAGTTACTCATTTTCAATGATAAAAGCGATCCTACAAATTGAGGCAATATGTTTAAAAAGGTACGCACGTTTGATTGTACAGGGCACATAGCCATCATAATTTACATGCTCACGAAGAGAGGTAACAATAAAAGCTGAAATTCTCATATAGATCGACTAAGATCAACTTCAATCAATTTAAGTTTTGTCTTTTGGCTGAACAAATATCAGAACTTTCCACACAATGAAAAGCTTGATGTTTCGGTGTCTCCTTTGATGATAGTCTGTGAATTTCACTATAGTTTTGCGACAGCAGTACAGGCCAGTTAATCATTAAAATGCCTGAAACTGGCTTGTGACAAGAGGAATTTTGAAAGCTAACTATACCAGTACATTGATGCAGAGGCGTTGCTAGAGTGTTTGGAGCCCGGGGACAAGATTCATTTATACGTTCCCGGGTTCTTCCTCCACCAATAATACTGGCAGCCATGTATAGCCTATTGTGTGCTTAAAAATGGCGTTAAACTCTACAACAACAGCTACAACAACAACATTTAACGATGGTAATTAACATTGGTATATACGGTCTAAAAATGCCAGATGTTAACTCGTGTAAGTTTCTTTCGTGGGAATGGCATTGGAGTTAAGCATTCGTAGTGTGACATTCTATTTAGTGAAGATGCGAATTCTTTATAAAAAAGTAATCATTTAGTCACAAAACAAATTCACAGGTGATGCAACAGAACATGTAGGACTTTTCTTGTTTGGAAGAAAATGAAAATCGAGGACATAATGTAATAATTGGGAGTTCTCAGCAAAGATCAGCGGTAGTATACAGCAAGTGTGTTAGAACAGTATTTACTTTTAAGAATATATTGTATTTCAATTAATCCCCAAATAAAATGTTTCTTCTTTAGTTTCGACTATTTAATTCTGTTTTAAAATTCAAGCCATGTCAAGATGAATGTTATAACTGAAATTATATTTTGGAAATTTATTTGCATCGGCACCGATTATTTCTGCCGATACCGATTGTTACGATTATGAGTACGGGCGATTAATCGGTACAGCTCTAATGAAATGCTTAATAATTATTTTAAATAACTGTACAGTCCATTATGATACAGTGAATAGCACTGAACATAATGCAGAGATAGAAAAAATAAAGAAAAAAACAAAAACAAGTCAGTTGGCAGTCCAATTGGTGTCCAGCAAATAATAAAAAATGTGCCCAGGACTGATTTATCATCTGAAGAAAATGATGTGAATTGCAGGCCAAGTATATAGTGATGTTCCAAGTGCACCCATTGACTTGCCTGAGACTAGAGTAGATTATTACTGAGGCTGAAGACAGTTCTATGTAATGCACTATAAAAACTATAAAAAGTGTTTTCATTTTTTAATTATTCTCTAACTTACCTCAACTAAATTCCAAGTCAATTTCCCCTATAAATTACAAATTCTTTTATTTTCAAATTTGCATGGCAACTAAAGTACTGGGCTTAGCAATGTAAACTTTGAAATGGCAACTAAAATGTTCAAGTAGGTTGTTCTATTGTTATTAATGTTTCTGAGGTACTTAGAATGCACAAGAGTTTTTCATCTTCTGATCTCTGAATTACGCAGGCCATTGGCAACCTTCTATGCATAGTAGGAAAAATAAGGATGTAAATTTTTGGGACCGTGTTGAGCTTCCAGTCAATTTTGTATGTTAGTCCAAGATAAACTCGTGGTTGGATCTTTCAATTATAAAAAACAGATACAAATAACTGCACAAAGAAATACTGGGGGACTAGATGAAAGTAAAAGATCACACAATTACTAAATATAGCATTACATGCATTTTCAAAATGTGACATACAAAAATGGAACTCAATAAATAATTTTTTTTTAATTCAGTTTAGAAATGACCTGTTTACTTTTGGGATATCATCTTCCATTGACTAAGAATTGATATTTCCACACAAATTCTTGTGATCTACACGAAAAGTAAATGAATTCAGAACCTTTTTGAAGGTGGGTTGTAAACACAAATAAAACATTTCAAAAACAAATTCTCGAATGAAGTAAGGAACACAAGAGCTTTGAGATCAGTAATAATGTTTAGTAATGGCTTGATGGTCTTAAACTAACAGAAATGATCAAAACAATTTTTGTAAATTTAAAACAAATTAATTCTCAAAAAAGTCCAAAACGTTTGATCAAAAGTTCTAAATAATAAAGTTCTAATTGAATTCTTGTAATTTCAAACTGATTGATGTGCCAGTAATAAAATAATCCAAGATATCCTTCTCTTAATTCACTATAACTACAAATTAATGTTTCAGACCAAGATTATTTAACACTTTGTAATGCCAGTAAATAATTGAAATAGTTACTTGCACCAAAACAAAAAAACAGATCATCACAATCAGACTGATTCCATCATAAATACTAAAATAGGAATGAGTAATTTTTGAAATAACCAACATTGATATTGTTACGTATATTTGATTTAAATCATTAATTTTTAAATGTCAGATCCAAATTTGTCATTTTGGGTTTAAAATTCATTAATAGGGAGATTATTCTAGAAAATCTCTGACATTTGCTTTTCTTGTAAATAACAAGTGTTGGCCTCATTCTCTGACCTTGCTTCAGAGTGATAAACAGGCCTTAGAAATGATTGGTTGTTTTCCAAGGACATCTTTTTATTTTTAGTTCTGGGGATGAGGAGTGGCTGATTCTTATCTGGATCTTTCCGTGCGTACGTGTTTAAATGATCGTACGTTTGTTATATGACCTTCCAGAAATCAAGTGATCCCTTGTTTACGTAAAAAACAGAGATTTAAACCATGTTTTATAAGAGAGCTATTTAGTAGTTAGTCTGGGCCTTGGAATATTAAGTTGTGTCTTCTTTTTGAGTTATGTTTGATTACCGTGTACGGTAAATTGTGTCAATTCGTTAGAGCAAGAGGAATTATTTATTTATCTGGAAAAGAATATGTGCTCATAGATTTTTATTTGGATTATTATAAAAACATGAATTGACTAAATCACGTGACATCGTCGTCCATATTGGATTACATCGTCAAGATTCGAACCGGGAAGTATTAGGATATTTATTTATCAAGACTTTTGCATTTCCATTAGTGGATTATTTTTGTGAATTCTATATTGAATTATTTTTTGACTTGATTCTCTAAAACCGTAAGTTTAGAAATTTTCTCCTATCAAAACATTTGTACTTAATAAATTGATTATTATATTTTACAAGCTTGTTCTTTTCACTTCTTTCTGTGTTGCTGCTTATTCGAGCCTAAGCAGGCACCATAGAAATTGGGAGCTATTGTCCGGGATTGAGATAAATTGGGATTTGGCTAGAATTTTTCTCAGAAAAAATTTGTTTAAAATTTGAATTCCCCTAGTTTTTTAAAATGTTAAATCTTTAGTGAGACTGATAGGCATGTATTAAAATGACATCTAAAGTAGAAATATTTCTTTCTAATCCTACCCAGGAGTAGTTAGACCTTTTCAAAAATGATGAGTTGATTCAGCTTGCCGAAAATATGATCTGTCTGAAGTCAAGGCTTCTTTATCGAAACAAGATATTAAAAAGATGTTGGTGCAATATTTGGTAGAAGAGCATGTTTTGGAACAAAATGCTTTGATTTCGGTCATTAAGTCTACATCAGACTTTGACATTAAACTAAAGGAATTAGAATAAAAATTCCAGATGGATTTAGAGTTGAAGAAGCTGGAATTTCAAGAAAGACAATTACAATATGATAGAGAGAAAGAGGAGAAAGAAAGGCAAATTGAATTACAAAAGAGCAGATGCGGAATGATAGAGAGAGAGAGAGCAGATGCGAATTGAGAGAGAGAGAAGGAAGAAAGGGAATATCAAATTAAAATGAAAGAAATAGAGCTGGCAAGTGCAAATCACCATCATACTTCAAATCCAAATTTAAATTTTGATTTAGGAAGGAATATTAGATTAGTGCCCCCTTTCAGAGAAAAAGAAGTATACAAATACTTCATTCATTTTGAAAAGTTGCAGAAGTGGCCAAGGGAGCATTGGACTTAGTTATTGCAATGTGTACTCACTGGTAAGGCTAGTGAGATTTACACTTCACTGTCTGTTCAGCAAATTGGTGAATATGATGTGGTTAAAGAATGCATTTTAAGGGGTTATGAGTTAGTCCCTGAAGCTTATCGACAAAAATTCAGAAATTACAGAAAAGAAGCTGGACAAACTCATGTTGAATTTGCTAGACAAAAAGAGCAGTTGTTTGATAGATGGTGCTTAGCCAAGAAAGTCGAACAAGATTATCAAAATCTCAAGCAAATGATATTAATTGAAGAGTTCAAAAACTGTGTCCATAGTGACCTTAAAACTTATCTCGAAGAGCATAGGATTGAAACCTTGAAACCTTGATTGAAACCTTGGAAAATGCTGCTCGAGCTGCTGACGAATATTCTTTGACACATAAAGTTAATTTTGTTAACAAGACGTCTACTCAACAATCTAATGGCAGAATAGTATTTCCTCCTAATTCAAGCCCTTCTAAAACTCAAACTAACACAACTTTCAAAAAATCAAACTTCAGACAAGTTTGATTCTAAATCCTTGTCTCTTCCGACGTGTACCTATTGCAAGAAAAAAGGACACGTTGTTTCTCATTGCTACAAATTGAAAAATAGGCATCAGTATCAAGACAGACCTGTTCCAAATGCTCCTATTTCTAAGAGGTCAAGGTCACGGTCATACATTGAAAACAATACATTTGTTGCGTTTAATAAATCTCAGTCTGATTTTATTATGGAGAATTATTAACCATTCATATCGAAAGGTTCTATATCACTCTTGGGTGATTCAGCCAATCCCACCCCTATTAAAATTTTAAGGGACACAGGAGCTTCTCAGAGTCTTTTATTATCAGGTACTTTGCCATTTTCTGAGAAGTCTTCTTCTAATGAAAGTGTTCTTATTTAGGGAGTAGAGTGCGGTTTTGTTAATGTTCCTCTCCATTGTGTAAATTTGTCATCAGACTTAATATCAGGACCTGTGACAATTGGAACAGTCTCGGTTTTACCCGTTGAGGGCATCCATTTATTGCTAGGCAACGACTTAGCTGGGGACAAGGCTGTGGCTGTTCCATTTGTAAATTGACAAGCCTAATTTGGATCAGAAATTTGAATAAATTGAAAAAGAATTCCCTGAGATATTTCAAGCTTGTGCAGTTACCAGAGCTATGGCAAAGAACGCTCTTGAGAATGAAGTTAAAGTAGGCAGTATTCCTTTAGCTGACACGTGTATAGGTCAGGCTTTTGATGAGGTCACTTTTACTCCTTGTTTGGATCAATCAGAAAGTATCGATCATAGTGATCCTCTTTTAACAACTTATTCTTTTTATTCTAATCAGGGTGATAAACGACAGTCACTTGTCGTCGAACAGGAAAAAGATCCTGAGATTTCCTGTTTGTTTCAAAGGGCCATAAATGAGACTCAAGCCACTGAAATTCCTGTCTGTCATTTCATTAAAAATGGAATTCTTATGAGAAAATGGAGACCTCCCGAGGTACCTCCTGGTGATGAGTGGTCAGTAAACTATCAAATAGTAGTTCCAAAACCTTACAGACAGGAAATACTTAATCTGGCCCATGAAACTCCTTTGGATGGTCATTTAGGGATTAATAAAACTTATCACAAGATCTTGACTCACGTCTATTGGCCAAAAATCAAAAGTGATGTTTTCAAATACTGTAGATCTTGTCATACTTGTCAAATGGTAGGAAAACCCAATCAGAAGATACTTAAGGCTCATCGGCAACCTATTCCTGCGTTTGACAAACCATTTAGTAGAATTATGGTATATTGTGTAGGTCACTTACCTAAGACCAAGTCAGGTAACCAATACCTGTTGACCATTATGTGGGCGTCAACAAGGTTTCCAGAGACTATTCCGTTGAGGAATATAAAATCTAAAACAATAGTAAAAGCTTTGATAAAGTTTTTTCTCAGTATGGCCTTCCCAAATCTGTTCAGTCTAATCAAGGTTCAAACTTCATGTCTGGAATTTTCCAGCAAGTTATGTATGAATTAGGCATTCAGCAACTCAAATCTTCTGCCTATCATCCTGAGAGCCAAGGGGCACTAGAAAGATTTCATCCGACTTTGAAAAATATTCGATCATATTGTTTTCATACAAATAAAGAGTGGGATGAAGGCATTCAGGACTCTTGCAATTCCATTAGTGGATTATTTTTGTGAATTCTATATTGGATTACGTTTGGACTTGATTCTCTAAAACCGTAAGTTTATGTATTTTCTCTTATGAAAACATTTGTACTTAATAAATTAATTGTTAAATTTTACAAGCTTGTTATTTTCACTTCTTTCTGTATTGCTGCTGATTCGAGCCTAAGCACATAACAATATGTACAGCTAAGACACAATATTAGAGCCAGAATGTAGGTCAGTTTCTTTTGGAAACATTAAACTTGCAAACAAGCGAGTTTCCAAATTAAAAGCCAATGTCATAGACTGAATTTTTGTTATACCTTTATTGATATTAAGTCTAATATTTAATCCATATTCACTGAAAAGTATTAACTATGTATAATGTAGTTTACAAAATCAATCATAAAATACAATTACACAAAATAAAATCATCAAGAAAGTTAACAAATAACGCAAATTAACCGGTCACTAGAAAAACCAAAATATGCTGAAAAACTGAAATACATTTGTATTTACATGTTCCCTCAGTATATATCGGTTTCCACACATAAGTTATTATTTGGTTTTATTTGAATAATAATATAAAGGAAAATAAAATTTGATTTGTGATTTGGATATGAATTATTTACTTTTTTCCCCCATTTATAGCACAATTCATGTAATGATGTCACTAGGTGATACTTGATTTGACAGACATGATACATGCTGAATTATAGTAATACATACGAAAGGAAAGGGAAAAGTATCGAAGTATCAAAAGTATTTGCATACATAATATATTATATATTTACTACAACTTTTAATAATACAGTTTTTGACAAATAAATAACAATTAATTTAATATTTGTTGAAAAGGTTTCCAAAATTATATATATATATATATATATATATATATATATATATATATATATATATATATATGTATATATATATATATATATATATATATATATATATATATATATATATATATACTGACTTACACTATCCATACCAGTATGATCAGTTGTTATCATACCACCTTCTGTTATGGAACGATCAACCAGTCCAATAAAGTAAGACCAATTGACGTGTGCTACAACTAGGAAAAAGTAAATCATTCGTAGCAAAGTAACATAAATCATATTTTCTTTTTCTTTGTATTATTATTCAAATAAAAACTAACCAAAATTTGTGTGTGGAAACCAAAAAATACAAGCGCATTTATGTGTTTCTAGTAACCCCAAATTAACAAATAACAAGCCTCAAAAAGATGTTATGAGTTGTAATACAATAAAAATGTTTTAAACAGCTCAAATGTACAGACTAAACATAATAATAAAAAAACCATTCATTTGATGTTGTAAACTTATGATAATTACATACCCATATAAGCATTTATATATTGCATTACAAATCCAGCTGGGTCTATGCCGACCATGCATGATTCTGATGCTTTGTGTATTTCAGTTTGGGGCAGTTTTGTCTGTCCCCTAAAACAAAATATAGGAATCAATTAAACAATTGCAAAGATATTCCTCTAGGTTCACCAGAAATTTGTATACAAGAAGAACAAAGTGCAAAAATATCAACAGCGATAATAAATTGTCAGGTGGTTAGTTTTTTTCTACTTTCTCTTGATCCAATAGGTAACACCTTGAAATATTAATAGCTTTTTAAAGTACATATAATGTCACTGTCAGCTTGGGAATAGCTTGGAGTTATTCCAGGTAAATCTAGCTCAAGTTGTGGTGCAGTCAATAATACAGAAGTTGTACTGATTGAAATTTGAATGATTGATGGACAATGAACATCCCAGGAAAGACCAAAACGTCAAATATAATTTACCATCAGATACCATTTCAAGAATCAAGTGATCGTAATGTCCAATTATAATATAAAAGAAAAATGTCTCACCTATTCTAAACATTTAGAGAAGTTTTATTTTATTTTGCAAAATGTATACTTTTAGTTTATTCAAATAAAATCTGAATCAACTTACACACCGTAAGGTGTAGACAACTGAATTCCAGTTGAACCCATTTTAAAAAAAAAAAAGAAAGTCCATTCTGAATTTTCAAATCACACAACGACTTACATCATGAGGTTGAACATGCATACTTGTTCAATAGTAACTATCTGTACCACACAGGACTGGCCATTCAATGAGGCAAGATTGTTTTTTGTTCCTACCTAGATATTTTTTCTTTGTTATTAAATTCATCATAAGATAAATTATTTAAAATAAGAAAATAATGACAAGGTTGATTTTTATAATACAAAACTCATATCTCACTTCAGGTAAAGCGACACACAAGTTAAGACTCTTTTGTAATTTTGGAAAACCCCTTCCCAACACTTGATCTGATCTTGCTGTGTTCGTGCATGGGGTAACTATCTGAACTTTTGCAGTAGTTTTGCATCAAATACAAATGCGATTTGTTGTAAACTGTATGATGTCTATTGTTCGTGATCGTTATTTTCACTACTGATTTTCACATGATACTTAACAAAGTATATTGTATGAACTGCAAAATAAATAAGGAAATGGATGTCTGTATATTCCGATAATATACTATTGAAAGATTTTTTAAAAGCAATAAGCTTCATTGCACCAAATGTACACAAAATTGGTACATTTGCACTTTCTTAATTTTTAGTTTAATGTTAAGAACAAGATTCTGTAATAAGCATTAACAAGCACTAAACCAATCGGAGATTCATGCAGAGACCAAACTTGGTATTACTGGTACTAATCTGTCTTTTAATTCTGTAAAGCCATGTTAGACAACTGCCAGCTTGAGACCAACCATAATGCTGATCGATCGAATGAGAGATATTTTCCATTGAATCCTTTGTAGCTGCAAAGAAGTATATCAAAAATAGACAAATCGGCTATATACTATTGAAAGAATCTGATTTTCATGTTTTATATGTACCGGTATTTCTTTCTTGGTCTCGAAAGCCAAATGCCCAAATAGTCACAAACAGGATGCTATATGGAAATACATGTACTTAAATGTCTTAGTTCTATATTATGATCAGGTTGTTGATGCATTCCATGAGGGCTAAGTATTTTTTCTTGTGTTTTATTAATAATTATAAAAATTGTTTTTATATTTTCCTTATAAGAACCACTAATTATTAAAACATGTGGATAAAACCACACACAATTGCTTAAATTTGGTGAACATTTAAGATTTGACAATATTCCACATTATTATTAATTTCAACAATAAGTTCAGATTAGTCAGAAACAATTCCCAAATTTCTGCTGCTAATGACGGAAACTAAATTTGAGCTGTAAACTACAACACATCAAATTGAATAGCTTTGAATGTTAGAAATGCACCTTTCCCATGCTAAAATTGACATTGTTTTCAAATGCTAGTTTTATAACTGTGTACAATGTTTGCTATCTTTATTATGTAAAACATTGTCTCAATCTAATTCTATAATAGGAGATACCATTTAAGTTCCAAAGAGTTATATGATCTAAACCAATTCTATCTTGTCATGTATGAGAAAATAAAAAATGCTCCAGTTGGAAAAAAACATAACTAAGAAGTCGCATACAGTAAAAATGCAGTCAGAATTGAGAGAAGGTTTATAATTGTGTACATGTATATTCAACCTTGTGAGTCATTACTTTTCAAGGACTGAACAGGTTGCATTAAGTGTAAATTGAGGTTGTTTAATGGGGCTAGTTTGGGGTTGTTTGTTTTTTTAAAAAAAGAACCGGCTGTAATTGAGAATTGAATTGTTCATACCTGGACTGTTCAAAATAAGACCAACAAGGTCTCGACGTCTGTGCGTACGTTTGTTAAGATTTTAAATAATAAACTCGTTGCAAAATGGGTGCTTAGAAACACCAGAACGCACATCAGTAATATTTTATATACCATAGTGTATATTGGTGATGAAAGTATAATTCATATTTGTCACATAATATTAATTATGTAATAAATTAATATGTAGTTTCTTTTCTGCAAGTGATGCAACATCAAACTAAAAAGAAGCTGGAAAACGCATTTTGGCGACAGTTCGTACAGTAACAAAATCTAATATTAACAGCCTGTATAGCAATTTATACACAAGTTTAATGCTCTAGCTAATAATAATAAAAACATTTTACTATTGATTTAATATTGATTTCTAAAGTTGGTTATTATGTTGTGGTTATTAATTATTACATTTGTCTTATTATGTTATGTTCCATGATGTGTGAGATTTGTGCAACGCAGCATGCGAAACAGCTGTATAGTTTGAGTGTAACTATCTTAAATTACACACCATAATGGTCTAAATGCAAAGATTCACCAGATCCTTGCATACATACTAAATGGATGGCCCCTAATTCGAGATCTATGAATAATACGCATTCATCAGAATACATTTTGTCTGTGCCAAAAACATTTAAAAATGTGTAATGGTTTAGACACCAATTATTTAAGTTGAAACAATATGGCCAAGGGTTCATCATATAAGTACATAATCAAAGGTATTTATTTTCAATATCTTCTTTAGATGACATGTGAATACGTTTCGGTACAAACAAATAATTTTAAAGATGCATAAATTATCCATGTAGATGTTACTCAAAATATCAGAAAATGGTAAATAAGAAAAGTTCATGAAAAGATACATGAATTTGAAATAAAAGTGTAAACGATGATAGATGAAATGTTATGAGTGAAGAGAACAATTAATAAATCATTACTAATATGCATTTATTAGTAATAGATCAAGCATTAAAATTATGTTACAATAGTATTAGACACTGTTAATAGTAAATGTTATTTTCTTTAAAACAAATATCGCAAATTTCACAATATTTAGCAATGATATACACAATAGTGCGTTTCGGTGTTTCTATTGCGTTCTGGTGTTTCTATGCACCTTTGCGAAATGTGTTCATCAGCTTTTTGTAAATGAAAAAAAGTACAGTATTTGTGTAGTTGTTTTCGAGACATTCTCTAAGTATTATTTACAATTTGATTTGGCGTATCTATTAAATGGTGTTCATTAGAACTAGAAAGTGCGTATACTCATCTGATAACGATGCAGATACATTGGCATCTCTCTCTCTCTCTCTCTCTCTCTCTCTCTCTCTCTCTCTCTCTCTCTCTCTCTCTCTCTCTCTCTCTCTCTCTCTCTCTGGTCATGCAAATTAACCACAGGCACTTGATTCTGGGTAAATTATTGTATACACTCACCATATTATATGGTGAGTGCATACATTAATGTACCCAGAATCAAGTGCCTGTGACATTAACTCACATCCACTCTGCGATGGTGTCATCCTGAATGACTATAACGATGGAGAAAAGGCCACCCCCACTGCGTTGCGTGGAATTCCGAAAATATACGCGAGCTGTACTGACATCAATATAAGTTCATTGCTGAAAATGGGATAAAACCAAGTTGTCACAAATAATAATTATAATAATATAAAAACTAGTTGTACCCTTACTCCTACGTCGTGGACACTCAACCACAACCAATCAAGTTGAGACTACGACATCGTACTAAAAACAAAACTAGTAGCTATTTTGGAGGAATACAGTTAACAACTTGAAAAAGAATTGTTTTATTACTTACCAGTTTCACTCAGCATTTCCTGCCATCCTCCAAGAATTTACTGTAGTGTATTATAGGCTAATCCTTGCAGGAATGAGGACTTTTACAAAAACACGTGGTTCATCTCATATGATCATTCTCAACCATTTTCCGATATATCATTTCGAGGACTAGTGTGTAAGTCTTCGAAATGTAATACAGTCCTCGAGATGTTGGTGTGCAACCCAACTCGAGTCCTCGCAAGTATAGCAAAACACACACACACACACACTATATATATATATATATATATATATATATATATATATATATATATATATATATATATATATATATATATATATATATATTAGGTCAACGTCTTTTCGAAATATCGCTATTGGCGTTTCATTAATTTGTATAGAAAACATAAATGTAACATAAACACAACAGTACAAAATATGAAAATAAAACAAATAAGTAATTGGATTTGACTACTATATCAAACTCATGAAGTCAAATATTAATATATGGAATTCATGTAGTCAAACACTGTTGTTACAAACTTCATGTAGTCAGACACTACTGTTACAAAATTCAAGTAGTCAAACACTACTGTCGTTACATTTATGTAGTCAAACACTACTGTCATTAGAAAATTCATGTAGTCAAACACTACTGTTATTACAAAATTCATGTAGTTAGACACTACTGTTACAAAATTCATGTAGTCAAACACTACTGTTAAGCACTACGTCGATATCACCACATGTGTATCTAGTGTTGACTCGGCCCGCTTCCCGGCACGGTCACTCCCACCCTCCAGACTTGTACCTACACGTGGGCACTGAACTGGTGGTTTAAGATTGCAATGGAACACCAGACATCCTAGTATTCACACACTCACCCGGCTAGTCATACCCAGTGAGCTGAATATGGAAAAGAAATAACTTTCCGAATAGTCTGCTTTAATTGTTTGTTTGTTTGTTTGTTTTTTGTGGTTTAACGCCATTTTTCAGCACAATATAGGCTTTAATTGTAACTACTTTAAAATATATGACGGTTACGAATGGGTAATATAACCGTATGTATGTATGTATGTATGTATGTATGTATGTATGTATGTATGTATGTATGTATGTATGTATGTATGTATGTATGTATGTATGTATGTATGTATATATAGACGTGCGCATTGATAAATAACACGCACGTGCCGCGCAAGCAATGGAAGTATCACGCGATACAAAGAAAAAGTATATGTATAAAAATATGATGGCGCGCGAAACACGACACCTTGGTAATAATAAAATGTATGGTGGTCTAATTGGGTCATAACGGGCATTTCGTAACATCAACAGCAAACAGTAAAATCGCCGATTTTATTGAGAAAATGTCATCGACGTTTGGAACATAGAAGGATTATATTAATTCCTTAAGAGTACTGCTGTATCCATTAAATTTAGTAATGTCCTATTACAAGGATTTTGTAAAATTCAACAAATTATTTGTTTCGCTATAACACCAAGTCAATCTTTGAAAGAACTTACATCAATGTGAATTAAATTCAAAACTAGTCATAAAGTTAAATCAGAAATTTTAAATGGAACTGCATTCCGAATGAATTCTAGAGGTATTCCAAACGAATTCCAATCTTGAAAGTGCAGATGTACAAAAAGCTTGTTGATGTGCTAACAGTATTTATGTCTCACAATGATATAACCCAAAATATATGTGGAGACAATCACAGACTTCATCTCTCTATCTCACTTTCTATCTCTCTCTCTTTCTTTCTCTCTCTCTCTCTCTCTCTCTCTCTCTCTCTCTCTGTCTCTCTCTCTCTCTCTCTCTCTCTGTCTCTCTGTCTCTGTCTCTCTCTCTCTCTCTCTCTCTCTCTCTCTCTCTCTCTCTCTCTCTCTCTGACACCCCGTTCCCTTGTAAGGAGTCCGATTGCCCAATAATGATGGTAAATTGTTCTCCTATTTGTTAGGTGACTAATCTTTCTAAAGGCCCCATAAGAACCTACTAACTTAACTTCCTACTTAACGTACGTCCGACTTGATAATCATCCTTTTTCATTAACTGATATGAATGTAAGCGGGACTTACTAAATAAAAAATAAAAATGGTATCAAATTGCACTCGGATGATGAGGGAGGTGCGGAATCGAACCCCTGCTGAGTCATAAAAAAGAATTATAAAATACTACTAAAGCTGCCTCGATTGGCGCTCAGCATGAAGAGGTTAATGTTAGGACTGGTCGACCTCGTGTCAGGATAATATGACTGGGTTAGACATGATGCTGTGTCAGCAGAGCGACAATCCTCTGCTAGACTGCGAGACAAAAACCATAAACTGGCACACTGCAGAATTTTTAATGATATGACTGAACAATTGTTAAAGCTACGTTAAATCTCTCTTTCTCTCTCTCTCTCTCTCTCTCTCTCTCTCTCTCTCTCTCTCTCTCTCTCTCTCTCTCTCTCTCTCTCTCTCTCAGAGCACTCAGTAGCAGATACCGGATACATCAGAGGCATGTACGACGGCATTAAAGAAGCAATGTATCCAACGAAGAAAGTGATAGCTCCACTTAATTATGGAATTTAGATAAATTCTCTCCAAATGTACAATGCAAAACGCCAATGTACTTGTATGTTAATACATTTATCAAACAAAATATATGTTTTTTCGAAACTTTACCTGCAGTGACTTAGTAAATATTTAAAATCTATATGGTCAAACAAACTCAATTTCAAATACTTGAAACACATACATGTAATTTATACCGACGTCAGTAAGTGTTGTTGTTGGAAAAAAGTTGCAACATGGTGTCAACAATCCGATCAGCGCGTTGAGTAGTCCAAGTTAAAGCTTTTGTAGGTTGGCAAACATGTAACAAACTTAACCAAATTTGGCACTCGCTAAATGATTCTCTCTTCATTGGACACTTAGCAAAATAGCACTGGTTTTTAGTAATAGATGAATGTAAATTTGACTGGCTTGAATTTTTAACGCTTGTTAAATTGATAAATGAAAAATTGCCTGTATGTTTTGAAAAAAAGTTTTGCTACCAAAAACATAAGTAACAATAGTTTTAGTACCTTAAATGTCTGTTACAATCCAATGTTACATAAGGAATGGAGAAGGACATAAAGAGAAATAATGTAAGGATAACAACGTTTGCTGTTTACTAATAAAACCAATCTATGTGTAGACACTAAAAACATACAATACAAAATGGAACATCATGCAGAACAGGAAAGATACTAATATTGTCAAAATGAAATAAATGGCAGTCCTCTGAATTCTCGGTTAATTTTGTTCATTTTTTTATTACACAAATTCACACGTATTTCTAACCTCTTGTGGCCTCTTCAATTATATCACCAAAACTGGCAACGTACACTTTTCAGGTAAGCATTTTAAAGAATTCAACAACAAGAGTTCTTTGATTCCCAAAAATCATAAAGAAGAACAACTTAGAAACAAACGCAAACCGTGTTTACATCATTGCGCAAAAATAAATAAGCTTCTATTATTAACGTTCGTATTAAGTGATTTGATCTAACTTCAAATTTTATATTAAAGTAAATAATAAATTGGCGTCAATTCGAAAGTCAAAAAATAACATTCAATATCAATACTGAACCTCTTTGTTTAAAAATAAGTCTTGTTTTTTTTTAACCAATACTTATCAAATCACGGAACGGTCTGTTACAATCTCAAATAAATTTGTTCGTCTAAACTAACTTTAAAAAAAACAAATTTCCGACCGTAAAACTTCTTAAGATTTAACGTTGGTAATAAACAAGCTTCTATGCAAATCAACCTGTTAAATCATACATTCTCTTCGGCGAATTATGAGTTAGGTGCACTCTTATCGCCAATCCTTCTTGTTCCTGCAGAACCTGCAGAATTACAGCATAAAACGACCAACATTTTAATTTGAATGCAAACTATTTTATAACGCAAGAATATGCGAACTTTTTCGCAGATTTTCAATAATGAATGTTAATACCGATAAACCTTTATTTGGAAACGAACTCTGCACATCATCATAAATAAATATTTTGTTACAAAAGGCAATTCAGTAATTAATTATTACACCAAAAGATTCACATGTTTCTATTTACATCATTAATGATATTTTCCTCATTTTGACTAAAAATTGAAACTAAAAATATCAAACCTACTACTGTCCCTCCGCACATTACCTTCCTTCACCCATTGTCCATCCAATTTATCTGAGAATTTATTTTATTATTATTGTTATTAATGGGGGGGGGGGAGTGATTAGGATTTTTAACGTAGCATTAACAAGTTTTCAGTCATATCGCTACAATGTCTGCAGTAAGGCATTTTATAGTGATGTCTAGCACTGGAGCATCATGCCGCAAACATGTAGCACGATGTCCCACCCAGTTGCATTATCCTGACACCAGGCCGACCAGTCTTAACACTAACCTCCTAATGCGGAGCGCCAAGCGATGCAGCTGTTAGTACCAGTTTTGTAAGTTTTTAGTATGACTCGGCCGGGGATCGAACCCACGACCTCTCGCTTCCGCGGCGGACGTTCTAACCACTAGGCCACAGGAGCGGTTGTTTTTTTAAATAATAATATTCTTATTATGATTATTGTGTGTGTTTGTGTATATATATTTAAATATTTTACATGTCATATATGTCTTTGAAAAGAAACACACAAAACACACAGAGAATAATAAGCACTTTATGTCGGCACGCAACTAATTTCTTGTAGCTGATATATGAACTGCTTAACTCAAGCCTTTATCTTCCTCATGTATAAATAGAGAACAAGTTACCGTCCTTGAGTCAGTATTCTTGACATTACTGTAAGGAACAGGCAACAGCGTTAGTATGCTCGCAGCCAGGCTTATTATCTTAGTCGTTTTAACTGTCTGTGTAGGGACAGTCATTTTGGAAGATGTTGGTCGAACCGATCTGGAAGCTGATCGTATTGGACTGGAGAAGTCCAGGAGGAGTTTTTTGGATAATAACTTTGATTTACTTACTCTACGAGGTAAGTTAATTCTGCTACAAGTTGATTAGCTGAAAAGAAAATACTATCAAAAAGACAATACTGGTAATATTATCTATACTTTATCTCCTTCCAAACTTTTTGATAATGGTCGGTATTTCGCCATTTTTCAACCGAGTCTATATTCTTCGTATTGCTTCTTTATTTGTTTTACTTACACACTTTTGAACACACTGTTTATTAACAGATATATTGAATTAGAAAAACATGTTTGCATACGAATTATACTTTGTTTTAAAGCAGTAAATCGGCAATTTAAATACCACTTAATTCATTCGATATGCTCTAAATATTTCGGCGATTTGGTAAAATTAAGTTAGAAATGGATTGGGTAATTTATACATGAAAAATAGATAAATGCTATAATTGTTATCTCTCCTTTGTTTTCTTCTTATTATCATTGTTCCTACAATGTCAAATGGCATATGATATAGTTTTTATCGTCATACACCCTTCACATCACTTGACAATTTTATTTCTTAAGATCTTGGAGTTGAAAATAAAATGAAACAAAATAAAACAAATTTAAACACAAATGTAGAGCACTTTAAAACGATCACAAAACCTTCTTAAATTTAAACATTGGATATTAGGACAGTCTCGTCATATAACACATTTTTTTATTCTAAGATCAATACATATACAAATTTAAAACACGACCGTATTGGCACGGTTGACAACATTTAATTTTAAGATTTGGATTCCATTTATGTAGGATGGTTGGTCGTCGATGGACACTATATTTATGACCTAAGGAGATAAAGATGACAATAATGACCATGAAGAGCATTCTTCTTTCTTTAGATAATTTCCACAGAAATGAGAAAATAAAATAGTAAATGTTCTCAAGGGTATACAAAACATCG
Organism: Unio pictorum; assembly: GCA_030141615.1. Taxonomy (NCBI): domain Eukaryota; kingdom Metazoa; phylum Mollusca; class Bivalvia; order Unionida; family Unionidae; genus Unio; species Unio pictorum. The sequence continues at coordinate 17,624,013 of JARLTB010000203.1, forward strand.
TTAATGAAAACTTAACACACAATGTTTTACTCGAAACATCAATTATTCTTTTAAAATCTGTAATGGTTGTATCGGTGTGGTGGTAGGGATGGGGATGGGGCTGGGGATGAAACCAATCAAAGTGTCCCATCACGTTGTCGTCGGGAAGGTAGACAGTAAACCAATGGGTTCCAGGCCGATGAATGTTCTCAGCGTTGCAAATAGAGGCTTGAATGTTTAGCATTTCGATGACTTAATTTATATTTGACACAAACTAGTTTATTCTTTTAATTTATGAACGAACTCTGTATTCGAAAAAACGAAATTCCCAGATATTCATTTCTTTGCAGCCCAACATACGTAACAGGCATTTAACATATATTCAATATGTGTTTAACTTTTTTTTAAAAATCGATTCCTGTTCTGGTTTACTTATAGTATGAGTACTATTCTTTATCAGTTAAAAGTGATTACGGGGAGGCAGTGTTTCCACCTTTTTGGGGAGGCAGATAAGGGAATATGATCCCACGTTATGCCTATTTTATTTCAATATATTTATTTAAAAGTTATTCATTTTTAAAAAAAATCTCAGAGAGAGAGAGAGAGAGAGAGAGAGAGAGAGAGAGAGGCTCTCTTAAAAGAGGTGTCGCGCTACGATGATGAGACACAGCTTCAGCTGGGGAATGAAGTACAGATTCTGTAATGAGTGAGGCGAGTCTTTCTGGCTTCAGAATGAAGAGACTACTGGTGCGCGTTTTGCAGCGCTTTGTATGTGTTTCTGGGCTCAACCACGCGATCAAATATGATCACCCTCGATATACCGGTGTACACTTCATCCTAGCCAGAAAGATGCTATCATTTCCATTACACAAGAACGTCCATGTTGCTTTTACGTCATTCGACAGAAAGTTCGCTGCATTAGCAGTTTACTTTACTGCATTGGAATTCTGCCAATGTATAGTCTTGTAATCTATGTGGCTTGCTGAGAGTATATTTCTCTCTGAGTTAGCAATAGAGTAATGTACGATGAAAGCGAATTTTGCCTGAGCCTGTAACGGAGCTTTATTAAAATAGTATATAGTTGTGATATAGAAATAAATAAAATTAATCTTAATATATTTTAGTAGAAAATCTCTTCAATAATATTAGTGAAAAATTTACTTTAATACAGTTTAGAGAAAATGTCAATCTTATTACTCCTACTAAACAATCTGTCCTAATATATGAAATTGTTCAAACCTTTTTATCTTCTGCTTTACCTTTCAGTATTTTTCATTAAAAGTTGTACCACCCCATACAACTTCAAACATTTGAGAATTTGGAACAGGAATGGACAGGGGTACACTTTTTCCCTTAATGTCAGTTCATATTTATATATTTTTAAAAAAATATTATTTGTATTAAAAAAATAGAATTATCTCTTTTAAATTAATATTAATTTTTTTTATTTATTTATATATATATTTTTTTAAAAATTCATATTTTATTTATTTTTCAATTTAATTATTTCCATTTTAGGAGTGAATTTAATGTTTAGACCAGATTATAAAAGAAATGTATGAAATAAAATAGTAATTACGTTCTTATATTTTACATCGAAAAATTCGGATGTAAAATCTCTTTGCACGTCTCATAGTCTAACAAATATACATACATACATACATACATACATACATACATACATACATACATACATACATACATACATACATACATACTTACTTACTTACTTACTTACTTACTTACTTACTTACTTACTTATGTTATATGTTAGAACATAAAATTGTGGAAATTGCGCGATTGAGAAAGTTTACGCAAGGAAATGAATGAAAAATGTTTGAAAGATTCTTTCTAATGTTTCTACCAATAAATTCAAATTAAACTCTCAACATTATGTTTAAACAAGTATCTTTATTCAACTATATACAATATATCATATCATGAACTCATAGGACACACAAGAGTACATATTATATAAAGTAAAATACATTTTGCTTGAAGTGTGGGTAGAAAAAACAACAGCATCATGCAAAATGTTTTACCAGCTAAAAGAACCTGATTAAAATGACATTCTCTACTAATCTAGACCCGTATATATTCACTGGTGTCATCTGATAATCAAGTGACCTTTATGAATCCCCATCATCATCTGCTATCTAATTTATAAATCATTTTAGCACGAAATATAAAGTCAAACCTTGTAAGACTCAAAACAGTCAGTACAATTAAAGACCAGGTAAGTCTCATTCAATTGTCTTTGCAGCACTTGAAATCATTATTTGCGACATTTGGCAACGATGGAGGTAAAAGCTTTTGTTAATGAACATATAAAAAAAATTCAGCTTTGAATGTTTTTCTTTAACTAGACAAATCATAAAAATAAACTAAATTACAAAATGAAAAGAAGAAAAATGAGCGGGAATGCAAGGAAGGTCTGATGTCCTGCATGTATTTTTAATGGACCCCTCTTTAAGCTTTAAGTCGGTTGGAACTGTTATTTGTACGCGTTTACAAAACATTGGTGTCATGCATCATAAATAAATCACTAGTTGCCCCGTACGAGATAATATTTTTGACACTTCTTATTTTTAAAGCCATTACAGTGAAAATACTCTGAGCCATACGTCTGCTTTTAATTGTTTAAATAACCCATATAGGGACAGATGTGAAAAATGTGGGTCGAACAGATCTGGAAGTTATTCGTATCCAACTTGAGGAGGAGAAGACCAAGCGACTTCAATTACAGAAAGACCTTGAGGTAATGATGCTGAACTTTAAGACACTGAAGAGAAGATTTGATCAAAGGGACACAAAGGGTAATAATCTCTTCATTTTTTCTTTCCAAGTTTGTGTGTGTGTATGTGTAGCTTTTTTCTGTCACAGTCTCCGACCATTTCTTTCCCTTTTCGTTTATTTGTATTTGTTTGTTTCCTTCTCCTTATTAAACTGTATATTCATGTATGTTTTCGTTTAAAACAGAACACCTAATATATATATATATATATATATATATATATATATATATATATATATATATATATATATATATATATATATATATATATATATATAAATATATATATATATATATGTGAGAGAGAGAGAGAGCGAGACAGACAGACAGACGGACAGAGCGAGAGACATTGAGACAGAGGCCAAACAAACTTTACGGCACATCGGACAAATATACAAGATTATAAATCCTTTCTAAAAGTCACCTTTTCAGCTTTCATCTGCCGGTTTACAAAGAGAATATTACATTTTGTCACACTTAATATTGCTATTACTGCTGCAGTTTCTGAAAACACAACATTAATCCGAGGACGGTGATTTGTTTTATAACCTTGAGGGCAACTGGACTGAATTCTTTATGTCTGAAATGCTCAAATTCAGCTTGAGTAATCTATAGTTTCCATGTTACGTGCAGAGTGAAGAAGGGTCGTATTCCTTTTAGTGTTTATATGACCAGTATTCATCTAGTAATTTAACTGGCCACATTTTTGTTCATATATCGTTAACGATTTCTATGTAGTAGTCATTTTCAAGTTCTGTCTTGCATTTTCTCGCGCAGGTATCGTAATGAAAATCTTTACTATTTAAAGAAAGTTTTGAAAAGTAAAGAATAATTTCTCATATTGCAACTTATCATTTAGATTTTAATAGTACTGCTAGTCTCGAGCAGATTGTGAGCTTGCGCATTCTAAAAAATAGGCTTGTCAAACTGTATTTTGTCGCATGTCGATTTTAAGGTGTGTAGGTGCCAGTTGTAAATTAGCTAGTGAGATTTCTTTGAAAGGTGTGTTTAAAAACAAAAGCTCCCATCTCTAACAATTAATCACCAGGAGGACTTATCCAACGATATAATTGCAGGATATATACTTCCTGCTTGGCAAACAAATTAAATGTATAATAATAAGTATTCTCATTTTCAAGCGTCGGCTTGTCAAATATTATGATGATATATCATATTTATAAATCCTTCAGTCTTGAGTATACTTATAACGTTAGAAACAGCATGGCTTTGACTATATCTGATGTAGTAGATAAAGTTTATAGCTTTAGATTAAGCTGTTTTAAACCAGTATTATACTACAAAAACGTGCATGACGTTCCATTCAACTAGTATTATACTACAAAAACGTGCATGACGTTCCATTCAACCAGTATTATACTACAAAAACGTGCATGACGTTCCGTTCAACTAGTATCATACTACAACACGTGCATGACGTTCCATTCAACAAGTATTATACTACAAAAACGTGCATCACGTTCCGTTCAACTAGTATTATACTACAAAAACGTGCATGACGTTCCATAACCAGTATTATACTACAAAATGTGCATGACGTTCCATTCAACCAGTATTATACTACAAAACGTGCATGACGTTCAATTCAACTTGCATTATACTAAAAAAAACGTGCATGACGTTACATTCAACCAGTATTATACTACAAAACGTGCATGACGTTCCATTCAACCATTATTATACTACAAAACGTGCATGACGTTCCATTCAACAAGTATTATACTACAAAACGTGCATAACATTCCATTCAACCAGTATTATACTACAAAACGTGCAATGACGTTCCAATTATCATGAAATATTGAGTATATATGGAAATAATAAAGTTTCTACAAGCTATATTCCCTAAGCAAACTCTCTCTCTCTCTCTCTCTCTCTCTCTCTCTCTCTCTCTCTCTCTCTCTCCTCTCTCTCTCTCTCTCTCTCTCTCTCTCTCTCTCTCTCTCTTCGTCTCCCTTTGCTCAAAAGTCTTGCTATTTCAAACCTTTCTTTATATCCTGTCTCTGTTTTTATGACCATATTTACTTTCTAACCATTTCTAATCTACAAATATATCAACATGCATTATTAGCATCTGACAACCAAATCCAGCTCCAGTCTTCACGTGTGATTTAACTAAGCACGGCGGAACCTGTTTGAACCGACTAGAATTGGAGGAAAGGCGAGTTTCTGGCGACAAAAAAACCAGACGCTTCAGGCAAATGGGGCTCGTTAACCTTCAGTGGTCGCCCATCTAGGAGAAGGTAAACTCGGACTTCAAACATTCGATGTCATGCCACTTTACCCTCTCATAGGAAAGGCAGAGGGACTTAACCATAACAGAAAAGCCGGTAACGGAATCCCTAAAGTGACTTGGCATTGTTTCCAGTGTGATCACAGTAACGTCTGCGACGCCGCTGATGCCATAACGTATCGGCTTTTCCTTTCCCTTGGATCCATCAGCTGCGTGGAGAGGGGGAATCTGCTGCTTTGGCAAAAACTGATTTTCCATATCATCCGGCCCAGGCTTGCGCCCTAAAGAGGACACTCCAACGTCGCCTCACAGCGTCGACACAACACGTTAACCAGCAGTTTACCGGTTATAAGTCATCGCTCGATTGGCGTATAGTAAGAAGCCAGGGGTTGCAATCCGGCGCTGGGTGAGACCAACAATTATCACTGGACAGCCACGCCCGCCTCAAGCTGGGTAGCCCCATGACAATACGAAGCCGTCCCGCTACAGTTTGTATGCCTAGCCAGGTGCGTATGACTTAAGGTACGCGAGTATCTGACAAACTGCAGCTAATGCACCAATAAACAACAAAGGAAAACCAAGAAGGAAAGCTCTAATCATCAAACTAGGTACCTGGAAAATACGGATCTTCCTGACTAGACTCTCAGATGATCTCCAGTAAATCAGCGATGATCGAGAGACTTCAATCATCAATGACGACCTTGCAAGAGTCAGTGTCAACATCGCCCCACAACAAGACACGGCTACCAGATTATGGATCCCTCAGCGAAGACAACTACACGTTCTTCTGGCAAGAAAAGAACGCTGACGCATCCAGAGAGTTTGGTGTTGGATTAGCCGTCAGGAACTCTCGCTGAGGATGATAGAATCCTGCTAGCAATGAAACAAAAGACTGTTATCCCTCAGCTTCTGCACATCAAACTGCCATGTCAACCTGACCAGCGTTTACGCTCCAACAATAGTGATCCACCGAAGATGCCAAGGATGAGTTCTACGATGAATTAACTCATGACTTGACATTAATGGGTGACTTCAACTCAAGGATGGGTGTTGACCATCATCATCATCATCATCATCATCATCATCATCATTATCATCATCATCATCAGTCTCTTGACCTAGTGTGGTCGTTGAGGCACACTGTGATGCTGAACATCTCTCTGACCAGTTCCCTCCACTTGTGTCGATCATGTGCCAATGCCTGTGTCTCAGCAAAACTTTTCCTGGTTCATTTTCTGATGTTGTCACTCCACATTTTACTCTGTCTACCTCTCATTCTACCACCATGGACACTACCCTGCAGTACTGTTGTGGATAGACTGTTGGCTCTAGTGACATGGCCATACCATTTCATCTTTCTCGTTTTGATGATGGTGAGGAGGTCTTCATAATGGCCTACTTTGTGCCTGATGGTGTTAGGCACTTCTTCATTTGTGATGTGGTCCATGTAAGAGATGCCAAGGCTGGTTCTGTAGCATCTCATTTCAAGTGCCTGAATTCTTCGTTGTAATTATGCTGTCAGGGTCCAGACTTCACATGAACACAGAAAGATTGAAATGACTAGTGCTCTCAATAGTCTGATTTTAGTTTCCAGACAGATATTCTTGTCTCGCCAGATGGGTCTTAGCTTTGACATAGCTGCCGTTGTTTGTGCTGCTCCTGACAAAAGTTCTGCTCTTGGTCCCTCTTCCGTGATTATGGAACCATGACTGTCCTCTGACTTTAATCTTGGTTGGGATTTGTTTGCCACTATTTGTCATCAGCTTTGTCTTCTAGTCACTTATCTCCATGTCAAATGTGGAAGATGTTTCATCCAGGTTCTTCACTAAGGTGACAAGCTCATCTTCATTGCCTGCCAGCCCATCAATATTGTCTGCAAAGCGGAGGTTGGTGATGTTACGTCCTCCAATGCTGACTGTCCCACAGTGGTTTTCCAGGGCTTCGATCATGATGCGCTCTAAGATGTTGAAAAGTGTGAGTGACAAGAGAAAGCCTTGCTTGCCGTACTCCAACTGTAGACTTGAACCAGTCCCCCACATAACCTTGAGCAATTACTGCCGTGGTGGCCTTAGCGTACAGCTGCTTGATGGTGTTGGTCAACCTTTGACCCATGTTGTACTTCTTCATTGTGGCAAACCATGGCTCATGCCACACTCTGTCAAAAGCCTTTTTGAAATCTATGAACACATGATAGATGTCTTGTTGAAGTTGTGAGTACTTTTTCACACAGAACCCTAAGATTGAATATTTGTTCTGTTGTGTTTCTTCCACTCCGGAATCCTATCTGTTCTTCAGCAGTTATTTCTTCTGCTGACCATGACTCTTGGCATTTCAGTCTTGGCAAGTTTGCATTGAAAATAGATTAATGAGAACGATCAGCAACTACTAGAAATGTGTTAGTAACACGACCTCAGCTTCACCTAATTCATTGTTTAAGACACTTTCTCAGCAAAATGTGGATTAGAGGTATGCAAGATCCAAACAATTGCAGCAAGTGGACTTCATCATTACGAGACGGTCTGCCATGAAGAGTGTGCTAGTTACCCGTACCTTCCACAGCGCTGACTGCAACACTGACGACTCCCTGGGGTGCTGCAAAGATGTGCTGCTGGAAAAAAGAAGCTTCAGCCAAAGAAAATACACTTCTCTAGGCCGAAGGGTAAACCACGCATTGACGTGAGCAAGACGTGATATCCAGACAAGGCTGAGGAATTCACTCTCCAAGTCGTTTGATTCAGAACCTCCCAATGGCAACGCCAAAGAATGACGGGATCACATCAGAGAGACTGTGTACAGCACATCCACACGGATCTTTGCGGGAAATGCAGTCAAGGAAGAGCAACTGGCTTGAGGCTAACTCCGCCAAACTAACGCCAGCCATTGAATAGCGTCGAAATGCTGACTTGGAATACAAACGATCCCCCTTTCCAGATGACTCTAGAGGCATACAGGTCTACCAGAAGCAAAGTGCAGAGGTTTGCACAGCAGTGAGACAGGAAATACTAGCTCTCTCTCTCTCTCTCTCTCTCTCTCTCTCTCTCTCTCTCTCTCTCTCTCTCTCTCTCTCTCTCTCTCAGAGAACTCAGTAGCAGATACCGGATACATCAGAGGCATGTACGACGGCATTAAAGAAAGCAATGTATCCAACGAAGAAAGTGATAGCTCCACTTAAGTCTGCCGCATGCGATACCATCCGAGACAACGGCAATCAGATGGACCATTGGGTTGAGTGCTACTCTAAACGGTATTTCAGAGAGAACCACGTAACCAACGATGGAATCAATGCCATTGAAAACCTCCCTCTCATGGCCGAACGGGACAAGACACATTCTGTGGCAGAACTAAAGAATACCTTAAAGAAACTGTGCTTAGGTAAAGCCCCAGGCAAGGATGGCATCTCAGCAGAAGTCATCAAGTACGGCTGAAGCGTGCAGCTTATGCATTTGAACAAGGTCCTCTGCCAGTGTTGGAATGAGGGTGTAGAGTAAAAGGACATGGGAGACGCCAACATCGTAACCCTGTACATGAACAAAGGCAACATAAGTGACTGCAACATCTGTAAGGGCATATTCCTTCTCAGCATCGTGGGTAAAGTCTTCACACGCTTCTGAACAGACTGCAGATGCTTGCTGACAGAGTTTATCATGGGTTGCAGTGCGGGTTCCGCACAGAGATCCACAATCGACATGGTCTTCCTCGCAAGGCAACTGTGGGAGAAATGCAGAGAACAACACAAAATCCTGTTCCTTGCTTGTATAGACCTCATCAAGGCGTTCTATCTTTACAGCAGAGGCGGACTCTTCACACTCCGGGCGAAGATTATATGCCCTCCACGATGACTTGAAAGACACAGTGCAGTGCGATGGCTCAACGTCCGACTCCTTCAACGTCTGCAGCGGAGTGATACATGGTTGCGTCATAGCCCCCCACGCTCTTTAGCATCTTCTTCGCTTTTCTGCTCAAGCATGCCTTTGGGATGTGCACAGAAGAGATCTAACTGCACACGCGATCAGGCGGCAAACTGTTGAACCTGGTACGACTAAATCAAGGGCAAAGTGCGTGAAGCAGTTATCAGGGACATGCACTTTGCAGACGATACTGTCCTAGCCACTCACACAGATGCTGAGTTACAGCTCCTGACGGACCGCTTTGCTAAAGCATGTGGTAAATTTGAGCTGACCATCAGTCTAAAGAGAATAAACGTGATGGCGTAGAACGCGGACCCCCAAGCATCAACAACTACGAACTTGAGGTAGTCAGTCAGTTCACGTACCTCGGCTCTACCATCACCAACAACCTATTCATCGATGCTGAGCTCAACAAGCGGATTGGAAAGGCATCAGCAGCTCTCTCCAGGTTGTCGCAAAGAGCAGCACAACAGTATGCTGACCCTGAACACTAAGATCTCCATATACTCGGTATCATTTGGAGTGATCGAGTTACAGACGACGAGGTGCTTGAACATGCCAAGATTCACTGCATGGTCACACTTCTCCGCCAACGTCGCATGGGAAGAGTTTGTTCTAGACAGGCCCAGCTGGCGACATGCTCTGATGACTCGTTTGAATGACGGCAAGGACATGCTACGCTTGCTTGCTGATGAAAAGCTATTTAGAGGAAGAGGAAGCAACTCCAACACCAACCAAACACAACTTTCAAGTGCAACAAAGAATGCCACTCTCGTGTTGGGCTTCATAGCCGCTACAGACGCTGCACAACCACCATCAAGGACATCTCTCATGGGCGCACTTCCATCGTCTCTCGAGTTTAACGGATGCCAATAACATATCTAATTATTGGGAAATATGAATGGAGAAGAGTTAAAACAATGTTGCATTTGCACGAGTAACAAGGGGATAATTGAAGACTACCTTACTCAGCTTTCATATTGGTTGTAAGCTTCTTCGAAATCCATCATTAAAATATAACAACAGTGACAATAGATGTAAGTGTCCCACCAATGCCACTCAGAACCCTTTGCAGTTACATCAGTCAACCTAAAGAATCTCATTGGAAAAGAATCCTTTGACACAAAATGAATTCTCAAAGAGATGCACTATCGAACTATGTATAATCAATTTTAGTTAACATTACCATGTGACTGTACTGTGGGTGTGTTTCCTAAAAGCATATTATGTTTTGTTTTCACGGCCAAATTACTATTATTTGGGAAGTAGTTTTCTTACAAATCATTTAATCATTTATCCGTCTCAAGTTTAGAATGTACTTGGAGTTCATACCAATTTTTTCGTCGAAATATTCAACAAATAAATTCAAGAACACTGGGTCAAAACTGATTGTCTTATTCACAAATTTCAAACAGAATCACCATGTGGTGGGCAAAGAATGGGACGAATGTAATTTAATGTTAAAACATTCAGAAGTTTAACATTGTAGGTCACATCGAGACCCAGTCTAAAATGTTTGCATTGGTGGCCATGTTAAGGACTAAATTTAGCACAGACATGATTTGTCGTGTTAGTAATAAATATAATTCAAAGTGTCTCAGTGTTATTTTCCCATAAAGTATATATTTCCGATTTTTCCCATACAGTCATACAATGCTGTATTTCTCATGTGCTCAGACAGATACCCAATGCTCATCCTATATACACTTTTAACATGCAGTGTTTTAATGGCTTCAATTTGTTTTCATTTTCGTTTTCAGCTGGTAGTTCGACGGTTCCATGTGGCGGTACGACTTACGTCAGATGGGGCAGAACAGCTTGTCCTGAAAATGGCACAGAGTTGGTATATAAAGGTAAAATATACGGAAAGCAGTTGTAAAGGAAAAGTATATTGTTTAATACGAGGAAATGATTTCTACTAGATAATTGTTATTGTTTAATATTATTAAATTAATCAGATTTTCTAACATTAGAAACATTGGTTTACTTTTTTTTAAAAATATAAGACAATAAGACCCAGCTTTTAATACTAGAACACAGTTTAGAGAACGACTAGTTGTATTAGACAATAACTGCCTACTAGTCGAATCGGTTTTGTAAGGAATTAAAGTATGTTTGTAATATTAGAAAATTGAGATCATTTACACCTGGCTGAAGTAATATCAGACTCATACGTACAAGAAAACAAAAACATCTACTGTTATTACATCATTGTACCCATATTTGGTATACCATTTAGTTGTCTGCAGCATGTGTAAACTGACCATTAAGAAGTGGTGAACAATTTCTTTCTATCTAATGGTCAGTCATTATTTTAGTACATAATGTCAAACATGCTTTTTAAGACAAAGATTCATGTCAGTTTTTTAAACTCTGCTTTTACTTCAAGTTTCTGGAGTCATGTCCCTCAGTCAGTTAAATCGTTTAGGACAGCAGTGACGCCATTTTAATATCACCTTTATGTACAGGTCTAGCTACCCTGAAATGCATAACATTTTGTGAAAGTGTCCGTAGCGAAGTAAGGGCAGCCGAACAATATTCCAATATAAATTTGACTGCGTACTTAACCGGGATTTAAGATTATAACTCAGGCAGACTCTACTCAGCAGAGGGCGCATAGTATACTGTCGAAAGTTTGGAAAGTCTAGACATCTTATAGTACACCCACATCATCTTTTAACAGATAAGTGTGATTACTGACTTCTGCTTCATGTTATAAGTTAAATAAATTTTCAGGATATATGGCTGGCTCCGAATACAATCAGATTGGAAACGGTCCAAATAATCTTTGCCTTCCAGAAGATCCAACATGGGCGAAATATCAAGACGGAACTTTCAACGGTGACCACAGAGCTCGTGTATATGGTACAGAATATGAGACAGGAGGTAGCGGTACCTATACGCCTTTCTCGCCTGGCCTTTATGAGAATGATGTTCCATGTGCTGTTTGCCGAACCACTCGTTCTTCGTCTATAATGATCCCAGGGAGAACAAACTGCTACTCAGGATGGACGGTTGAATATTCGGGTTACCTCGTTTCAGCGCATTACGGCCATGCTTCACCGATAGAGTACGTGTGTTTGGACGGAAACCCAGAATCTATCGATGGTGGTATAGCCAACATAAATGGTCACTTGATATACCTGGTGGATGTCATATGCGGTGCGTTGCGATGTCCACCATATGTGAACGGGCGGGAACTCGCATGTGTCGTCTGCTCTAAATAACCAATCGGATTTATTGCTTCTACTGTAATTAGCCGTGAAACGTTATTTCCCTTACTTAGGAAACTGGATGATGAGCGCAGGTGTTAGGTTTTGTTTATTTTATTGTCATTTAATTAAACAATACTGCACTGTATACTGCAATTATCCCGTTTAGGTTGTCTCCAAAATATGCAAATATAACATTAATCTTACCAACACTTGCGGATTTATGAAAACGATTCAAAATTACATTTATCCAAGACATAAAATTCAAATCACAACGTAAGAAACATATACATATATGATAAAGGAAATGCAACAAAATAATGTACAAAAGAGAAGACTTTTCCCTAGTTACAGCCACACGTTTCTAATCTTGATTGATGAGTCGGAATTACAACTTGAAGGTGAAGTTTCATGTTTATAGAACCAATATTATGTCAGCTCTTTGGACACCAGGGTCTTTTTGGTGATATAGTGTGATTCATCGAATGATCGAGCCGAGAGTATATATATTTTGCACAAAGTATTTGTCACCAAAATTTGATATGTGAATTTTATTGTAATTCCAGCTTGATGTGTCAGTGCTATTTTTAACATAGATGTCAACATTACAAATAATGTGTACAATTTAATGTTTTCGATAGATCAGCACGTTAACATATAAACTAATGTAAATCTGATTGGTCGAAATAAGCCAATGAAAGTCTTGTGTAGCATTAGTTTTACTGATTAGCCGTGACTATGAGTACTTTCCTTACCAAAGGCGTAGCTGGGGGGGGTCAGGGGGGTACATATGTCCCCGGGCGCCAAGGTACAGAGGCGACAAAATGAGGCTTACAGCGTTACATGATAATAAGTTAACAAGGGTAAAAGGGGAGGGGGCTGGGGCGCCAATTTTATACTTCGTCCCCGGGCGCAAAATATCATAGATACGCCTCTGTTCCTTACCCCGCCTTCTGGAAATGGTTCATGTTAGTAATACCATCAACATTTAGGCGGCCGTCTTTTGAATCGATAGACCATGGGGCATTTGGATTAAATGTTAAAGCTGTAGAAATATAACCAATGTACCCAACTGGTAAATAAAATTAAGGGTTTTGGTGAATGGATATAGATCTGGTGGACCTTAACCTGGTGTTAGCACCCTAACCCATTAAAAACTGTGGTTTAAATGTTAATCTGTATGAGTAAATAAACTCGCCTGTTTCAAAAAGGATTCCGACAAATACTGTCTCCCAACGAATAGAATGTTATTCAACCACAGCATTGTTCCAAATCCAATAATATGGCACGTCACAAAACCGAGTGAACAATGACAGTCACACATGAATTCCCCTCTGTAATCCAGTGTTGATGTATGTGTCAAGTAATATGTTTGTCAAATGTCCTATTGGTGGGATAAATTATGTATTTGTCAAATGTTCTACTGATTTGGAAGGATACTTGCTCTTTGAATTATTACAAATATCTACTTTGGGAGGTGACCGCTCATTGTTAATTAAATTAGCGTTTGATACTCTCTTACGACCAAGAACTGAAAGGTACAATATCTGAGCCAAAATAAACGAAATAATTATTTCCGTGCCTATAAATTATTTCTGTTTTAAAATAACTATGCGATAAATGAGAAATGATTTAATATTACATTTCCGAAACTCGTTGAATAATTTCTCGATGGCTTGAATAGCTAATCATTATTAATTTATTTCAATTCATACAAAATAACTATTAAATTACAACCTATTTGAGATCCTCCATACAAAAGGATGTCAGTATGGATCAATATTACGTACGAATCGTTCCATTCTTAAAATAACCTTTCTAACCGGTAACCTTGTGGTTAAAATGAACCTTAAATGATCTTTTCATGCTTTCACTTATATAATTTCAAACGAATTGAGGTTGGTTTGTGAATGTCGTTTCCGAATCATTTGTTAATAATTTGATCTTGCCAATATTTGACATAATTTCTTCATTGTCCAGTTTCTAATGACTGTAATGAAGTCAAAGGACACGGTAAGTAATTATATAGTTATGGCTTCATACTATTCTGCATTAGGAACTCGATTACGAACCGCAAGGTATTGTAGCCGTATTTTATATGTGAAGTGTTATTACTTCTAAATGAAATGTCTGCTTTTAGAACAATTCTGTTCTTCATTATACAGTTTAATTAGTCACTTTCGTCATAACAAATAATTTGTTTCGTCAAAACATAAAATTTCTTTTCTTTAGTCTTTAGTACTTGTTCTGGCCGCTTCGGTGGCCTATGTGGTTAGAGAGTATGCCTTAGATGAGAGGTCGCGCATTGGTAGCCAGTTTTAGTCATAACAAAGATATATATATATATATATATATATATATATATATATATATATATATATATATATATATATATATATATATATATATATATATATATATATATATATATATATATATATATATATATATATATATATATTATTTTACAGCTGTGTCGCTAGGACTTAACATTAGAAGTTTAGTGTTAAAACTTTTCACCTGGTGTCAGAATAATGTGACTGGGTTAGGTTCGGCATGATCTGATCTACAGAAATATATCACCTTTGCTATTACCTGATCTGATTCAAGAATGTACTGGACACAATATCCTAGATCCACTTTTTAGATTTGAGAAATGACCGGCTACATTATGCCCGTCAGGTGATATATAACTGTTTTATTTCGACCTGTGATATGTTCAGAGATTGATTACATACTGCTGGACCTAAAAACAAATTCTGTTGTAACATTTTCCAATCCGCACTGGACTAAAGCTTTATTAAAAAATATGGAGACACTTTTTAAAATAAATAAAATATATGTACATATATGACACGTCACAGAAGTCATTCAACTGAACTTTTGGGTAAGAAAGACAATAAAATAAATTATCAGTTAAAACATGATAAACCCAAAGCAAATTGCTGCTAGCTTCCAGATAAAAACACAAAGTACATTTGCATTAACATCCTTACAATATTCTGAATTTTTCTGCCGAATTTTTTTAAATTATATTTATTTTTTCATCGCTGGGCAGGCTGGGGACTCACATTTAGTGGAAAGCTAACTTTATCTTACCATACTTTGTAATCTGGAACATTATTAATGCGACCAAAAAAAAAATTGAATTCTTTGATTATGACCAAAGAATAGAATATAAATTCACACGAAAATATATAATTCAGGTAATTATATATTTTCGTGTGAATTTATATTCTATTCTTTAGCTTCCAACTGACCTAAGCTAATAATATGTCTAGTAAGAATATATTGGTTTCTAAATAGTAAATCATATATGTTATTAAAATCATTAAAATCCAATTATAATGCATTGTACTGTCCTTTTTAACCCTTTCGTATGAAGTTTATTTAATGCACAAAGGCCAAAAATGGAGGAATAATTATTGTACCCTAATAAAGCATTTGTGAATTAGTAACGTAGTAATAATGGAAACATAACGATTGATTTATATCCGGATCATTATTTATTGTACTGTTTTTTGACAGATGATAGACATATGAATTTTAAAGTCATTGTGGAGACAATATCTACTCCAAAGAGTTTCACAGTACTTACGGGGCATTTTGTGTTCTTCAGTGGTGAAATAATACATATTTTAATAATTTCTACCAAGACTAATCCCTTGGAGTTTCTGTAAATTGAATTATAAATAGCAATCAAGACCAACCGTCTGGAAATTTGGAAATTGGTCACTGGCTGCAAACCAGTGAAGTAATGTTTTACTGTTATTCTGAAAAGAAAGAAAAAGAGAAAAAAAAACACGAGTTAAACGTAATGGCGAAATAATTGGATAGAGATTTTATAATAATACATTTAAAAGAAACTCATCAGTCATCACGGGAGTTACTTCTGAATAAAGTTGAGCGTTTTTATTACGACTCCTGTACACTAAATAAGTTTTCAATTTTAGACGACGAAACAGAAATCTCCCTTAATTAGAGTATTTGTGGCAACAAAAGGTCTCCATTTTATTTAATCAGTAACATCGGATAAATAATAATAATAATAATAATAATAATAATAATAATAATAATAATAATAATAATAATAATAATAATAATAATAATAATGTTATTTCCGACTTAAATCCGTAGGCAAAAACCAGTAACATTCAAAGAGTAAAATTTATATAACTATCATATAGTATAAGTATAACGATTTTATTTATAAATGAATACTCTCTTTCAAAGCAAAACTCGGACGTTGGTGACATGATCATTTCCTGCGCTCTACGGTCCCTATCATAACTTCTTACAAACCTAAGATCCATTATTGTAAGAAACATTTACCCACGTCATAGTAGAAAGTGCGAAATGAGTCCAGCGAGGAACACATCACATACACATATAATAGAGGTTGAAAAGCAATAATTTTTACATCTGTATAGCACGTTTTAAAAGACCTTTTAAATCACATTTAATTACAGAAAAATACAATGTTTTCATTGTATATCACTATCATATAGCGGATTTGAATGAATGACTTTTAATACGTATATGTGCTCGTTGACAAACGACAGCTTTTCTCCGCAATGTCTAACCTACAGCTTTTAAGAATAAGCTACTAGGATGTGATTTAGACAAGGTGCTGTCTGTCGCAACCACTAAACTAGTGCTCTCTCTCTCTCTCTCTCTCTCACACATACTTACGCTGAGTGGGCCGAGTTTACTGGGCATGACAACACAAAAAGTGCATTACTGTAACGATACATAACATGCAAAAAGTGCGGCGAACTCTAAGAGAATTTAGTAAAACCTTTGTCAGAATGATTAAGAAATTAAACGACTTGTTGGCTAATTGTGAATAGATTTTACAGACGTATATTCAGTATCAACTCAACACTGTACGCTAGATGAACGGCACGATAACTAGCACCCAACTGAATATGCAGGTACTAATCACGTACAAGTGAAGAAGGTGATTAGAAGCAGTGCTACTTCTAAAGAGAAAAAAAAAAACAACAACTCCAGAACTATTAATAAAAATAGCAACAACATCAGCGAAAGGAACAACAATTGTTTATTTTGGTTTGTTTGCTTCTTTTAACAAGTATCCGAGCTTTTTTATGTGAGCTGTATTTTTTACATCTTCAGTTTGGAACTTGTCTCTAGCCATTTGTATCATATGATAATTATGAAAGATGCATACATGTATGCATACATACATACATACATAGATACATACATACATACATACATACATACATACATACATACATACATACATACATACATACATACATACATACATACATACATACATACATACATTACAAGTACTTTTAACAAACTTAGCAATTGGCAATATACGGACAATATTTTACGATTTTACGATTCTTTCCGTTATTGACATTAAAGGCAAAGTATACCTTTAATATTATTTTTATGATGTCATTTCCATCAAGTATGAACAAGACAGATCATATCAAGAACGCAGGAACACACTGACGGACATATTTGATAAAGTAAATAATTTTCAATCGAAGACTGGGTAGAAAGAAAAAATATGTTGTGTAAATTGTTTGACCTTATTTACATTCTTTTTTAAAGTAATTTATATTATCGACTGATCTAAGGACCTTTTTTAATGGTAGCAGTTGATGCTTCCAGACCGACATTTACGTATTATCCACCATTTTATGGTGTGACATTCTTCAAAAACATTTTAAGTATGCAGTCATACACACAAACTCCAAAATAAGATATAATGCTGGCAATACATACAGGAATGTGAAATGTACCAAACGAAAACTGAAATCTAAAAAAAAAAAATTGACCAAAAATATAAATAAAATCGAATTCTAAGACGCATGTAAAATGTGTAGTAAAATCACAAGTAAATTATCAAATCATAAAATGATTTGAAATTTCAGTCAGATCCCAATAATCTGTTAAATAAACAACATACACCAGGTATAAACGTTTATTCAGAAATATTTTAAGGACTAATATGGCATGTGATATTAGTTCAAAAAATACTGTTTTAATTGTTTATATGACGAAAGAGACATAACAAGATTTAAGAGATTCATTGTCGATTGGAATAAACAAAAAATCGCACAAAGAAATAAAATAAAAATAAACATTCTGCCTTTTTTAAGCTATGAAAAAAAATCTCACCTTGATAAGGAAGCTAAATAAGGTATTGACTTAAATAAATCTAGTTTGAGAGAAAAAAGAGACGAAGACGAAATGGAAGTATTAAAGTAGAAACCAAATAATGAAACTGAAACACAATAACTACTGAATAAATCAGAAAATGTATATTTCATTGTATTAAGGTAGATAACCAATTTGTAAAATATATCGTTTTGTGCAAAATAGAGACCAAAATATATTCTTTAAATGGCTTAGATTAGATACGTTTTATAATTTTTTTAATTCTTTTAAAGCGAAATAAATACATACGTACATGTGCTCAATGACAAACGACAGCTTTTCTCCGCAAAGTCTAACCTACAACTTTTAAGAATAAGCTAATAAGATGTGATTTAGACAAGGTGCTGTCTGTCGTAACCACTAAACTAGTAATCTCTCTCTCTCTCTCTCTCTCTCTCTCTCTCTCTCTCTCTCTCTCTCTCTCTCTCTCTCTCTCTCTCTCTCTCTCTCTCTCTCTCTTTCTCTGGCACACACTTACTCTGAGTGGGCCGAGTTCACTGGGCATGACAACACTAAAAGTACACTAATGTGATGATACATAACATGCTAAAAGTGCGGCGAACTCTAAGAAAATTTAGGAAAACTTTGGTCAGAATGATTAAGAAATTGTTGGCTAATTGTGAATAGATTTTACAGACGTACATTTAGTACCCACCCAACACTGTACGCTAGATGAAGGGCACGATAACTAGCACCCAACTGAATTTGCAGGTACTAATCCCGTACAAGCGAAGAAGTTTTTTTTTGAAGCAATGCTACTTCTGATAAAAAAAAAAGCCCAGAACTATTAAAAAAAATAGCAAAAACATCAGCGACAGGTACAACAATGATTTATTTTGGTTTGTTTGCTTCTTTTAACAAGTACCCAAGCTTTTTTCTGCGAGATGTATTTTTTGCATCTTCCGTTTGGAACTTGTATCTAGCCATTTGTATCATATGATACTTATGAAACATACATACATACATACATACATACATACATACATACATACATACATACATACATACGTGCGTACGTACGTACGTGCGTGCGTGCGTGCGTGCGTGCGTGCGTGCGTGCGTGCGTGCGTACGTACATACATACATACATACATACATACATACATACATACATACATACATACATACATACATACATACATACATACATACATACATACATACATACATACATACATACATACATACTGTTACGTGCTTCGGCTCGAATAAACAGTAACATAGAAAGAGTGAAAATAACAAGCTTGTAAAAACTTAATAAACAATTTATAGAGCACAAATATTTTCCATAAAAGAAAAATAAACGTAAGGTTTTAAGAATCAATTCCAAAATTGATCCAAAAATAATTCAAATATAATCCACTAGTGAAATTGCAAAATTCATGGTTATACAATGTCCTAACAATTCCCAGTTCGAATCTTAGTGAAGCATCCAAGATGTAAGACGATGTCAAGTGATGAAGTCAGTTCTGGTCTTATGAAATTCAATGAGCACAAATGTTTTCCAGATAAATAAGAAAATTAATCCTCTTGATCCAAACGAATTGAAATATTTTCCAGTACAAGGTAATTTAAAATAACTCAAAACAACACAACTTAGTATTCTAACAGCCCATCTTCTGCTGAATAGTTGGCTCCAAAACATAATTTATATACCTGTTTTTATGTAAACAAGGAAGGGGGTCACATGATCTTCTAGAATCTTTAGAACAAATTTACGTTCAAAAAATCTCGTGCACACCGTATGACCCAAATGAGAATCAGTTATTTTTACTCTCAAGAACTAAAAATAGAAAGATATTTACAACAAAGCTCCATAAGGTCCTTGGAATCAGCCAATCATTTTAAAAACTTGTTTACAAACTCTGAAGCAAGGTCAGAAATGAGGTCAACATCTGGTTTTTATTTGTAGAGTACAGGTCATCCCACTTTTAAAAAAAAATATCTCTCAATGAATGAATTTTCATCTTAAAATGTCAAATTTAAATCTGACAAACAATTAAAACAAAAATAAACGACTTAAATCAAATATACGTAACAATACATACATGCATACATACATACATACATACATACATACATACATACATACATACATACATACATACATACATACATACATACATACATACATACATACATACATACATACATACATACATACATACATACATACATACATACATACATACATTACAAATACTTTTAATAAACTTAGCAATTGGCAATTTACGGACAATATTTTATGATTCCGTTATTGACAATGAAGATAACGTAGACTTTTAATATTATTTTTATGATGTCATTTCATGCAAGTATATACAAGACAGATCATATCAAGAACGCAGTTACACACAGACGAACGTATTTGATAAAGTAATTTCCAATGGAAGACTAGGTAGAAAGAAAAAATAGGTTGTGTATTTACTTTTTTTAAGTAATTTATATTATCGACTGATATAATAGAGTTTTATTTTTAAATGCATCAGCTGATGCTTCCAGACCGACTTTTCCGCATCATCCACCGTTTTATGATGTGATAATCTTCAAACATTTTTAGTATGCAGTCATACACCCAAACTCCAAAATAAGATATAATGCTGGCAATACATACAGGAATGTGAAATGTACCAAATGAAAACTGAAATTTAAAAGAAAAAAAAAATTGACCAAAAATAAAATTTATAATTCTAAGATGCATGTAAAATGTGTAAAAAAGAGTAACAAGTAAATTATCCAATCATAATATGATTTGAAATCACAATAATCTGCCAAAAAAACAACATACACCAGGTGTAAACGTTTATTCAGAAATATTTTAAGGACTAATATTGCAAGTGATATTAGTTCAAAAATATTGTTTTAATCGTTTATATGACAAAATAGACATAACAAGATTTAAGAGATTCATAGTCGATTGGAATAGACAGAAAATCGCACAAAGAAATAAAATAAAAATAAACGTTCTGCCTTTCTTAAACTATGAAAACAATCTCACCTAGGTAAGGAAGCTAAATAAGGTATTGACTTAAATAAATCTAGTTTGAGAGAAAAAAAAGAGACTAAGACGAAATGGAAGTATTAAAGTAGAAACCAAATAATGAAATTGAAACACAATAACAGCTGAATAAATCAGAAAATGTTTTTGTGCAAAATAGAGACCAACATATATTCTTTAAATGGCTTAGATTAGATACGTTTTATAATTCTTTTAATTCTTTTAAAGTGAAATAAATACAAAATTGTCTGTGCATACCGTTTATATTTTTTATCTTGCAAAAACTATTAGGCGAAAAATGTTTTTTGTAAAGATGTACGTGGATGAAGGCCAAGTTAATATTCAAAAAATGAAACAACGGAATGTGGAAAAAATAGTTTGGTTTAGATCAAATGTGAAGTTATTGTCACGTGACAAGCAATTACAAGGCTATATCTCACTTAATACCTCACTACAGTTAAATTAAGAATAATTATATTTAAAAATAAAATATCGGCAGTAATTTATAATCTTAGAGGATATGACGTCATAAATAAAAAAGGAAATATCAAACGATTCTAAGAACAGAATGTTGTGTATTGCAAAATTAAGGAATGATACTTACAATTGCAAATAGGACAGTTAGAATGTATTGATTGTTTTCAAATTATTTCAAGCATTCTTGGAGAAATGTTTCAAAAGATGAAGATTTTAAGGTTACAAAGTACTTTTGTGATAATAATGAATAAGATTTTAGTTCATTTGGAATAAAAGCAACTTTTCCATACGATTGCATGTATTCTAGAGAAATTAAAGGAAAAGAATACCCAAAAGATAATAATTCTGTTCAATTTTTAAAAAGAGCCAGTAATTGATGATAATTGTAATCATGCTGTAAATGTGAAAATATGAGTTTTTTTTCAGCATTTATCATTTAGAACATGAGCTTCGATTCACCTTAGCATAATATTTCTTAGTGTTTTTAATAAATTAAAAATTCATGAAAACAAATTCAGTTGGTAATGCTTTTTTAATGATATTATTTAATTCTCATCCAATAATTAATTTTACATTTTCAGTTTGTATTTACTAAATTTACCCAAACATTGCATGATCATGATTATCTTAAGTATATTAATCCTATGAAGAACTTATGTGAAAGTTTTAGGACTAATTCCATTTCTCATTTTATGCTGTATTAAGTTAATATATTATGACCTATACATAATTCGTTCAGTTTCATTAAGTGACAACATTCTGGTTGAATTTGTTTACTTATTATAAGATTAATATAATTTATCAAAATTAATTTAAAATATTAATTTTGGGCGCTATTATTTCCATTTCTTTTTAAGGTAACTCTATCTTTTATTTAAAAATGGATAATTGATATTAATGTATCTGATTGCATTCGATATAAAACATCTAAAGATTCGAAATGAACTTCAGTATAAAATAAAATTTAAAAAACAGACGGATATTTCTTTAACATTTTATTGTACTTTCAACATTTTCACTTTTGCCTGGGTTTTCCTATCATTTTGTTATATTGTATATTAACATGCTTGTATATATTTTTTATCAGTATTCATACCTATTGTAATATTCTGGGTAATAATTGACAAATTCGTAGGAACAAGATATCCAATTCAATTATTATTTGCCTGACATACACCTGTATTTCCTCTTACAAATATTTTGATTTCTTTTATCCAATCATTGATTCGGAGATCATGTTGAATAGTTTCAGAACAAGTAGGTTTTACGACTTTGCATTTTGATCCGTTTATGCAATATTCGTTCTGGGTTACAGACATTTGTATTATAATTAGAAAATTAGAGAGATAATTTTAATAAACGCTAGTATAATGAGATTATTTGGAGTTATCTGCCATTTGTTTAATTAGGTAGATATGTTGAAAATAAATTTTAAAAAAATGTCAAAAATGGGTCTTCTCAATTTGCAGAGAAATTACTCAAAATCCTATATTGGATAATATTGATACAACTTTTGGCGAGCGAATTTACTTGATCTCAAATAATTGGCAAGGAAAATGATGGTTATAAATATTATTATATGACATTTAATAAATATATTTGGAGTATACCTGTTAAGAGTTAAAACAAAACAAGATATAACCAAGCATTTAATTTAAAGAATGTCATTAAATCTGGTTGAAAAACCTGAAAAAGTTTGAACTGATTAGAGTAATAAAACTTACATCCAACCTTTTGAATAATTAGTAGATGCTAACGAAGTGCATTCCACTTTAAATACCGAGAAATCAGTCATTTATGCATGATTCACAATATCTCTACTTGAAACAAATTTCGAAATATTTTACTGCAGATTTTGCAAACTTTATCTTTATATATTTACAGAAAATACAAAGTATTGTAACATTTCTATACATAAAAGTATCAAAATGACTTCTGCTTAACTAAGTAGTAAAGAAAGCACCAACTTGTTCACATAAAACTTTATTTAAAAAAAAGATTTTAAACAATAACCACCACCATTAAGAGAGAAGATATTGTCAGAATCTTTAAACTTAAAATAATAAAATGAAACAAATTAGAAATGTTTGATTTAAAATAATGTATGTCAGATATTATATTTCAAATGTTTAGTTCAGATTAAAAAAGTTAAGAAATCTTTTACAAAGAATATTTATAATATTAGAATAAGATAAATTTATTATTTTAAGTTTCTTAAAAGATAAATGGAGGAGTATTCGCAAATGGGAGAAGATAAGAAAAGAACCCTGAATTAATATTTGGATAGCAGTGGAATCAACTGAAGAGGATTAATTCTATGAACAAAATAATACAAATATTTAAACATGAAACAATAGATGGCATGATATATTATAAACGAGTTTAAAAATAACTGATGTGACAAATACCAAAATTAAGAATTTTAACAATTAGGTTTAATTAGATGTTATAATATTAACATCTACCAATGATGTAATAGATCTTCATGATTTGAATAATGGTACAAAAAATTGATAAACGAGGATATTTGCAAAAACAAAATGTAAAAGAATGCAAAAACAAAATCAGCAAGATAAAACAAAATGAAAAAGAATGCATAACATACCACATGATATGAATTTTCTGCTTCTACGCAATATTCGCTAAATGATTGATATAATAGGTGATTGTTATACAGATCAATGTATGATGCTGGAATGAATAATAAACGTTTTACAATCGCCAGAAAGATAACAATAAAAGGAACGTTATTGTTTTCTGCAGTAAGGTATTTATGCTTGATTCGAAGTCGCCTTCCTTCTGTCATTTTCCCGTAGGATATTCCATATGAGAATACAAGAATTAGGGACAGTTTCTGTGCATGTTCATATCCGGCATTTAATCTAGAGTAGATTGTGTCGATTACGTAAATTATATATTGTTGTTTCTGCTAACAAAGACATAAAGGACTGATTTCAAACACTTGTGTACTTATTATAAATGCCTTTAAGAAAAATACAGACTTTGTAGGATTTTCTTCTTTCTGAGAGAGGGGACCAAAATAGCATGATGTAGCTATCCCGACATCCTCTAAATGTAGTCACTCTAATCTAGTTGAGTCTGCATTTAAATTAGACTAATATATGACAAGAAACTTATGTCTAAGAATTTTCTACTGAAAGTATTTTTAAAAAAATTAAGGATGCATTTTAAGAATTATTTTCAATATACCGACTCCCGGTATATGTATAATACATGTGAATCGCAAATGTGTATGATTGTGAACAAAATCGGATGATTTGTGTTGGAAGAGTGAATAATCCTTTTTGACTTAAAAAAAAGCATGCCTTTAGTTTTTCTTGGATTAAAGCTTATTAGCCATTGATCTGACCAGTCATTCCGAGTTTCTAAGGTAGCGTTGATAATGTATTTGATATCTTGCATACTTCTAGTAGCGTAAGTAAGAGAACTGTCGTCCATACAAAGTGCATCAAAACCAAGTAGTTCACAATGACGATTATTCATATATAATCAGCAATACAATACGGTCTGAATCTCGTACCAATGGAAAGCGATACACAACGGTTGTGAATTGTATCTATTCTTTGCATACATTTTAATCAGTATTTTGTACAGTGTCGCTTTTACATCTTTTAATACTAAATTATATGATATGATATATGTGTGTGTGCCATATATTAGTTAAATCATGTCTTATGGGTTTCTGTAACCAAACTAATTGAATAGCATCACCGAAAACTCAGAGTATTTGTGAGTGGCTGGATTTAAATAATCCGCACCCAACCCCATTATCAGGGCAGGTTTGTTGTTTAGCCACAACTCAAGAAGATTAGATTTGGATTAACATAGTTACCCAGCCAAAAAGACTGCCTGAAGGTTACCACTACCCCCTCACACTGCAGCACAGTGAAAAACGGTCAGGGCGCAGCATGAGCTGTGTGCTAGAGGCGGGTGGTGTGGTTGTGGAGACACCATTTATTTGTGTGTGCGAAAATTAGGATGCGTGGTGTTTACTAGAGTGATTTAGGTACACGTTGCTCAGTATATACAACATATGACGAAGTTCACTATTAGCCGTATGAATGAATTGCTTCGGAAAGGTCAGATAGCCAAAGCGAATATAATGATGCGCTAGTGACACTATTGGTAAATGGGCAGACCTCTGTGCTGATGCCAATACCATGGCCAGTTGCAGCTGGCAGGTAGACAACACGTTTGTTCAGCCTCCTGTTTCAGCTCCACGGCCTGATTCCTCCTCGTAATCAAAGGGTTAAGTCTGATATTTCAGCACCACAGTCAATTTATGTTCATAGGCATACGCCTCCTCTGCTATGATACTGTCCGAGTTAAATAATAGCCAGGCCAGGCGAGTTCGAACAGACGCATTTGGCATTTCTCAGTTTATTACGAATTGAAGAATACATAGATGCCTATTAGCTGCCAGGTCCTCGACCTCGACATGTCGCTGAATAGCCCATTTCTCGGCAGAAGCTATATTTAATGTCAGGGTAAACTCTACTACAGTCTGTTAGCAATATGAGGAACAAGATAGCTTTTGCTTTGAGTGGGCTGTTAATTGGAAAAGAACCTAGGCTCTGAGTGGTCTGTCAATTGTGTAAGCACATACAACCACCGTCGTGGCTGACCTGACTTTACAGGTAAAGACTTTCGAGTCCATTGAGCGATATTCGTAATTTAGAGCGCGGTAATAAAACTATCGCAGTTAGTATGATTGGTTGGTAAAGCTGACTCTACCCGTTAGGCACCAGCGGGAAAGTAAGGTCACATACTGCTGACTTACTGCATATTAGAGTTGTTGAAGGGAGCCATTTTGTCTAGATAAAGAAGCTAAGACACATGGTTCTCAATCGCATCAGGGAATTGTTTTTTGTTTTCGCTGAACATACTATCTAGACTATCGGGTTGTGGTAACCAGACTTCAGTCTGCGCTCGATATGATATAATTGCTTCACTGACAATC
The DNA here is from genome assembly GCA_030141615.1 of Unio pictorum. Taxonomy (NCBI): domain Eukaryota; kingdom Metazoa; phylum Mollusca; class Bivalvia; order Unionida; family Unionidae; genus Unio; species Unio pictorum. Next base: position 17,650,814 of record JARLTB010000203.1, read on the forward strand.
AGCGATATCAGCATTTTAGAATCAATCATATACCGTAATAACACTATTGGCATCCAGTGCTTTTCAGAGATGTGTCTACCAAACAACAAGGATGAAGTCCTTTAGGCAATTCAAATGATACCACACGAGCGAATCCGGTGAGATCAAAATCAGGCAGTGGTCCATTAATCTCAACACGGGTCATATCATGTGTAGGATGTCCAGATCTTTTGAAGTACTCAGAGCACTCTCCGTACCCATGAAAACTCCCTGGATAACACGCAATCATATCAACCGAAATAATAGTTGTCTAATTTTTCAGGATGGGTTCAAATTTGTCGCGTATAATCCAATCCCGCGTTTCTGAGCGGATAATGAATTTCACTCTAATAAATACTTTTTCTGGTCAAGATGTGAGATTATCACTGCTTCTCTTTCGTAGTTCATGGTAGCATCAACACTACCATCAATTCGAAATGTCGACCAGCAGTGAGATGCTCTATCGCGCTTGAGTTCATTAAAACAATCGCGGATTTTACCCAACATGCGTCTATCACTTATTAGACTCTTTGTTACATCAGTGGAGACTCTATCGAGATTGAATTCATCATATTTCCAAGGCGTAATTATTTTCGATAATCTCTCGAACTCCTCCATATTATAATTAAAACAAGTAGTTAAATAAAGAATATATTATATAATGAATCATTGCAAATGGCTATGATAGGATCAGTAACCGCTTGTTACAAATCGTGTAGAAATGAATTCTGTGGATAACATTTACAAAGTGTACGTCGTGGAAGCTTTGGTCCCTTACCTTGCATACGATGTGGGGTAGGTGTGCGTGGTAAGTCGCAGTTGTGTCTCAATTGTGGTGGTAAGCGATACAGAGAGCTAAAGCGCTATTATGATAATAGAGTTAAAAACTCCATCAAAGATTCCGTCAAAAAATATATTAATCCCAGATTCGTCTACGAGGTATTTAATGGATTGATCAAGAATGGTTTTGTTACTGATCACATAAATGGTATAAAAACTGATAATTCTTTAGATAATCTGCGGGCTATCTCACAAAGTGAAGAAACTAAACCAGGAGGGACTGGAAAACACTCGAAAAATGTGAAACTTAAAAAATCATTTAATACAGAAAATAACGAAGAAAGAGAATCAATAAATGAAGCTGGAAAGTATTTCGATATTTGTAGAGCCTCAGTACGAAAAGTAGCAGAGAGTATCACCAGATCAGGGATTTCCAAAAGAACCGGACATTGAATTCAATTTACATACGCCTGAATTCTGTTTTATAACACCAAGGGGGAAAACTCATGTTGGCTTGTGTGTGTAGTTTTGAAACAACGATAACTCATTTCTTGTAGTCAAGTATCTTACTGGGATAATGGCTTTTTGTGTGGTTTAATGTTTCACCAAGTAGACGTTTTCCGCATAAGGCAATCTCTTGTTGTCATCATTATATCAATTTGTCCGCAACCAGATAGCATCTTTGACCCCAAACTGATAAGATGTAACACACCTCAAAATAAAATGATCGCTGAAATATTAGATACTGTATGATTATTCACGACCGCAATGAGTATTACCGTTATGCACACAGACAATTTCATACAATTCCCCATACACTACGGGAGTGAAACAACACAACCTTGATCTGCCTTACATGTACCCAAATTCCTCCCTAACATGGAAAGAAAAACCACAACAACAACAATAACGAATTTGTCGAAAATAACAAAGTAGATATAAAAATTGAAAAATATGCCACGGCATACAGAATAGCTGTGACAAAACCCTTCACATGATACACATATATCGTATTCAGAATCATGGATTTATAGATTACAGACACTAGTGTATACAAAACACAGATGGAATCTCGATGCTGCAAAAAAACTAACGATGAAAATCTTTAGAGGTGTCTTTATGAAAGATCAATTACCTCAACAACCAAATAGCGTTGAAACCGGTATTATTAAACTCGATAACAGCACCTGACCTGGAACTCACTGGGTTGCATACGCGATTGATCCGCGTGCAATTGTTTATTTCAATTCATATGGGTTAGCGCCGCCGAAAGAATTTACGCGTTATATAAACTACTTACAAACTCCTATCTGGTATTCTACGCAATCAACACAGAAAATGAATGACCCACCAATATACGGCATAGAAGTATTGAATGTCCTCAACGCAATTTCATCATCGGGAAAACCACCACATAAAACCGTACAGGAATATACGAGTAATCGTTTTTTTTTTAAAGAGATCTTAGAGTATACTGATTGATATTTTGGGGAGATCTTTATCAAGCCTGAAAAAAAACAACTGCGGAAATATCTGTAACGGGTGATGTAAAAAACATAATCGAAGATGAAATAGCTGAGATGTTGAACTTAGCAAGTGTTGACCCCAATGAAATAGTTGTATGTCAAGATCGTCAGGGTAAATTGAAAACTAGTAATGTTTCCCTGGATGATATTTTAGTTAAACGATGCTAGAAGATGCTATCGCGTTGTTTTCCAATCAGGGTAAACTCAAACCAGGTGTACTTGTTTCAACGCTCACAGATAAATTAACAGCGCTCGGTGATAATTATTCATCAACGATAGAATTATTAAAAACATCTACGCGATGAATATGACAACCATATAACTAAATGTAATCGGTTTTCTGAATTACAAAGAAGTTTAATCGACAATATTGACAAACCTATGTTGGATTTATTTGGAAATCCACCTTTGACCACACCGAAGCTAACAGAGATAAAAACAGCTATGTTAGAACTAGCATCATTACAATCTAGGTATGCAGATAATGTCGAAAAGTTTACAACTTTTCGTAAAAATCTCATTGAGAAATTCTTTATTACCACATTTGATAAAGTTGAAATAAAACTACCAGAACTTAAAAAATCCATCGATGATCTTAAAGGAACCAACAATGAAATAACCGCGATTAATCGGCGAATAGAAGCTATCAACGCTAATATTAAAACGACAAGGGATGTCATCAGAGATGATCTGCCAAGGATGATACAAGTACTTGAAAAAGTAAAAATTCCTCATGAGAAAAATATAAACTCGGTATATACGATTCAATACGGATCATTTAGGTGGACACCACAAAATAATCGTAGCGGATTTAAGTAAACACTAAATTAAAAATCCATAGGATTTTCAACGCTAGCGAATGTAACGCCAGCAATATGAAATATATTACAATAAATAAAATGTCATCATTGGCAACGTCACAGCAATATCGCTATGATCAGGTCAGAGAATTGCAATCTAAACTCAGAGCACTCACTGAGGAGTATCAAGTAAAACAAAAATACCGACGAAGAATGACCGCAGTTGATGTTACTGTGTGCTCGATATCAGGTGTAATCACCGGAGCTGATATTATACTATCCTCGGTGACAAATGATTGCCCCGATAGCTGTTCCAATTTGTATATCAGCGGCGACAACAATCGCGGGAATTATTTCGATTATAACAACAAAATATCATCATGCAGCCAGCGCAAACTACAAGACTACGTAGTTAAATTGCATGTTGTGTCAATCGCATACTCCCAATTATCCTCGATGATATCGTTGTCACTCAATGAAACATTAATATCCGATAGTGAGTTTTCAGCGATGGTACGTGTTTATGATTCCGCGATGTCAAAGTTAGAGCGACAACACGAATATAATAACAATGGCGACTTCGCAAGAACTACTTCAACGAATAGCGGAAAATACCACACCGGTGAAAACCAGCATGATCTCAATAACCTCAACCATTCCTGAATTCAGTGTGAATTTCCCCACTACGATTCCGGCAAAGGAGATAGCACTAGCAAAATTACGAGTGTATCACAGTTGGCCAAATATTAGATCAAAATCATTCGGTGGTCAACAACCAAATAATTCCGTGGTGTTTGCGAGTAAGAATAAACCCGATGGTACTCCAGACTGGAACGTTGTTTCGTTACCATATGGGTCCTACCAACTCGAACAAATCAATAAACGTACAACGTAGAATAAAATCCATTACTGGAAAAGAATCGAAAATTGCTATTACAGTTCACGAGCCGACGTTATCATCCGCGATTGAGATAAACTCGCCCGGATATGTTGCAGACATCTATCAGGGTTCTAAAAGGACAATACTGGGTTGACCTGAAAAATACCACTACCTGAACCACAAAAATCTATTATATTTCAACGAAGGAGGATTATCATGGTTATAATAAAGCGCTATCATCCATTTTCCCTCTCCCCCTATTATCCCAGCTTCTATCCCCTCGTCCTAAATTAACATATGTGTTACCGCTATATACTATTTTTAATCATTTAAGAGCAAAAGCAGAAGCTCATAATACAGGATATTTTATAATAGACGAATCAGAAATTACGAAACAATTTACAGCGATGAATAACAATTCTGAGGAAATTAGAAATGATCTAATAACAGCAATCAGTACGATTCCTCCCTCCCGAAAGAAAGTCATCTAGTACACAGAGATATGTAATAAAATTATCGCCGACATGGAAGATTATAATTTACGAATTATTCAACTTATATTAGGTGATGATCACCCCCAAACGAGAACAGAGTTTGCAAAGAAATATAATATACGCGTAGAGGATATTCCCACATTTAAATTTCCAGGCTATAATGCATCAGAACTAAAAAAAATCTCTCAATGATGCCATCGATGATGGTTTCAAAAGATTTCACGACGCATGGAAAAAAATAACACAACAACAAACAACTATCCTCAAGCATAATAATGACCCAGACGGATACGGGCGGCATATCGCTCCTACAAAAAATTTCAATATATCCTCGGTGATTGCATTGAATTTAGTATGTGATGTTATCGAAGGAAGTTATCAAATAAATCTCGAAAGATCAAATCAAGCTCAACAAGGATATATTTTATATTCATTTGCACCAACAGAATCTCCAGGGTTTCTAATAATTGAGGATCCAACTAATTCAGTCTATATGTGATGTCATAATGATTCATTAACGAGAATTAATTTTAAATTCACTGACCAGTCAGATAATCTGATTGATTTACGAGGTGAGGTTTTACAAATTAGTCTGTTTGTGAAATCGTAAAAAGGATTTTTAACCCCATAGCAGCAGAGGGAGTGCGACAATGACCTTGCGTCCCCAAAATAAACTTTTTTACGATTTTGGAGGAAGCCTTGGTTTGCCAAATGGACGCATCTAAAAAGTTGTCCGATTCGCCCTTCTTGCTGCTTAAATTGTTAATTGAACTTATCGAAAGAAAGTGTTTTTTTTTAAATATATACTAATCACGCAAAGCGATACAAACTCATACGAAGCCTAACAAAATCCTCATAAAAGTCATTTCAGACAAGTGTATTTATATAATAAATTAAATTGTTTTAAATGATGAAATACCATTTGTTAAATGTCTTCATATCTAGTACAAAATGGCTGAAGAAAGGAGTTACATGTTCGCATTTGTTTACAGAGAAGGTACCATACCTATTATCATTTCGAAGAACATGGATTTGGCAACAGCCAATTAAATCTACAATGAATAATCACAGATTCTCAACTGGTTACATGGTTTAAAATGTTCCTTTGTGCTGAGTTAAAAAGATAATAAAAAGTAAATCATGATCATATACATAACAAACATTTTCTAATTCTTTCTAGTCCTTGTCGCCCGGCACTATGTTTTTTGGTTTGGCTTTTTTGCCAATTTTGGGGCATTCAACACAGTCTACATGCCGTCTGAGGACATAACCGCTGTTGTTAATTTAAGGTGGGATTTCTTCAAAAATGTCATGAATATATCTTGTTTTTCTTCCTCAGATTTGGAACTCTACGATAATTTACTTAGTTTACATCGCAAGAATTTTGTGTTGAGCATATAGTTGCCTTTCCCGTAAAGAGATCGGCGAATGTCAACGTGCTGGACCTTGATCAGTTCATATATTTTGTCAATGAGTTCGTTCGTTTTCCTTGGTTGCCAGCTGAGCAAGACCTGTAGCCGGTTGTTCATGCTTTCCGTATTATTATTAGTCCAAAGTTGGTCATCACCGGATACAACATGTTTTGCTTGTTTCTCTTGAATGTATCTTTCGTAATTGACTAAAAAAATCCTTGATTCTTTTCGATGAATTCAGTTTTCAAGATTTGGTTACGTTCGTCAAAAGTTGCTGAGTCATTGGCTGTGGCAACACCATTTGATCCAAAGATCATTTCAACGATACATGTCCGCTCCTTTTCAAGATTTGGTTACGTTCGTCAAAAGTTGCTGAGTCATTGGCTGTGGCAACACCATTTGATCCAAAGATTATTTCAACGATACATGTCCGCTCCTTAGTGGTTTTGGGAATCTTTTCTGTCATTTGACGGATAAGATTGTCTTTGATGTGTTTTGTGCACAGCTTTCTTTTGCAATCAGAGAAAGCCAGATCAATAGCGTTGACCATTGCCTTCTCATCGTCGGTCCCAATTAGTATCTCCACATTTTTAAGTTCAATACCTAGCACACCTCTACCGGTATATAATAATTTTCAGCATATATTTATTAACACAACATTACAAAACAACAAATAACAGAAAGTGTCACATAATTTCTTTATAATCGATTTCATATTTCTATCAAATATGGCATGTCTTGTCGTTAACTAAAACTTTATAAACATGTACAAAGATTATTGTTCAAAAAGTCTTGTTAAAACATGAAATAAACTGTATCAACATGAAACTAATGAAGTTCAACTCAATTGTATTTTGCGTATTATAACATATTAGAAAATTGAATTGCCTTTCCATAATCACTCGAAAGAACAATTTATAAAATTATAACAAACATTTTCAACATCATATTGTCATAGTTTATCATTACTTTATGATTGTTTGAAATAGGAACCATGTCGCCCAATTTTCGGTCATTTAAATCTGCAATAATATGTTGAAAATTAGTCTTTTGCCGAATATAATTGTTTCATCAATATACACTCTTTTTTAATATGACTTCACATGCCTTTGTCTGGCTTTGTCGGGCTTTGTCAGGCTTTGTCAGGCTTTGTCGGGCTTTGTCGGGCTTTGTCAGGCTTAGCAGTAATTAGTAGGACCGTATATTAGGTCACCGTCATGGTTGTTTTCTTATATCACTTATTTTGTAATGATAATAACAATTCATAACCAAGAAACTGATATCGAACAAAAAGAAAATAATACTACCAGTACATACTAATTATTACAACTCATAATTATCAATAATTTATTTTAAACATAGTTTAAACGTGTATGGTCATTTTATGAAAATCCCTGTTTCTAAAAAATAGATGCACCCACATGTCATGCGTGGCGTCATTTTATTCTTAGCCGTAGTGTGATTCAGTTGAATATGTGACTTTATTTCATGCAAGGATGGACTTTAATGATTCATTTTATCGTCGATGAAAAACTTTTTTGTCAACAACAATGAAATTAATCATCAAAGTTTTGATGTTATTAAAACTTCGTAGCTTGAAATTATTCGTACAAATTATGCGTGACTAATCAAGATTTATCAATTAAAATTAAATGGCCTTAAAAAGATTATATTGTACAAAGTCATTCATTTACTTGGCCTGCTTTCCAAACATGGGCTTATTAAAGGTTATTAAAAAATATTTCATTGCGAGTTCTTGTTATTTGTCATTAGCGATGTGGTTAATGATGTGTAAATCTAGTAGGCTAATGGCTATGCATGTATATATGTAAGAGAAAAATAATGATCTTACCTAATATGTTTCATGTCATCGAAGAGCTTATATCGAATATCCGTTATTTAGAAAATCACTTCTCAGAGTTTCTGGGTAAGGAACTAAACAATCAAACATGACAGTATGAAAAAAACGACAATTGTTTTAGAGCACATTACAGCTACTCCTCTACAATGAACATGCTTTGATGAAACATGTCTTGACATTCTGTGCAGCAAAGAAGGACGTTGCAAATTACACAGCCAAATTTGGTTTCTTTACGTCTCTTTTCTCCATGCTTGCCATGCTTGTTACAGTATTTGCAGGTGGATTTTTTCCTTTTAAGTGTCAGCAGTCTGTGTGTCTCAATATTGTCCCGTGTCACTGGAGCTACAGATGTTCGATGGATGGCAACTGTGCGCCTTAGGTGGAATGTTTGCCAAATGAATGCTACATCACATGGACACTGCTACAATACAGGATATGGCTATAGTGTCCAGTAAAGTATAGAGAATACAAAAGAACAGCAAAACACATTTCATAAGGATTTTTCTTGTACCTCATACCAACCTTCAAGACTTATTATCTGATTGTTTATAGATTTACAAATTGTATTAAAGTATTTTAGGATGTGTTATATAAGTAAACAAGCTCATAAAGTAATACGCAAGACCTATCATATAAAAAAATAATGCTGAAAATATTTAAAGTAGGAAACATTATTAGGTCTTTAAGATTGATGTTGCAGTCGAAAAAGGTGAATTTTAATAGCACTCTTGAATGGGATCACTATGTCTTTTTGTTTAATTTCAATGGGCAATTCATTCCACGTTGCTGGGTCCTGGTATGCTAATGAACGTTGGACCTATGACTTTGTTTTCATAGTGGGAATAATAAGTATCCGATTGCCAGAAGAGGAGCGTAAGTATCTTGCTGGTGTGTACACATGGGTGAGGCCAGATAGGTATGTTGGACTGAAGTCCGTCAGTGAAACGTGGAACAGAAAAAAAAATGTGTTTGATTCTTGATTGAATGGACAGCCAGTTTTGCATACATATCAGCGGGTGGTGTGCTCTGATCGTGGATGATCCGATCAGTTGTGGTTTGAACTTTTTGAAGTTTCTGGAGTATATATTGAATGCCATTGTCTATTGATTTCTGTTTTGGTTATCATCAGTTCTTCAAGATGCTAAGAACGATGTAGACGAAGATATACAAAATTGATTCAGAACAACGTGAAATATATATAACTCAACAATGATTAAAGCTATTTAATCATAGTGGTTAGAAAGTAAATGTATTGTTCAGAATGGTTGCTTGTGTAATGGAACATGCATGACCATACCACTATTTTTAAGAGAAGCATTCCGATACAGAATTCGTGATGTTCACCAAGACATAGTAAAGTGCTGAGAGAAACAAATATGTTTGGTGGAGCAGCCTTAACAGTCATTTGGAGAACTTTATGAAATCTTGTCAAAAATGCGATAGAAACACAACACATCAAATGGTTCATGTATTGAGGAAAAAAAGCGAATATCCAACTCGACACTGTCAGAGAGTCGCTTCACACTAACTTGAATTAAATGGAGAAACATGTTTTGGTAATGGATAGCTTTCTCAGTATACATAAATTATAGAGCACGGGTTAAATGGCAATTGTCAATCTTCTGATTCAATGTTTGCACGACATGATATACTATAGATATTGGTATCATAGGATGGTCCACAATACTCGTCACCAACTTCAAACAAATGTCCTATGCAATACGGATTCTAGCATGTGATAAGTAGGTCAAAATATCCGAAGAGTATTTCCCGTGCAAAGAGAGCGGCACAAAGGAGCTGATACTGGTAAAATCTAATGATCATTATTTTACACTGTTAACATACTGTCAACTCTTACACCGCATGTGGCATACCACGGTTAAACATTTAATGGGCGGAAAACTACAAACTGCCCAGGCACCAGAAAATCGGACTCCAAAATGACCATGCTTAACTTGCGTGACAAATGCATAGCTATTGCTACAAGAATTATAGGGTATTTTTACACTCCAGAAATTATAATGGAATTTGTGTTCTCACCCAAAGAGAATGACTTTAGAGTATTTTTAAAAAAAAATTTTTTTTTAAATATCTTAGTCATAGAGGGATCTGACAGTAATTTGTAACAAACAAAGCCCAATAATATCTAGACAAAAATATTGGGTGGTAAATTTATTATCATTTTTTCAAAGTTTCAAAAAACAAAAAAATACCTTTTCACATAAAAAGTCTTTGCTATTACTAAGCCTCTATGTTCGGATCGATGTAGTCGTATATTAGAAAAGTATATGTCTTTATTTAAAGACAAAAACACTACCATTTAAATAGTTCAATGAATTACATAATTTTCTCAAACTGAAAGTTACCACAAAAATGTATATTGAGGCCAAGGGCTATCTTATATCTGAGACGTACTATTTTACAAGTCAGTCAAAACACTAAATTCGAGGAGGAAAAATGTAGCTAGACGTTTTAGTCGGAAACTAAGAGCCTCATAGTCAATAAGACGACACGATGAAAACGTTTTATTTTCTCTGGCTAGATGGACTGTCACATAACAGCTGATTTGCATTTTTCTCGTTTACCTACTTTGATACAATGTTATGCTAGCCATAGAGTACATACTGTATGATACAGGTCATACATGAGGACCCGCCAACAGCAATCACGGAATTGACAGGGCATCAACGTATGCTTCTTTAGCTGGTAATAAGAATGGTATTAAATATACTTTATAAATTCGAATTTACTCAAAATGTATTTTCTCAGATCTGCAATTTCAAATAATATGACCCATGTCATATGAAACCTGATACACACCGAAATTGTACTGTAATTTTCACTACATTCCCACGTGAAATCACATTCGTCTTACTGCACTGAATCGATTCAATAATCCAAGCCATAAGTAGCAGAAAAGCAGAAATGAGTTGGATCAACAAACAAACAACAGCCTTCTTTTCCAGACCAACTGGGCAATTTTTTTTCCAATGCGCTTTCATTCAAACTATAACTTTAAATTCAAATCATAAATTAAATAAAACGAGAATATTTTGTTATTAAGGTCGAACTCGCTACAAAATTTATTGGTCGGTTGGTGCTGCTATCTGCGCATTAATATTGTTATTATGTATTGATGAATCTGCGCTTGTGTATTATTTTCTCAATACAGCATAAATTCAATTACTTTGTTTCTTGTAGTGTATTTCTATATTATTAGACCTTATGTAGGAATATGAAATGAGTATATAATAAAAGGTTACTGCATTTGTATGAGAAAATACGAACTCGTTTTTTTTTTCGGACTAATATGTCACTTCCAAAGTCGTGCAGTAGTAATCAGAAGGAAAAGAATCGTTCATATTTTCCCATACAAAACGTAAAGCGTATACTACGTGAGTGTACGTGATTTGTTTACAATGTAGTTTCTAATCCACTACTGAGCACATGTGAGTGCAATATCGTAGAATATTGCATGATTCTGACAATACAAATTTAACGGATTAAAGAATGTGCATATAATAAAGGTGTATACTAAACATATGGATATGTTTAACATTACCTTTCTTCTTGGCGCCATAAGGAACCATAATGTCAATCGTATGGACTAAATATATAATATTAAATTTCCGCTGGAGGCCATATCAACTTACATCAACTACTTAACATTTTTCTTCTGTTTGACCTTATAAACACCTACACATGCTAAACTTATTGATATTATAAATAGTATAACCCTACAGATGCCCACACAGTTTAATTATATAACGTGTATTCCGTTTGACCCCATACAGCCTAAACACACTAAATCTTTGGACTAACGGAGTACTGTAATGTTATTAATTCTCGTTAGTACCGATACATGTGCATATTTGGCAGCTTTTAATTTGTCAACAAAATACTTAAATCTGGCTAGTCAAGTTTTATTCGAGCAATGTGTATAATGCCAGATCTGGAATTTATATTTCTCAAATATACTGATTGTATTTCTGTATGGTTCATTACTTTCAATACATCCACTACTTGCGACACATCAACGGCAAATTTAGTGCAGGAAAAAGCTTCTAATGATTCAGTAGCACACATGTATTCTTATATAAATATGTTTGTTGGTATAATGTATGTAATCACTCCTACCCTTGGCTAACACTCTAAAACATAGATATCAATTACACCAATCATATTTATTTTTTATAAAGTGTAATCACGGTGTTCTATAAACTGGGTGCTACAATTGTAGATTAGCAAATGCAAAATCCATAATTAAAGTTACGTCATGGATTACAGCTTGTTAGAAACTGCGATGGAGAAAAAGAAGATGGTATCTAATTTCATGTATGTTTGGACAGGGCCTGCGCTTCCGCTAGGCGAACTAGGCAATCGCCTAGGGTGCTGGGCTAAAGGCTTATTTTATGATGGGCGGGTGGGGGAGGGCATGAGTGGAAGGGAGCGCTAGATATCTGATCTCGCCTAGGGCGCCAAAATGCCTTGCACCGCCGCTGTGTTTGGAGTTCAAAATCCCCATATATCGTGATTGATTTTGCCGAAATGGTAGAACTAAAACGTTCACCGTAATCATGTAATAAAACAAAGGCATACATTGAATGGTTAGACCACGTGACAGTTTGTTTTATTTATCTCTCTCCGCCATTTTGACTGTGCGATCGGAATTATCTCTTGGTCTTTAACTATGCACCAAAAGAAGGTATATTTAAAGAGATACTTCATATTTGGTTATACAGTGAAATATCTCTGCTTTTTAAGGCTGTGTTTAACTTGCACATTAAAGGGATGTGTTTCGTCCATCGGTTGATCTTTAATCTCACCATATACTTTGATTCAGTTCAAATTGAGTACATTTTCAGCTCGCAAACTTCACATTCCAATGAAACGATGTCCTTTATAAAATGTGCGTTTTTCTGGTAATTTTGCTGCTTTGGTTCAAGTATGTACTCTTTAAAACTAGGTTATAGACATGGCTTATATATTTTGACATTAAGCGATGTCTACATCAACAGCCAGAACAGCGAGGAATGTTAGATGAGTTTGTTGAGATTAAACTGATTATGTTGATAAAGGATAGCATTGTTATATTTTCTATATTTTCACATTAAGTGATGTCTACATCAACAGCCAGAGCAGCGAGGAATGTTAGATGAGTTTGTTGAGATTAAACTGATTATGTTGATAAAGTATAGCATTGTGTTATATTATCTGTACGTATTTTCACTGTGATCTTTCTAATAAAACACTACGAGGGGTGCTTTATTTTGGAAATATTTCATATCTTCCTGTCAGCTGCTTTCAGCCATATTTATAGTTGGAATGATTCCCGAGAAAGACAAGAGAACCTAGAAGTTCTAATAGGACATTTAATTTGCGTTCATATCCAGCCATGCATAATTATACATTTTATTATTAAAAACAAACTGATTTTTAATTTTCTTCTCACAATGTCTAAATTATTGGGGAAGTCATACGGCTTCAAAGTCAGTCTAAAATCTACAAACATTTAAATACAAATGTCATGACTAAGCAGTTGTGAAAATACTGTACGGAAATGATACTTTAGAAACCCAAGCCCCCAACAATTGGTCAGACAAAAGAATTCCTGATACATGTATAATCTTAAATCTCTTTCAAAACTGTAACAAAATAAATTGAATATAGGCCTTTTAGAACTGAGTTTCCCGCAAAACTAAAATGACACATTTGGTGTTCTTTGTTGCATTCAAATCACGATAAATAAAACCTTTCGTTACAAATCAAGGATCGTCTTTCGACGGTGTTTTGGAGAGATTATTTCAACGTCAAATAGACACTTATTCATACAAACAAACAAACAAACAAACAAAAGAGTTTGCGTAGAATTGTTGGACGGAATGTATCAATGTAGCCACAACCAAGCCTCAATATCGGATTTTGATGTCTTGGTGATGCCCTTGTTTATTATCATATCTAACCTTTCTTCAGGCCGCATATGAAGCCAATAACTATGAATTTCTGCATTGTTTTTGTATTGGCTCGAAAACATAAAAAGAAGTCGGCCAGAAGAGATAAATTTTCCTACTAGAAAAATAAGGCATGCTGTCTTGTTCAAATACATACTGTTCATTCAGAGCCATATATTTAACTACGGACGCAAAGGAGATTTCCCAACTTGTCTGCTTGACAGTAACCCTTGGGTATTTTCATGTGCATATAAATCAAGTATATGGTTGAAAATCTGAGAATTTCACGTAATTGCCTGACACAAATCTGGTAGATGCTTTATTGCTAAACAATGACAAACACTATACTGAACAATTCACTAAAATGGTCCATCATCACTGGAGCACAGAAGCTGAAGCTTTAGCAAGACACTCGTTCATTTTACATCAGCTGATTATAAGCGAGTGCCACCCTTGAAAAGTATCAAATAAAACACGCATCTACAAAGTTAAAATTGTAGCCGGTTTTATGTACGTATAGCCATCATACATGTGTTACTATCTTTCCTGGTATCGACGTTTTCCATTTATTCGAGCTCCGGCTTTAACGACCTCTCTTAATCAAGGATACAAAGATTGTATACCAATGTTAAACACTCAATACCTGATTGCGCGTTATTAGTAACACAGTTAAGAGAAACCATGCGGTTCCAGATGAAGACGGTACAGAAACAAGGCTGTGTAAAAATCTTGAAGACTGTATTGATAATCACGGTGCTACTTAACTCAATATTGACCCAAACGTAACGTTAACTGTACATATGCCTCTATACTAATATCCATAACGTGAACATTAACCAAAAGTGGCCCAACTAAACATCCCCCTCCCCTCCAAACTTTAAAAAAACAACAATCCTTCTGGTTCAGTTTAATCATACGAAAATCAGTGGTCGATATGCCGATAATGTCACCTAGGAAAACAGCCCAACTTCTTGAACATGCACAAGCAACATAACATAGTGCTCCTCTATACTATTTGCGGAGTCTTGGAACATAGAAGGAAAGTAGATAAAGGCTCAATTTAATGATGTCCATTTTCCTTCAAAATCAGGAACAAACGGGCAATACAAGAAAAGTATATGCATCTGCGAGGCTAGACATCGAACTACTTTTTTGTGTGTTCAAAAATACCTCTGTATAGATGAAAAAATGGACATTCATTTAATACATTACTGTCTATTGCTAATTCTTTTTCTATATCAGGGTCGACCAACAGCTTTAACACCGTTGGCTAAATGGAATAAAGTTTGCGCAAACTAAATTCGAGCAATGAACATAATCCGTGATATTGCGTTTGTATTAACATTTCACACACACACACACACACACACACACACACACACACACACACACACACACATATATATATATATATATATATATATTAGGTCAGCGACGTCTCGAAATATCGCTATTGGCATTTCATTAATTTGTAAAGAAAACATAAGTGTGTTTGCAAAACTCAACTGTAACGTAATCGAGCCGACACCCTTTTAGACTGGGCAGGGTTTAAAGAAATAACAAACACGTATGTAAGTGACAATGAAAATGTGATACACTCTCACACTAATGAGCAAGAAACACGAGAATAACATAAACACAACGGTAGAAAATATGAAAATAAAACAAATAAGTAATTGGATTTGACTCCTATATCAAACTCATGAAGTCAAATATTAATATATGGAGTTCATGTAGTCAAACACTGTTGTTACAAACTTCATGTAGTCAGACATTACTGTCATTACAAAATTCATGTAGTCAAACACTACTGTCATTACATTCATGTAGTCAAACACTACTGTCATTACAAAATTCATGTAGTCAAACACTACTGTTATCAGAAAATTCGTGTAGTCAAACACTACTGTAATTACAAAATTCATGCAGTCAAACACTACTGTTAAGCACTACGTCGATATCACCACATGTGTATCTAGTGTTGACTCGGCCCGTTTCCCGGCACGGTCACTCCCACCCTCCAGACTTGTACCTACACGTGGGCACTGAACTAAAAAGTAAAAAATAAATTGGCGTCAATTAGAAAGTCAAAAAACAACATTCAATATCAATACATAACCTCTTTGTTTAAAAATAAGTCTTGGTTATTTTTTAAAAATACTTATCAAATCACGGAACGGTCTGCCACAATCTACAATAAATTGTTCATCGATACTAACTTCAAAAACAAATTTCCGACCGTAAAACTTCTTACGATTTAACGTTGGAAACAAACAAGCGTCTGTGCAATTCAACCTGTTAAATCATACATTCTCTTCGGCGAATTATGAGTTAGGTGCACTCTTATCACCAATCCTTATTGTTACTGCAAAACCTATAGAATTCCAGCATAAAACGACCAACATTTTACTTTGAATGCAAACTATTTTATAACGCATGAATATGCGAGCTTTCTCGCAGATTTTCAATAATGAATATTAATACCGATAAACCTTTATTTGGCAATGAACTCTACACATCATCAGAAACAAACATTTTGTTGCAAAAGGCAATTCAGAAATTAATTATTACACCAAAAGATTCACATGTTTCTATTTACATGATTAATGATTTTTTTCCAATTTTGACTAAAAATTTAAACTAAAAATATCAAACCTATTAATGTCCTTCCGCACTTTACCTTCTATCATTCCTCTCATTTCATTATGTGTAAGTACATCAATTGCACTGACCTATTCCTGAACTCTTGCAGACATGCTCGTTAATTAATCATGTATGCTTACAATGGAGAGGAACGTGTAAGTTTGAAAGAATAACACAACACGTTTTCTAATAGT
The DNA here is from genome assembly GCA_030141615.1 of Unio pictorum. NCBI lineage: Eukaryota > Metazoa > Mollusca > Bivalvia > Unionida > Unionidae > Unio > Unio pictorum. The sequence continues at coordinate 17,667,373 of JARLTB010000203.1, forward strand.
TTTCAACCTTATTAATAATTGAGATCTTGGCATAACATTTAAAACTAAATATTTATTTGTTCTTTGAAGGTTTTGACCTTTTCCTCTTTATTTAAAATCCTGAGAACGAATCAGTACATCACACGATCGGAGGACTCTAAGCCCACCCATTATCCATCCAATTTACCTGAGAATTTATTTTGTTATTATTGTTATTAATGGTGTGTGTGTGTGTGTGTGTGTGTGTGTGTGTGTGGTTAGGATTTTCAACGTAGCATTCACAATTTTTCAGTCATATCCCTACGATGTCTGCAGTAAGGCATTTTATAGTGATGTCTAGCACTGGAGCATCATGCCTCAGACATGTAGCTCGATGTCTCTCTCAGTGACATTATCCTGACAACAGGCCGACTAGTCCTAACACTAACCTCCTAATGCGGAGCGCCAAGTCATCCAGCTCTTAGTACCAGTTTTGTAAGTCTTTAGTATGACTCGGCCGAAATCGAAACCACGACCTCCCGCTTCCTTCCGCGGTGGACGTTCTAACCACTAGACCACAGGAGCGGTTGCGTTTTTTAAATAATAATATTCTTATTAGTGTGTCTGTGTGTGTGTGTGTGTGTGTGTGTGTAATATATATTGGTACGTATATTTGATTTAAAAGATTTCATTTTTAGGGGCCTCGAAATTATGCTCATTGAAATTTCATAGAAATATTTCTATGTTACGTGCTTAGACTTGAATAAACAGTAACAAAGAAAGAGTGAAAATAACAGGCTTGTAAAAATTTAACAAACAATTTATTGAGTACAAAATAATTTTCAGAAAAGAAAAATAAACTTACGGTTTTAAGAATCAAGTCCAAAAATTAATCCAAAAAGAATACACAATATAATCCACTAGTGGAATTGCAAAAGTCCTGATAATAAAATGTCCTAATAGTTCCCGGTTCGAATCTTAGTGAAGCAATCCTTAGATGGAAGACGATGTCACGTGATGAAGTCAGTTCTAGTCTTACGAAATGTCAATGAGCACAAATGTTTTTCCAGATAAATAACACATTAAGTTCCTCTTGATCCAAACGAATTGAAATAATAATTCAAACAATACAACTTAGTATTCTAAAAGCCAAGACTCTACTGAATGGTTCTCTCTCAAAACATTATTTATATACCTATTTTTACGTAAACAGGGAAGGGGTCACAATTTCTAGAAGCTTTAGAACAAATTGACGTTTACAAAATCACGTATACACCTTATGAGAATCAGCATTGTTTACTCTCAAGAACTAAAAATAGAAAGATGTCCTTGGAATCAGCCAATCATTTTAAAAGCTTGTTTACACTCTGAAACAAGGTCAGAAATGAGATCAACATCTTTCATCCCACAAAAATATATCTCGCAATTAATGAATTTTAAATCCAAGATATCAAATTTGAATCTGACAAACAAACAAAAATAAATGCTTTTAAATCAAATATATGTATATATATATAATATGTATATATATATATATATATATATATATATATATATATATATATATATATATATATATATATATATATATATATATATATATATATATATATATATATATATATATTAGAATATTTTAGATGTCATATATGTCTTTGAAATGAAATACACAAAACACACAGAGAAGAACAATGAATAAGCATTTTATGTCGGCACGCAACTAATTTCTCGTAGCTGATATATGAACTACATAACTCAAGCCTTTATCTTCCTTATGTATATTTTCTGTGTGCTATCAGCAACTGACATCATTAAAAGTCTGACAAAAAGAGCCAACACAATTGGATATTAGATGAAATCAAGGAAACGCAATATACTTTTAAATCACAGTCATATCCTGTATGCAGCATAAATAGAGAACAAGTTACCCTCCTTGAGTCAGTATTCTTGATGTCACTGTATGGTACAGGCACCATTGTTAATATGCTCGCAGCCAGGCTTCTTTTCTTAGTTGTTTTAACTGTCTCTGTAGAGGCAGCCATTTTGGAAGATGTTGGTCGAACCGATCTGGAAGCTGATCGTACTGGACTTGAAAAGTCCAACAGGAGTCTTTTGCATAGTGACTTTGATTTACTGACTTTACGAGTTAAGTTAATTATGCTACAAGCTGAGGAGATGAAAAGAAAATACTATCAAAAAGACAATACTGGTAATATTATCTATACTTTATCTCCTTCCAAACTTTTTGATAATGGTCGGTATTTCGCCATTTTTCAACATGGTCTATATTCTTCGTATATCTTCTTTATTTTTGTTTTTACTTACACACTTTTGAACACACTGTTTCTTAAAAGAGATATTGAGTTAGAAAAACATGTTCGTATACAAATTATACTTTGTTTTAAAGCAGTAAATCGGCAAGATTTGGTAAAATTAAGTTAGAAATGGATTCGGTAATCTATACATGAAAAATAGATAAATGCTTTAATTGTTAGCACTCCTTTATTTTCTTCTTATCAAGATTGTTCCTACAATGTCAAATGTCATTTGAAATAGTTTTTACCGTCATTCGCAGTATAAGTATTCCTACAATGTCAAATGGCATATGACATTTATAAATCATTTTAGCACGAAATATTAAGTCAAATCTTCTAAGACTAAAAACAGTCAGTGCCATCAAAGATCAGGTGATCCTCATTCAACTGTCTTTGCAGCACTTGAAATCAATATTTGCGACATTTGGCAACGATGGAGGTAAGGGCTTTTGTTAATGAATATATAATTTTTTTCAGCTTTGAATGTTTTTTTTTTTTTAACTAGACAAATCTTAAAAACTAAACTAAAATACAAATAAAAAGAGAAGAAAAATGAGCAGGCACATTGTGCTGGGACTGCAAGGAAGGTCTGGTAGTTGATGTCTGATGTCCTGCATGTATTTTAAATGGAACCCTCTTTAAGCTTTAAGTCTGTTGGAACTGTTATTTGTACGCGTTCACAAAACATTGGCGTCATGTATGAATCATAAATAAATCACTAGTTGCCCTGTCCGAGTTAATATTTTTGACACTACTGATTTTTAAAGCCATTGCAGTGAGACTTCTTCTTTACAATTGTTTAAATAACCCATGTAGGGACAGATATCTTGGAAAATGTGGGTCGAACAGATCTGGAAGTTATTCGTATCCAACTTGAGGAGGAGAAGGCCAAGCGACTTCAATTACAGAACGACCTTGAGGTAATGATGCTGAAAATTGAGACACTGAACAGAAGATTTGATCAAAGGGGCACAAATGGTAATAATCTCTTCTTTTTCCTTTCCAAGTGTGCGTGTGTGTGTGTGTCTGTGTGTGTAGCTTTTTTTTTTGTCACAGTCTCCGAAATTATTTTTGCCCTTTCAATTTATTTGTATTTGTTTATTTTCTTCTCCTTATTTCTCTGTATATTCATGTATGTATTCGTTTAAAACAGAACACCTAATATATACACACACACACACACACACACACACACAATATATATATATATATATATATATATATATATATATATATATATATATATATATATATATATATATATATATATATATATATATATATATATATATATATATATATATATATATATATATATATATATATATATATATATATATTTATGTGTGTGTGTGTGTATGTGTGTGTGTGTGTGTGAGAGAGAGAGAGAGAGAGAGAGAGAGAGAGAGAGAGAGAGAGAGAGCCAGAGAGACAGAGAGACAAAGACAGAGACCAAACAAACATTACGGGACATCTGACAAATATACAAGATTCTAATTCCTATCTAAGAGTCACCTTTTCAGCTTTCATCTGCCGGTTTAGAAAAAGAATATTACATTTTGTCACATTTAATATTTCTATTACTGCTGCAGTTTCTGAAAACACAACATTAATCCGAGGGCAACTGGACTGAATTCGTTGTCTGAAATGCTCAAATTCAGCTTGAGCAATCTAATGTTTCCATGTTACGTGCAGAGTGAAGAAGGGTGGTATTCCTTCTAGTGTTTTTATGACAAGTATTCATCTAGTAATTTAACTGGCCACATTTTAGTTCATTTAGTTTTGACAATTAAAGAATAATTTGTCATATTGCAACTTATCATTTACATTTTAATAGTAATGCTAATCTCGAGCAGATTGTGAGCTTGCGCATTCTAAACAATAGGCTGGTTGCATGTCGATTTTAAGGCGAGTAGGTGCGAGTTGTAAATTAGCTAGTGAGATTTCTTTGAAAGGTGTGTTTAGAAACAAAAGCACCCATCTCTAACAATTAATCACCAAGAGGACTTCTCCGATGCGTCAATGCGTAACCACATTAGTCTGTTCAAGGATACTTGTTTACGTGTTAATTGTCGGATATATACTTCCTGCTTAGCAAACAAATTAAATGTATAATAATAAGTATTCTCATTTTCAAGTGTCGTCTTGTCAAATATTTTGATGATATATCATATTAATAAATCCTTCAGTCTTGAGTATACTTATAACGTTAGAAACAGCATGGCTTTGACTATATCTGATGTAGTAGCTAAAGTTTATAGTTCTAGATTAAGTTGTTTTAAACCACTATTATACTACAAAAACGTGCATGACGTTCCATTCAACCAGTATTATACTACAAAACGTGCATGACGTTCCGTTCAACCAGTATTATACTACCAAAACGTGCATGACGTTCCATTCAACCAGTATTATACTACAAAAACGTGCATGACGTTCCATTCAACCAGTATTATACTACAAAAACGTGCAATGACGTTCCAATCATCATGTAATAATGAGTTTATATGGAAATAATAAAAGTTTGTTTAGGTTTCCAGTACAAGCTTTATTCCTTAAGCAAACTCTCTGTCTGTCTGTCTGCCTCTCTCTCTCTCTCTCTCTCTCTCTCTCTCTCTCTCTCTCTCTTTCTCTCTATCTCTCTTTGCTCAAACGTTTTGCTATTTCAAACCCTTTCTTTATATCCTGTCTCTGTTTTTCTGACCATATATGCTTTCTAACCATTTATAAGCTACAAATCTATCAACATGCATTATTTGCATCTGACAACCAAATCCAGCTCCGGCGGAACCTGTTTAATCTGATTAGAAAAAGATGACAGGCGAGTTTCTGGCGACAAAAATTCAGACACTTCAGGCAAATGGGGCTCGTTAACCTTGGGTGGTCGCCCATCTAGGAGAAGGTAAACTCGGACTTCAAACATTCTATGTCATACGACTTTACCCTCTCATAGGAAAGGCAGAGGGAGTTAACCATAACAGAAAAGCCGGAGACGGAGTCCCTAAAGCGACTTGGCATTGTTTCTACTGTGATCACAGCAACGTCTGCGACACCGCTGGTGCCATAACGTATTGGCTTGTCCTTTCCCTTAGATAAATCAGCTGCGTGGAGAGGGGGAATCTTCTGCTTTGGCAACAACTGATTTTCCATATCATCCGGCCTAGGCTTGCGCCCTAAAGAGGACACTCCAACTTCGCTTCACAGCGTCGACACAACACGGGAACCAGCAGTTTACCGGTTATAAGTCATCGCTCGATTGGCGTATAGTCAGAAGCCAGGGATTGCAATCCGGTGCTGGGTGAGACCAACAATTCTCAGTGGACAGCCACGCCCGCCTCCAGCTGGGTAGTCCCATGACAATAATATGCCGTCGCGCCACAGTTTGTATGCCTAACTGGGTGCGCAGGACTTAAGGTAAGCGAGTATCTGACAAACTGCAGCTAATGCACCAATAAACAACAAAGGAAAACAAAAAAGAAAAGCTCAGATTATTAAACTCGGTATCTGGAATATAAGGATCTTCCTGACTAGACTCTCAGATGATCTCCAGTAAATCAGCGATGTTCGAAAGACTTCAGTCATCAATGACGAACTTGCAAGAGTCCGGGTCAACATCGCCCCACAACATGACACGGATACCAGATTATGGATCCTTCAGCGAAGAGAACTACACGTTCTTCTAGTAAGAAAAGAGCGCGGACACAGCCAGAGAGTTTGGTGTTGGATTAGCTGTCAGGAACTCTCGCTGAGGTAGATAGAACCCTGCTAGCAAAGAAACAAAAGACTGTTATCCCTCTGCTTCCACACTACAACCTGGCATGTCAACCTGATCAGGGTTTACGCTCCCACACTAGCGCTCCACCGCAGATGTCAAGGATGAGTTCTACGATGAATTAACTCATGACTTTATACTAATGGGCGACTTCAACTGAAGGGTGGGTGTTGACCATCATCATCATCATCATCATCATCATTATCATCATCATCATCATCATCATCATCAGTCTCTTGACCTAGTATGGTCGTTGAGGCACTGCTGCTAAACATCTGACCAGTTCAATCCACTTGTCTCGATCATGTGCCAATGCCTGTGTCTCTGCGAAACTTTTTCCTGGTCCATTGTGTGATGTTGTCACTCCACTTTTTCTATGTCTACCTCTCCATCTACCACCTTGGACACTACCCTGCAGTACTGTTGTGAATAGAAGATACACTTCTCCTGGCCGGAGGGTAAACCACGCATTGACGTGAACAAGACGTCATATATCCAGACAAGGCTGAGGAATTCACTCTCCAAGTCGTTTGATTCAGAACCTTCGAACGGCAACGCCAAAGAATGACGGGATCACATCAGAGAGACTGTGTACAGCACATCCACACGGATCTTTGTGGGAAAGGCAGTGAACGAAGAGCGACTGGTTTGAGGCTAACTACGCCACACTAACGCCAGCCATTGCAGATCATCAAAGTGCTGACCTGGAATACAAAAGATGCCGCTTTCTAGATGACTCTACAGGCATACAGGTCTACCAAAAGCAAAGTGCAGGGGTTAACACGGCAGTCATCCAGGGAATACTAGCTTCATTTATTTCTCTCTCTCAGAGCACTCAGTAAGTAGCAGATGCCGGATACATCAGAGGCATGTACGACGGCATTAAAGAAAGCAATGTATCCAACGAAGAAAGTGATAGCACCACTGAATTCTGAGGCATACGATACCATCCACGACAAGGGAAATCAGATGGAGCATTGGGTGGAGTACTACTCTAAACTGTACTTCAGAGAGAACCACGTAACCAACGATGGGTTCAATGCCATTGAAAACCTCCCGCTCATGGCCGAACGGGACAAGAAACATACTGTGGCAGAACTAAAAAATACCTTAAAGGAACTGTCCTTAGGTAAAGCCACAGGGAAGGATGGCATCTCATCAGAAGTCATCAAGTGCGGCTGCAGCGTGCAGCTTATACATTTGAACAACCTCCTCTGACAGTGTTGGAATGAGGTTTCAGAGCAAAAGGACATGAAAGACGCCAACATCATAACCCTGTACAAGAACAAAGGCAACATATGTGACTGCAACAACTGTAGGAGCATATCCCTTCTCAGCATCGTGGGTAAAGTCTTCACACGCGTCTGAACAGACTGCAGATGCTTGCTGACAGAGATTATCATGAGTCGCAGTGCGGGTTCCGCTCAGAGATCCACAATCGACATGGTCTTCTCCGTCAGGCAACTGCATGAGAAATGCAGAGAACAAGACAAAACCCAGTTCCTGGCTTGTATAGACCTCACCAAGGAGTTATATCTGAACAACAGAGGCGGACTCTTCACATTCCACTATGACATGAAAGACACAGTGTAGTAGAACGGCTCAACGTCCGACCCCTTCAACATGGTTGTGTCATAGCCCCCACGCTCCTTAGCATCTTTTTCGCTGTTCAGCTCAAGCATGCCTTTGGGATGTGCCCAGAAGGGTTCTACCTGCACACGTGATGAAGCGGCAAACTGTTCAACCTGGTGCGACTAAGTTAAGGGCAAAGTACATGAAGCAGTTATCAGGGACATGCACTTTGCAGACGATGCTGCCCTGGCCACTCACACAGATGCTGAGTTACAGCTCCTGGCGGACCGCTTTGCTATAGCATTTGGTGAGTTTGAGCTGACCACCAGTCTAAAGAAAACAAACGTGATGGCTTAGAACACGGACCAGCAAGCAACTACGAACTTGAGGTAGACAGTCAGTTCACGTACTTCGGCTCTACCATCACAAACAACCTATCGCTCGATGCTGAGATAAACAAACTGACTGGAAAGGCATCAGCAGCTCTCTCCAGATTGTCGCAAAGAGCAGCACAACAGTATGCTGACCCTGAACACTAAGATCTGCATGTACCGTGACTGCATTCTAAGCACTCTCCTGTCTGCCAGTGAAACCTGGACTCTGTACGCCTCACAAGAGAAAAGACTGAGAACCTCCGACGCATACTCTAGATCAGTGGTCCCCAACCTTATTATCGCCGCGGACCAGTCAAAGTTTGATAATTTTACCACGGCCCGCTGAGGGGGGGGGGAAAGTTGATTGTTTATATTTTAGATTGTTTTGATTTAATAATTTTAATTTGATTGTATTTAAACATTCCTTCAAAATAAAATACAGTTACACCAAAAAATGAATATAAAGTGATTTAACATTTTAACTCACTAGAACGCTAAATCAATGAGAACCCTGAGCTGGTTTCTTTGTAACGAGACGGTTCCATCTGGGGGTAATAGGAGACAATGACACCCGAAGTGTGTTGCTTATGTCCAGTTTATTCCGTTCTTTTGTATTGGCTGCTGTCACTGCAGAAAATCCCTCTTCACACAGATAGGATGTCGGAAATGGCAATAGGGACTTAAGTGCTGTGGTGGCAATCTCAGGGTATTCCGCCATGACTTTAATCCAGAACACCGGCAGAGTTGTTGTCTCGAACGTAGTTTTAAGGCCGCCGTCATTTGCAATCTGCAGCAGTTGATCTTCTTCTTGCACAGACATGCTAGATTTGCCTGGTTTGTTGACAAATGGGTCGCGGATCCATTCTTTACCAGTTCGTGGGTATTTTATGGTTGGGAAGTAGCGCTTGAACTCTTTTAAAAGCAAAGACAGGTGATCGTGCACCAACTGGCAGAATGAATGCTCAGGCTCAGTCTCGCCTAAAATCTCCGCTAATGTCTGAAACATGTCCAAAATGCCTCAACTACAGTTTGGCTTTAAATGCAGCTACTTTGTCTGCCAACTTGAAAACAGTTGTCATTTTCCCCTGAAGGGACAGATTGAGTTCATTGAGCAGGCTGAATATGTCACACAGGTAAGCTAGTTTTGCGACCCATACCATGTCACTGAAATGTGCTGCCAGCGGTGACTTCTTTTCTGAGAGAAATCTTTGCAATGGCTCTCGTAATTCAAATACTCTGGTTAGCGATTTTCCTCTGGATAACCATCTTATTTCTGTGTATAAGAGAAGGCATCTGTGCTCTGCGTCCATCTCCTCACAAAGCTGCTCAAACAGGCGCGAGTTAAGGGCGTGTGCTTTGATGTGGTTAATAACTTTAACTACATCAATCAATACGCTGTTAAATTCCGGTGACATTTTTCGGCTTGCCAGCATTTTCCTGTGAATGATACAATGCGTAGATTCACTCTCAGGTGCAACCTCTTAAATCAGAGCAGTTAAACCAGACAGTCGTCCGGTCATGGCAGCAGCTCCGTCTGTGCATATGCCGACACAAAAGGACCATTTTAGTTGTCCTGATATATAACCATCCAGTGACTTGAACAGTTCTGCTCCTGTGGTGTTGGTTGGCAAGATAGTGCACATAACAAATCCTCGTGCACATCCTCCTGATGTAGATATCGCACATAAACAAGTAGTATTGCCTTGTTGTCGATATATGTAGATTCGTCAACCTGGAGTGCGTACCACGGTGATGTATTAATCCTCTCCAACAATTGTGTCTCAATGTCTTCGGCTACTTCCTCAGTGCGCCTAGTCACGGTGCTAGCCGACAAAGGCACATGTGCTATCTTTTCCACAGCAGTCTCTCCTAGAAGTTCACGGCAAATGTCTTTAGTGGAGGGCAAGATCAATTCTTCACCGATAGTGAATGGCTTGTTAGCCTTAGCAATACGGCTAGCCACCAAATATGATGCTCTCAGTGCATTCTCCTTTATTGATGTGGTGGCCCTCATAAATTTCTTCTGTCCTTCGTGTTCCCGTTTTTTTCGTTCAAAATACTCCAGAGGCTTGTATTTTAATCCAGGGTGCTTGGTGTTCAAGTGGCGAAGCGGTTTTGAAGGTTTCATTGCCTCATTAGAGTTCTGGTCGCCGCAAACTATGCAGAGAGGGGTTGGTGTGTGGGAATCACCTGTCCCGATAAATTCATATTTCAAGTAGGACTCATGGTATTGTCTGTTAAAAGTTTTATGTTTCTTTGATGTTGAAGGCTCTTCTTCTGTCTCTTCACTGGGCCTTTTCTTTTTCCCAAGGAAACTTTCTAACGACGTCTGTTTCGTACTCATTTTTGCTAATTTGTGGGTTAAATTTGAGCAAACATAATATGCACGTACACCAAGCACTGTTAAACATGAGAAAGTACCGGTGAACAGAGAGAAGAGCGATACACACCTTCTCTCCACCAAAGCTACAACGCCACTGCCGCTTGCAGCAGCACAGCTCCAGACGTAACTTAAAACCGCCCCGATATCACGATATTTTGCGCATGCGCGGTATTGGTGCGGCTTTAGGTGACGTCTCTCAGCTCCCGGTTAACCTCTCGTCCATGGAAAGTCGCACAAACCCGTCTCAAGTTTAGAATGTACTTGGAGTTCATACCACTTTCTTCGTCGAAATATTCAACAAATAAATTCAAGAACACTGGGTCAAAACTGATTTTCTTATTTACAAATTTCAAACAGAATCACCATGTGGTGGGTAAAAAATGGGACGAATGTAATTTAATGTTAAAACATTCAGAAGTTTAACATTGTAGGTCACATCCAGACCCAGTCTAAAATGTTTGCATTGATGGCCATTTTAAGGACGATATTTAGCACAGACATGATTTGTCGTGTTAGTAATAAATCTAACTAAAAGTGTCTCCCAGTGTTATTTTCCCCATAAAGTATATATTTCCGATTTTCCCCATACAGTCATACAATTTTGTATTTCTCATGTGCTCAGACAAATACCCAATGTTCATCCTATATACGCTTTTAACATGCAGTATTTAAATGGCTTCAATTTGTTTTCATTTTCGTTTTCAGCTAGTAGTACGACGGTTCCAGGTGGCGGTACGACTTACGTCAGATGGGGCAGAACAGCTTGTCCTGAAAATGGCACAGAGTTGGTATATAAAGGTAAAATATACGGAAAGCAGTTGTAAAGGAAAAGTATATTTTTTATACGAGGAAATAATTTCTACTAGATAATTGTTATTGTTTAATATTATTAAATTAATCTGATTTTCTAACATTAGAAACATTGGTTTTTTTTTTAAATATAAGACAATAAGACGCAGCTTCTAGTACTAGAACACCGTTTAGAGAACGACTAGTTGTATTAGACAATAACTGCCTACTAGTCGAATTGGTTTTGTAATGAATTAAAGTAAGTTTGTAATATTAGAAAATTGAGATCATTTGCACCTGGCTGAAGTAATATCAGATTCATACGTACAACAAAACCAAAACATCTGCTGTTATTACATCATAGCACACATATTTGGTATACCATTTAGTTGTCTGCAGCATGTGAAAACTGACCATTAAGAAGTGGTGAACGATTTTGTTTTGTCTTTTGGTCAGTCATTATTTTAGTATATAATGTCAAACATGCTTTTAAAACAAACATTCATGTCAGTTTTTTAAATTATGCTTACTGCAATTTTCTAGAGTCATGTCCCTCAGTCAATTAAATCGTTTAGGACCGCAGTGACGCCATTTTAACATCACCTTTATGTACAGATCTAGCTACCCTGAAAGGCATAACATAATATGAAAATGCTCGTAGCACTATTCCAATATTAATCTGAGTGCGTATTTAATCGGGATTTAAGATTATAACTCAGTCAGACTCTACTCACGAGAGGGCGCATAGTATACTGTCGAATGTTTGGAAAGTCTAGAAATCATATAGTGCACCCACATCATCTAGTTACAGATAAGTGTGATCACTGATTTCTGCTTCATGTTATGATTTAAATAAATTTTCAGGATATATGGCTGGCTCCGATCACAGACAGACGGGAAACGGTCCAAATAATCTTTGCCTTCCAGAAGATCCAACATGGGCGAAATATCAAGACGGAACTTTCGACCTTGACCACAGAGCTCGTGTATATGGTACAGAATATGAGATGGGATATAGCGGTATGTTTACGCCTTTCTCGCCTGACCTTCTAGACAATGATGTTCCATGTGCTGTTTGCCGAACCACTCGTTCTTCGTCTATAATGATCCCAGGGAGAACAAACTGCTACTCAGGATGGACGGTTGAATATTCGGGTTACCTCGTTTCAATGTATTTCGGCCATGCTTCACCGTTAGAGTACGTGTGTTTGGACGGTAACCCAGAATCTATCGATGGTGGTAAAGCCAACGTAAATGGTCACATGATATACCTGGCGGATGTCATATGCGGTGCGTTGCGATGTCCACCATATGTGAACGGGCGGGAACTCGCATGTGTCGTCTGCTCTAAATAACCAATCGGATTCTTTGCCTCTACTGTAATTAGCCGTTAAACGTGATTTCCCTGCTTAGGTCACTGGATGATGAGCGCAGGTGTTAGATTTTGTTAATTGTATTGTCATTTAATTAAACAATACTGCATTGTATACTGCAATTATTCCGTTCAGGTTGTCGCCAAATATGCAAATATAACATTAATCTTACCAACCCTTGCGAATTTATGAAAACGATTCAAAATTACATTTATCCAAGACATAAAATTCAAATCACAACGTAAGAAACATATACATATATAATAAAGAAAAGACGAAAAAATAATGTACAAAAGAGAAGACTTTTGCCTAGCTACAGCCAGACGTTTCTAATCTTGAATGATGAATCGGTTTACAACTTAAAGGTGAAGTTTAATGTTTATAGAACCAATATTATGTCAGCTCTTTGGACACCAGGGTCTTTTTGGTGATATAGTGTGATTCATCGAATGATCGAGCCGAGAATATATATATATATATATATATTGCACAAAATATTTGTCACCAAAATTTGATATGTGAATTTTATTGTAATTACAGCTTGATGAACCAGTGCGATGTCAATCACGTAAATAATCAGTATTTATATTGCGATGTGTCAGTGCTATTTTTAACATAGATGTCAGCATTACAAACAATGTGTACAATTTAATGTTTTCGATATATCAGCACGTTAACATATAAATTAATGTAAATCTGATTGATCGAAATAAGCCAATGAAAGTCTTGTGTAGTATTAGTTTTACTGATTAGCCGTTAATATGAGTACTTTCCTTACCCCGCCTTCTGGAAATATTTCCTGTTAGTAATACCATCAACATTTAGACGGCCGTCTTTTGAATCGATATACCATGGGGCATTTGGATTAATTGTTAAAGCTGTAGAAATATAACCAATGTACCCAACTGGTAACTAAAATTAAGGGTTTTGGTGAATGGATACGATCTGGTGGACCTTAACCTGGTATTAGCACCCCAACCCATTAAAAATTGTGGTTTAAATGTTAATCTGTATGAGTAAATAAACTCGCCTTTTTCAAAAAGGATTCCTACAAATACTGTCTCCCAACGAATGGTATTCAACCACAGCGTTGTTCCAAATCCAATAATGTGGTGCATTTCAAAACCGAGTGAACAATGACAGTCACACATGAATTTCCCTCTGTAATCCTGTGTTGATGTATGTGTCAAGTAATATGTTTGTCAAATGTTCTATTGGTTGGGATAAATTATGTATTTGTCAAATGTTCTACTGATTTGGAAGGATACTTGCTTTTTGAATTATTACAAATATCTACTTTGGGAGGTTACCGCTCATTGTTAATTAAACTAGCGTTTGGTACTCTCTTACGACCAAAAACTGAAAGGTACAATATTTGAGTCAAAATAAACGAAATTATTATTTCCGTGCCCATTAATTATTCAAGAATGTACTGGACACAATATCCTAGATCGACTTTTTTCGATTTGAGAAATGACCGGCGTCATTATGCCCCGTCAGGTGATATACAACTGTTTTATTTGGACCACACACCGACCTAAAATATTTTCTGTCGAACATTCCAGAAACCCATCATATATATATATATAAACAATTTAACTATGATATGTTCAGATAGATTACATTGCTGGACCTAAACACAAGTTCTGTTGTAACATTTTCCAATCCGCACTAGACTAAAGCTCTATTAAAAAACATATGGACACTTTTTAAAATAAATAAAATGTATGTACATACATGACACGTCACAGAAGTCATTCAACTGAATGTTTGGGTAAGAAAGACAATAATTATAAATTATCAGTTAAGACATGATAAACCCAAAGCAAATTGCTACTAGCTTCCAGATAAAAACACAAAGTACATTTACATTAACACCCTTACAATATTCTGAATTTTTCTGCGGAATTTTTTGAAATTATATTTATTCTTTCATCGCTGGGCAGGCTGTTCCGTGTTCTGGGGGACTCACATTTAGTAGAAAACTAACCTTATCTTACCATACTTTGTAATCTGGAACATTATTAATGCGACCAAAAAAAATTGAATTCTTTGATTATGACCAAATAATTCAGGTAATTATATATTTTCCTGTGAATTTATATTGTATTCTTTAGTTTCCATGTGACCTAAGCTAATAATATGTCGAGTAAGAATATATTGTTTTCTAAAAGTAATTCATAAATGTTATTAGAATCATTAAAATCCATTTATAATGCATTGTTCTGTTCTTTTTCACCCTTTTGTATGAAGTTTATTTAATGCACAGAGGCCAAAAATGGATGAATAATTATTGTACCCTAATAAAGCATTTATGAATTAGTAACGTAGTAATAATGGAAACATAATGATTGATTTATATCCGGATCATTATTTATTGTACTGTTTTCTGACAGATGATAGACATATGAATTTTAAAGTCATTGTGGAGACAATATCTACTCCAAAGAGTTTCACAGTACTCACGGGGCATTTTGTGTTCTTCAGTGGTGAAATAATACATATTTTAATAATTTCTACCAAGACTAATCCCTTGGAGTTTTTGTAAATTGAATTATAAATAGCAATCAAGACCAACCGTCTGGAAATTTGGAAATTGGTCACTGGCTGCAAACCAGTGAAGTAATGTTTTACTGTCATTCTGAAACGAAAGAGAAAGAAAAAAAGAACACGAGTTAAACGTAATGGCGAAATAATTGGATAGAGATTTTATAATAATACATTTAAAAGAAACTCATCAGTCATCACGGGAGTTACTTTTGAATAAAGTTGAGCGTTTTTATTAAGACTCCTGTACACTAAATAAGTTTTCAAATTTAGACGACGAAACAGAAATCTCCCTTAATTAGAGTATTTGTGGCAACAAAAAGTCTCCATTTTAATTAATAAGTAACATCCTATAAATAATAATAATAATAATAATAATAATAATAATAGTAATAATAATAATAATAATAATAATAATAATAATAATGTTATTTCCGACTTAAATCGGTAGGCAAAAACCAGTAACATTCAAAGCGAAAAATTTATATAAATATCATAGTATTAGTATAACGATTTTATTTATAAATGAATACTCTCTTTCAAAGAAAAACTCGGACGTTGGTGACATGATCATTGCCTGCGCTTTACGGCCCCTATCATAACTTCTTACAACCCTAAGATCCATTATTGTAAGAAGCATTTACCCGCGTCATAGTATAAAGTGCGAAATGTCTTCAGCGAGGAACACATCACATATACATATAATAGTGTTTGAAAAGCAATAATTTTTTACATCTGTGAAGCACGTTTTAAAATACCTTTAAATCACATTTAATCACAGAAAAAGACAATTATGTTTTCATTGTATATCACTATCATATAGCGGATTTGAATGAATGACTTTTAATACGTATATGTGCTCGTTGACAAACGACAGCTTTTCTCCGCAATGTCTAACCTACAGCTTTTAAGAATAAGCTACTATGATGTGATTTAGACAAGTTGCTGTCTGTCGCAACCACTAAACTAGTGCTCTCTCTCTCTCTCTCTCTCTCTCTCTCTCTCTCTCTCTCTCTCTCTCGCACATACTTACGCTGAGTGGGCCGAGTTCACTGGGGATGACAACACTAAAAGTGCATTACTGTAACGATACATAACATGCAAAAAGTGCGGCGCACTCTAAGAGAATTTAGTAAAACTTTGGTCAGAATGATTAAGAAATTAAACGACTTGTTGGCTAATTGTGAATAGATTTTACAGACGTACATTCAGTACCCACCCAACACTGTACGCTAGATGAAGGGCACGATAACTAGCATCCAACTGAATATGCAGGTACTCATCACGTACAAGTGAAGAAGTTGATTAGAAGCAGTGATACTTCTGAAGAGAAAGAAAAAAAAAAACAACTCCAGAACTATTAATAAAAATAGCAACAACATCAGCGAAAGGAACAACAATTGTTTATTTTGGTTTGTTTGCTTCTTTTAACAAGTATCCGAGCTTTTTTCTGTGAGCTGTATTTTTTACATTTTCAGTTTGGAACTTGTCTCTAGCCATTTGTATCATATGATAATTATGAAAGATACATACATGCATACATTCATGCATACATACATACATACATACATACATACATACATACATACATACATACATACATACATACATACATACATACATACATACATACATACATACATACATACATACATACATACATACATTACAAGTACTTTTAACAAGCTTAGCAATTGGCAATTTACGGACAATATTTTATGATTCTTTCCGTTATTGACATTAAAGAAAAAGCATACCTTTAATATTATTTTTATGATGTCATTTCCATCAAGTATGAACAAGACCAATCATATCAAGAACGCAGGAAGAGAAAGACGGACATGTTTGATAAAGTAAGTAATTTTCAATCGAAGACTGGGTAGAAAAAAAAATATGTTGTGTAAATGTTTAACCTTATTTACTTTTTTTCTCTCTCTCTCTCTCTCTCTCTCTCTCTCTCTCTCTCTCTCTCTCTCTCTCGCACATACTTACGCTGAGTGGGCCGAGTTCACTGGGGATGACAACACTAAAAGTGCATTACTGTAACGATACATAACATGCAAAAAGTGCGGCGCACTCTAAGAGAATTTAGTAAAACTTTGGTCAGAATGATTAAGAAATTAAACGACTTGTTGGCTAATTGTGAATAGATTTTACAGACGTACATTCAGTACCCACCCAACACTGTACGCTAGATGAAGGGCACGATAACTAGCATCCAACTGAATATGCAGGTACTCATCACGTACAAGTGAAGAAGTTGATTAGAAGCAGTGATACTTCTGAAGAGAAAGAAAAAAAAAAACAACTCCAGAACTATTAATAAAAATAGCAACAACATCAGCGAAAGGAACAACAATTGTTTATTTTGGTTTGTTTGCTTCTTTTAACAAGTATCCGAGCTTTTTTCTGTGAGCTGTATTTTTTACATTTTCAGTTTGGAACTTGTCTCTAGCCATTTGTATCATATGATAATTATGAAAGATACATACATGCATACATTCATGCATACATACATACATACATACATACATACATACATACATACATACATACATACATACATACATACATTACAAGTACTTTTAACAAGCTTAGCAATTGGCAATTTACGGACAATATTTTATGATTCTTTCCGTTATTGACATTAAAGAAAAAGCATACCTTTAATATTATTTTTATGATGTCATTTCCATCAAGTATGAACAAGACCAATCATATCAAGAACGCAGGAAGAGAAAGACGGACATGTTTGATAAAGTAAGTAATTTTCAATCGAAGACTGGGTAGAAAAAAAAATATGTTGTGTAAATGTTTAACCTTATTTACTTTTTTTTAAAAAGTAATTTATATTATCGACTAATCTAAGGGCCTTTTTTAATGGTAGCAGCTGGTGCTTCCAGACCGACTTTTCCGTATTATCCACCGTTTTATGATGTGATATTCTTCAAACATTTTTAGTATGCAGTCATACACCCAAACTCTAAAATAAGATATAATGCTGGCAATACATACAGGAATGTGAAATGTACCAAACGAAAACTGAAATCTAAAAGGAAAAAAAAATTGACCAAAAAAAAAAAATTTAATTCTAAGACGCATGTAAAATGTGTAGAAAAGTAACAAGTAAATTATCCAATCATAATATGATTTGAAATTTCAGTGAGATCCCAACAATCTGTCAAATAAACAACATACACCAGGTGTAAACGTTAATTCAGAAATATTTTGAGGACTAATATATCATGTGATATTAGTCAAAACATATTGTTTTAATCGTTTATATGACGAAAGAGACATAACAAGATTTAAGAGATTCATAGTCGATTGGAATAAACAGATAATCGCACAAAGAAATAAAATCAAAATAAACGTTCTGCCTTTCTTAAACTATGAAAAAAATCTCACCTAGGTAAGGAAGCTAAATAAGGTATTGACTTAAATAAATCTAGTTTGAGAGAAAAAAAAAGAGACGAAGACGAAATGGAAGTATTAAAGCAGAAACCAAATAATGAAATTGAAACACAATAAAAGCTGAATAAATCAGAAAATGTATATTTCATTGTATGAAGGTAGATAACCAATTTGTAAAATGTATCGTTTTGTGCAAAATAGAGACCAACATATATTCTTTAAATGGCTTAGATTAGATACGTTTTAAAACTTTTTTTAATTCTTTTAAAGCGAAATAAATACAAAATTGTCTGTGTATACCGTTTACATTTTTTAGCATGCAAAAACTATTCGATGAAAAATGTTGTTGTAAAGATGTACGTGGCTGATGGCCAAGTTAATATTCAAAAAATGAAACAACGGAATGTGGAAGAAAGAGTTTTTTGGTTTAGATAAAATGTGAGGTTATTGTCACGTGACAAGTAATTACAAGGCAATATCTCACTTAATACCTCACTACAGTTAAATTAAGAATAATTATATTTAAAAATAAAATACCGGCAGTAATTTATAATCTTAGAGGATATGACGTCATAAATAAAAAAGGAAATATCAAACGATTCTAAGAATAGAATGTTGTATATTGCAAAAATAAGGAATGATACTTACAATTGCAAATAGGACAGTTAGAATGTATTGATTGTTTTCAAATTATTTCAAGCATTGTTGTGGAAATGTTTCAAAAGATGAAGAATTTAAGGTTACAAATTACTTTTGTGATAATAATGAATAAGATTTTAGTTCATTTTGAATAAAAGCAAATTTTCCATGTACTCTAGAGAAATTGAAGGAAAAAATACCAAAAGATAATAATTCTGCTCAATTTGTAAAAAGAGTCAGTAAGTGATGATAACTGTAATCAAGCTTTAAATGTGTAAATATAAGAGATTTTTTTTCAACACTAATCATTTAGCACATTAGTTTGGATTCACCTTAGCATATTATTTCTTAGTGTTTTTAAAAAATTAAAAATTTCTTTTACTGAAAACAAATTCAGTTGGTAATGCTTTTTTTATGACATTATTTAATTCTCTTCCAATAATTAATTTTACATTTTCAGTTTGTATTTACTATACTTACCCAAACATTGCATAATCATAATTATCTTAAGTATATTAATCCTATGAAGAAGTTATATGAAAGTTTCAGGACTAATTCCATTTCTCATTTCATGCTGTATTATGTTAATATATTATGACCTATAAATAATTCTTTCAGTTTCATTAAGTGACAACATTCTTGTTGAATTTGTTTACTTATTAAAAGATTAATATAATTTATAAAAATACAAAATTAATTTAAAATATTAATTATGGGCACTATTATTTCCATTTCTTTTTTAGGTAACTCTATCTTTTATTTAAAATGGATAATTGATATTAATGTATCTGATTGCATTCGATATAAAACATCTAAAGATTCGAAATGAACTTCAGTATAAAATAAATTAAAAAAATAGACGGATATTTCTTAAACATTTTATTGTACTTTCAACATTTTCACTTTTGCCTGGGTTTTCCTATCATTTTGTTATATTGTATATTAACATGCTTGTATATATTTTTCTATCAGTTTTCATACCTGTTCTAAGCTTTTGGTTAATAATTGACAACTTCGTAGGAACAAGATATCCAGTTCATTTATTACTTGCCTGACATACACCTGTATTTGCTCTTACAAATATTTTCATTTTTTTTTTATCCAATCATTGATTCGGAGATCATGTTGAGGAGTTTCAGAACAAGTTGGTTTTACGACTTTGCATTTTGATCCGTTTATGCAATATTTGTTCTGGGTTACAGACATTTGTATTATAATTTGAAAATTAGAGAGATAATTTTAATAAACGCTTGTATAATGAGATTATTTGGAGTTATCTGCCATTTGTTTAATAAGGTGAATATGTAGAGTATAAAAAAAATATACCAAAAGTGGGTCTTCTGAATTCGCAGAGAAATTACTCAAAGTCCTATATTGGATAATATTGATATAACTTTTGGCGAGCGAATTTACATGGTCTCAAATAATTGGCAAGGAAAATGATGGTTATAAATATTATTATATGACATTTAATAAATACATTTGGAGTATACCTGTTAAGAGTTAAAAAAAAACCAAGATATAACTAAGCATTTCTTTTAAAGAATGTCATTAAATCTGGTTGAAAAACCCGAACAGTTTGAAATGATTAGAGTAATAAAACTTACATCCAAGCTTTTGAATAATTAGTAGATGCTAACGAAGAGCATTCCACTTTAAATACCGAGAAATCAGTCATTTATGCATGATTCACCATATCTCTAAAAAAAATTCGAAATATTTTACTGCAGATTTTGCAAAATTTATCTTTATATATTAACAGAAAATACAAAGGTCTCTAACATTTCTATACATAAAAGTATCAAAATGACTTCTGCTTAACTAAGTAGTAAAGAAAGCACCAACTTGTTCACATAA
This sequence comes from Unio pictorum, assembly GCA_030141615.1. Taxonomy (NCBI): domain Eukaryota; kingdom Metazoa; phylum Mollusca; class Bivalvia; order Unionida; family Unionidae; genus Unio; species Unio pictorum. Next base: position 17,688,366 of record JARLTB010000203.1, read on the forward strand.
ATCTTTATTTAATAAAAAGATTTTAAACTATAACCACCACCATTAGGAGAGAAGATATTGTCAGAATCTTTAAAAATAAAATAATAAAATGAAACAAATGTTTGATTTAAAATAATGTATGTCAGATATTATAATCCAAATGTTTAGTTCAGATTAAAAAAGTTAAATCTTTTACAAAGAATATTTATAATATTAGAATAAGATAAATTTATTATTTTAAGTCTTTTAAACGATAAATGGTAGAGTATTCGCAAATTGGAGAAGATAAGAAAATAACCCTGAATTAATATTTGGATAACAGTGGAATCTGCTGAAGAGGATTAATTCTATGAACAAAATAATACAAATATTTAAACATGAAACAGTAGATGGCATGATATATTATAAACGAGTTTAAAGTTGTGTATTAAAGCAAAATACATTTTTTCCCGATTAGTACTATACAAAATTAGTGGTTCGGAATATACAAATTTGTATATATTTTCAGAGAACCACACTTGTATTGTTATGACTTATCATGATATAGATGTATATACTAAGAAAGGACAGCGTTAAAAATAAAATGTCGTTATGAATCATTATCAAAAGATAATTGATGTGACAAATACCAAAATTAAGAATTTTATCAATTAGGTTTAATTAGATGTTATAATATTAACATTTACCAATGATGTAATAGATCTTCATGATTTGGATAATGGTACAAAAAATTTGATAAACGAGGATATTTGCAAAAACAAAATGTAAAAAAATTCAAAAACAAAATCAACAAGTTAAAACAAAATGAAAAATAATACATAAAATACCACATAATATGAATTTTCTGCTTTCTAGCTAATATTCGCTAAATGATTGATATAACAAGTGATTGTTATACAGATCAATGTATGATGTTGGAATGAATAATAAAGGTTTTACGATCACCAAAAAAATAACAATGAAAGGAACGTTATTGTTTTCTGTAGTAAAGTATTTTTGCATGATCCGAAGTCGCCTTCCTTCTGTCATTTTCCCCGTAGGATATTCTATATGAGAATACAAGAAATTGTCACAGAATTAGGCGAAAATTAAATTTATTTTCTTCTTGATTTACAAACTAATCTCACCATTTTCTTGGTTTCGTCGTACATGCATTGCCTGGGGTGAATAAGTGTTTTTCTCCAAGGTAAGCGGCGTGTAACGATTTGCATGTACCTGTCAGGGAACACCAAGAATCACGGGGTGCAAGGTAATCTTGCCGTGATTTCTGCTCTCCTATTTGAGAGTATATAAGACAGAATATTTCTCATAATAATTACGGGAAGAAAGTATCTTATCGTAGGAAAGATAGCCTGTCATTAATCTCCAGCCAAAGGGGTGAGTGTTAAATTTATATTTCGTTTTATTGTGAATTTTATTCAGTTTATCATTTCATATAATGATGCCCATATTGTAATGTTGTATGCTGTCTGTACGTATAACTGTGGTGGATCCGTGAAGGGCAAACGCCCGATAAAAGTATTGGTCAACCCTAGGTCTTCGGGGAAACTGGGCGGCGATTCAACTGTGTGTGAATCGTACGGTTATACAGGGTCGAGACACATGTGTGTGTTGCAATTGTGTACAATTGAATACATAGTTGTATTTACATGGTTATTTCAGAACACAATAGTATTTCAAGGCATTGCATGATTCTCAATAAAAGCTAGCAACTTGTTTGAATACCTGTATATGTTCGTGCTAGTTGTCGCAATCCATACGTGCGATAGTATAGCTTGATGTTTGTGTTTATTATTGTGATTTATACTTGCGTTAATATAACCTTTTTGTAAAGGTTCTTTGGATCTGTGTATAGTCCAAGAGATTCCTTTGTATCTGTGTTTTATTTTGTATTAATATTTCATTTATTCATGTATTGTGAATGGTTGTGATTGTAATTGTGGGTTGAACGCATGAGTTATTGTGTTGATACATCATTATTTTTCATTAATAATTTATTTCATAAATTTACATTATCTTTCACACTTGTGTTTGTGTTGTTCATTTAATCCACAATCCACTCGGTAACAATTCTGTTACAGAAATAAGGACAGTTTCTGTGCATGTTCATATCTGGCATTTAATCTAGAGTATATTGTGTCGATTACGTAAATTATATATTATTGTTTCTGCTAACAAAGACAAAAAGGACTTATTTAAAACACTTGTGTACTTATTATAAATACCTTTAAGAAAAATACAAACTTTGTAGGATTTTCTTCTTTCTGAGAGAGGGGACCAAAATAGCATCATGTAGCTATCCCAACATCCTCTAAATATAGTCACTTTAATCTATTTGAGTCTGCATTTAAATTAGACTAATATATGACAAGAAAATTAAGTTTAAGGTTTTTCTTCTTAAAGGATTTACAAAAATATTAAGAATGCTTTTTAAGAATTATTTTCAATATACCGACTCCCGGTGCATGTATAATACATGTGAATCGCAAATGTGTATGATTGTGAACAAAATCGGATGATTAGTTCACTTTGACGATTATTCATATATAATCAGCAATACAATACGGTCTGAATCTCGTACCAATGGAAAGCGATACACAACGGTTGTGAATTGTATCTATTCTTTGCATACATTTTAATCAGTATTTTGTACAGTGTCGCTTTTACATCTTTTAATACTAAATTATATGATATGATATATGTGTGTGTGTGTGTCTCTGTGTGTGTGTGTGTGTGTGTGCCATATATTAGTTCTATCATGTCTAATTGGTTTCTGGAACCAAACTAATTTAATAGCAACACCGACAATTCAGAGTATTTGTGAGTGGCTGGATTGAAATAATGCTAACTCCACACCACTATCAGGGCAGATTTGTTCTTTAGCCACAACTCCAGAGGATTAACATACAGCCGATATATTGTGCTGAAAAATGGCGTTAAACTATAAAAACAAAACAAAAACATTATGGCAGGATAAAGGTAGATAAATTTTGTTCTTGGGCCGAACGGCCGAAAATCTGTTTCAGTAAGGTATTATCTTTTCTATTTCCAGCCAATGGTGCGACTTTTATCAGATGGGGAAAAACACTTTGTCCTGGAAATGGCACCGAGTTGATATATACAGAAGTAAAATGAATAGCAAGCAATTGTGCATTAAAATATAGTTGCTAATAGTAAAGTCTTTTATATAAGGAAATGACTCTCTGCGACAAGATGATTTGACTTTACGATACATTATTTCTAATTTTCTAACATTACAAAAGTCATTATTAAATTTAATATTAGAAAATAGTTCAGAGAGCACTCGTTAGTATCAAAAGTAGTATCAGAACATGATTCTCTTCTATTGGAAGTAGTTTTATAGCATAAGTAAATCGATATAATACAACCTCCCGCAAAGTGGAACAAACCATTTTTGCCAACCAGACGATCCAGTATGGCATAATTATAAGGCCGGTATTGTTTATTTTGATCTTAAAAGACACGTATAAGGTACAAAATATACGATAAGGCGTTACGCTGATTTCAATCCTTTCTTGAGTACAGTTTTCAACAATGATGTTTCATGTGTTGTTTGCCGAATCACTCGATCCTCTTCTATTATGATCCCAGGGAAAACTAATTGCTCCTCAGGCTGGACAGTTGAATAATGTAATTTCATGGTGGGAAACCATTACTCTCTTGGTGCGTATGTAGATTAGGTATGTTTGGACGGGGAGCCGGAATCTATTGTTGGTAGTGAAAATAACCAAGACGATCACTCGCTCTACTTAGTGGATGTCATTTTAAAAGTTTATTGTAACTTAAGATTTGTAAATTCTGCATTTTGCCCTAACCATGGGACACAGGTGATGGGGCTTAAATACATCTAGTGTATGACTCTCATTGATACTTACAACAGGGTCAACCTATGAACCAAGTTTGGTGAATTTCCACCTGGCAGTTTTGATGGAAAAGAGATTTACATATAGACGGACTGAATGGATGGATCATGGATGGTGTCATAAAATACAAAGTCTGGGACTCAAAATGAGTGTTGTACACCTTTAATATGAAATATTTTGATAGATAAGGAAGAACACATGCTGTAATCATTATTTTTTTTAATTTCAAGTAATCAATTTTTTTTCTTTAAGTCACTTTGATCTTGACCATCTGTTTTCTGAAACCAAAATCAACAGTAACTGATGCACATCTTACTAAAAAGCCATTAACAAGATTGAACTATGATTTCTACAACAAAATTATTATGTAGAAATAATTGTTCTCTTTTGAGACAGAGAAATTGGCTTTTGACCTTTTCACCCCAATAATCCATACTTTATTTCGCTTCCACATGCCCACTACCTTCAAAGTTTGATTATGATTAGGCCGATAAATCAGCCCTTCACCCGTTACGATTTTGATGTTGGGGTTAACAGGTGATGGGTTAACCCCAACATCAAAATCGTAACGGGTGAAGGGCTGATTTATCGGCCTAGATTATGATGTGCAGTTCAGAAAAAAAAATATGGTGCTTTCTTCTTTTAGTCAGTGACCTTGACCTCTGAACATTTTACTTCAAAATCGATATATTTCTTTCTAACACTGTGAAAATCATCAACATATTTAGCGAAACTATATGATTTTGAGACTGTTTGGTTTGTATGGTTAAATGCTTTATGGTACAACATTACAACATCAATTTAGACAATTGAACTAAAGTGATTTGTCCAGGGAAACAGCATGGTAGCTGAACCATGGCTGATCCAGTTGTAGGACTTGAACCCATATCCTTTCAGTTATAAAGCTAGTTATTGTGCAGAACTATAAATAGATGAGCAGACAGGTGAACAATGTCACAGTTTGATACACTGCCTAAGAGCAGACCTACACAATTTTTTATCATAAATTTGAAATCTGTTTCAACCAACAAATCGAATAAATCTAATAGCTGAGAAAATTTGCTAAATTCCATATTAATACATGTCCAATACAGTTCTGAAATATGTATAAATATTGTAAAGATAACTTTCTTAATTGCATAGCAAGTATTGTCTACAACAACAAAAATACAAGACTAGAATATCACTAAAAGAAATAAATCCAGTTCTTCTCTACATGTCTGGTAGTCTATGTTTTTGCTCTATTGAATACTCCTCAATCTATTAGTTAGTAGTGCTGTTCTGTGACTAGGTGAGTAACACAGTTATAGTAATTAAAACAACTGTGAATGGAGAAAGATCATTTTGTAAAGAGTGATGGACAAATTGTACATGGCTTCCCAAATCAAATTCTGGCAAAGATTATCAGTGCATTCTCACAGATAAAATTCAGCTGAAATCACCAGCAATGCACTAAAAGATGGCTTTAAAAACAGATATAAGTATTGGACAAATGTCTTTTAGGGAAAAAGGCATGGACCGCAGAAAAAGAAAATAAACTCAGCTCATTCCTAGATACACATTTGGCAACAAAAATGGCAAAAATGTTGTGGACTATTCCCTAGGAATACTGCTATGTCCAGACCTGATCCAGCTTTCCATTCTTTGAGACATGATAAATTTGAAAGTTCATTCTTCATTATATTAAAAGTGTGACTGTTAAGTGCCAAGTCAAGGGGATATAAAACATTATTGGATGACTATTTAGGGCCAAGAGAACAAATTTTGTGTTTGATTCTGTATAGAATTGATAGCCAATGTAGGGTACAGAGCAGCGGTGAGGTGTGCTATGATCAAGGTACTCTAAAGATGATCCGTGCAGCTGTGTTTTGAACTTTTTGAAGATTCTGGAGTAAATATTGTGACGAACCAGACAGAATTGAGTTACAATAGTCCAGTCTTGAAAGTACTAATGAACACACAAGTGTTTGAGTGTCATCAACTGAAAGATATTTACGAATGGAACTGATGCGTCTCAATTCAAGATATGCAGCCTTGCATATGTTCATGACATGTTGGTACAATGTGAGAGTACTCTCTAGAGTAACGCCTAGGTTCCGTACTGACTGTGAGAATTTAATGTTGGTGTTGCTGATATTTATTGCCTGAGGTAAAGGATGTGAATGAGAAAGTCGTTGTGTTGTGATCAGAATAGCCTCAGTTTTATCATCATTCATCTGCAGCTTGTTACATGTCATCCATGATTTCACATCCGAAATGCACTTCTCTACTCCATGGATGGTAACATCAACTTCAGTTGGGTAGCTAGACTTGTATATTTGGGTGTCATCAGCATACAATTGGTGCAACACTGGCTGATGATATATGACACTTGAGAGCGGCTGAGTATATAGAGTGAAGAGAACATGTCCAAGAACAGATCCCTGTGGAACACCACAACATACGTCAACTAGGCTGGAGTGTATTCCATTTGCAGATATAATTTGTGTCCTGTTGACTAAGACGGACTTGACCCACTGTAAGGCTATAATTTACAGCAAATTATGTTTGCGGATCTTTGAAATTCCTTGATAATTCTGTCCTATGTCCCTTTATTCTTGGAGGAATGATACATTTCAATCAAACGTGTCTGTGCTGATTTTTCGCCTGTGTATACTTAGTCACCAATTTTTTCAACTAACCAGGACCAAACATTAAAAACAGCAGTGTATGTCCTGAAATGATGATGATGATGATGATGATGATGATGAATTGACATCAAGGAAGTGACAACGGAATATTCATTAAAACTATATCAGCATTATCAGATGCATATATCACATACTCTGAAGAAAATAGTTTGAATTTAGTGTGATTATTGTGTGGTAGTATATAACATCTTTATTTCATGTATATGTATTATATCAATCACAGTAAATTTGTATAAAAATAAAACAAAGAATCAGTTAAAGAATGAGAAAAAGTCCTAAGTAACAAAGCTAATTGTTGTTGACTTGTCTGGGTGAGTATCAGAGAAAATGCAGCAAGACTTGATATGGGATTGAACTGTTAATCTTCGAGGAGGTGCTGGAAAGGTCTTGTCAACGAATTTTTTAACAAGGAGTTCAAAGGTACATCATTTGAATTACTATTATTCGTTTTAAATTGAAAGAATTATGTTTTATAAATATATCTAGTCTTCTTATAGATAGTATTTTGTACTTCGTGGAAATACGACTTTAACATGATGTTCAAGGTTCTTGGTGTCTAATATATTCCGTGTTGATTAATTTAAAAGCTTCCAAATACTGTTAATTTTGGAGGTCAAATATTAATGCTGACTTTGTATTATCTTAATAGAAAGCTTACGATTGGCCGGTCATTAGCTGAGTGATGCCACATTGGACAGACATAGCAAGTTAACTGGTGGTGTTGGTCATGTAATAGACCAAATATATTCGACAAACAGTCTCCATATCGGAAAGTTTCAAGACAGTAAAATCCAAATTTCCCCGAAAAAATGATATTGAAACCCAAGGGTGATGAACTCTTAAGGGAAATCCCTGGGAGATATCACAAGACCTATCAGAATTTCCGATCAGAAGCAAAAATAAAGAACCCAGACATGTACATATCACACATAAACAAATTATCACGCAAATTTGACAAACGGATTTTTTTTGCGAACTAATATGTAAATTTGTAGTATGTGTGTGTGTGTGTTGTAACACTTGTCCATGCATTAGACAAAAGGGAAGAAGAAAATATTGTTTTTAATTTAAATATAACATTATCCACATGTTATAACTTATGGTGTAAAATTATAACAGAGTATGTATGTATGTATGTATGTATGTATGTATGTATGTATGTATGTATGTATGTATGTATGTATGTATGTATGTATGTATGTTTCATAAATACCATTGCAAATGTTATTAATAATGTTCATTATAATAATCATGTTTTTCTTTTAAGTAATGTAGAGTATTAACACACACACACAGACACACAGACACACACACACACACATATATTTTTATATATATATATATACATATATATATATATATATATATATATATATATATATACATATATATATATCTCAGCTTTCCGTTTATACCATTGTAAATGTTATTAAATATGATTGAAAATGCTACCGATAGTAATGATAATAAATTTACATTAGTATTGTTCTTATTGTGTAGTATATTTTCACATCTGAATACAGTGTGGTCTTTATACAATTTATTTATCATTCACTCTATTTCTGATAACGACAGAGCTCCCACCCAAGCATTAGTCAGTTCCAAATGATATATGCCTCACTAGACGGTTTTATCGCGTTACTCTTGTCATCTGGTGATGCTGCTTTACACGCATGCGTCGGTAATTTAAATCTGGGGTCAACAGCCGATACATACGCAGGTGTTCTGTTCTGAAAGGGATTTATACTAAAAAAAAGTGAGTGTTCTAAGATTTAACGCAGTGGATCATTAGAATAGGGATTATACTTACCGTCTTGGTACAAAGGTTAGTCTAAATAAATTTATTAATTAATATAGATCGTGCGCAGTTTTGGCGGGGCGGAAAAGTACCATTTAGTGGTAATGCAGATTACGGCTGGTCTCTGAGCCGTCAATTCAAAATATAAAAAATGTTTAGTGATCAAGGTAGCTGGTCTAGCAATATTCCATAAGACAAATGGCTAGTTGTGCTAAAGAAAATGTTTTTCTTTGGTTTGTTTGCTGGCGCATAGGCAGAAGGTGAAAAAATGGATTTTTTTAAATTTATTTGCTTAACAGAGCCATACTTTTCGTATGGACAAGACTCTTTATTCAAAATGTCCACCTTATCCTACTTTTTGCACAGGTTTACCTGTCTGTGTACGCTTCAGATTTGTCTGCTGTTGATCTGTAGCCATAAAGTCTAAAACATGGACACAAATTCGGAATCCGATCATGGGCGAATTTTGGGTGAAAAAAAAACCGGGTCCAAAAACTTTGTTTTTTTCCCCTCTGTCTTTTGTAGTGCAATTAAAAGGTCCATGTTATTTGCTATCATTTTAGAGCTACATCTGTTTACCTTTCTATAATACCACCCACTTTAATGTATTATGCATGACCTTGACTCTGCAGACATTGGAAGTAGGCTACTACATTCTGCCCCGTAAAGTCGTCACTAGAGGTTAGTGCGTTAATATTTAAGAAATTAATTTCTTTAAATTATGAACTGGAATTTCAAGGTTCTTATTATTACATATCTGACTAAATTACTATTTTGGAATAGTACTGAACTGATTTAAGACGTTTGGATTATCCCCCCCGAGACATGAAGAATGTTGGCACATTAGCACATTCTAAGCTATTTACATATCTAGTTCAGTATTGGAATTTGGCTTGCACCACTAATGGATATCATTTGAAGAGAAATTCAAGTGCAATTTCATAAAGAGAGTGTTGCAGAAAGAGGAGAGCGAGAAGATATGCAAATTGAGTAATGTGCATGTATGCGATTTGGATATTTATCATAGTTTTTGCAATTTTTCAGTCATATCACTATAAGGTCTCCAGCGTAGCAGTATATAGTGATGTCTAGCACTTGTGTATCATGCTGCTGTCCAACCAATACACATTATCCTAACACCAGAATAAGAAGTGCCAACATTAAACTCTTACTGCTGAGCATCTATCGCGAAAGCTGCCATTTTTATGTCTTTGGTATATTACTCGACCTGGGTTAAAACCAGCACCCCCCACCCCAACCTAGGACTGACATTCTTGCAACTAAAACTACCGGAGTGGTCTATAAGACAAATGGAAATTAAAAAGAAGAGATAATATACAGAGCGAAAAGTCAAATGGAGAAATGCAATTTAGATTAAATATTTAGAACTGGAAAGTGAAAAAAACAACGCTCTCTTTACATACATGATTGTGTTTTGATGCTATCATAAATAACAGGTTAGTATAAAGTATTAGAGAAGAGGAAGTAGATCAATATGGCCAAGACAGTATTGAAATATATTTGTACAAAGTGTACTTATTGGCAAAACTAATACAATCTATACTTCAGTGCCATTGCAACATAGTGTTAATAATGATGTGCTTCAGGTACATATCTTGAGGCGTGAAGAGTTGCTACCTGACGTATATCAACACATTAGAAAAGTTCAAAATGGAAACTGGATAAATCTATATTACAACAAGAAAGTGCATGCTATTTCTGACTCCTAAAGATTGAAAAATAAGCAACATAATTGAGAACAGACTAATCAAAGGCTCCTATATTAAGAGGCCAATGTCACAGACCTGTACTGAAACCAATCAATTTGTTGAATCAAACAAATCAGTCTGAATTTATGATTGATAATTATAAGCCATTTATGTTGAAAGGTTCTTTATAACCTGTGAGCAATTCTACCAAACCTATCCCAATTAAAATATTAAGGGACACAGGAGCTTTTCAGTCTTTTATTATCAGGTACGTTGCCTTTCTCTGAGCACAACTCTGGTCACAGTGTTCTTAATTAGGATGTAAAATCAGGCTTTGCGTTTTCTCTCCAGTGTACTGAACTCATGACCATTGGATTACAAAATGCAGTATCCTCCTACTGAGCTGCTATGTCCACCTATCTAATACTGTCTGAAACCAACAAATTAAAAATAAAAACAGTAGGAAGTTCAGAAGAAAAATAAAAAAACATTCAATGGTTAATTGAGCCAGGGAAGCATGTACAAATATGATACATATTTCATTGCATGAAGTAAAATGTTCATCTCCACAAAAATGTTTAATATAAAAGATGCAACCCAAATAAAGTCATTTCAGTCATTATGTATGTCATTATTGAATAAATACAAGAAGCTGGCCACAGCCTGCATATTAAGTCCAGTCACAAACATTGAAAATGTTGGTTACACTGGTATTAAAGTGAAATAAAGTAAAACAACTGTTTCATTGAAGGTAATTAAACGGTTGACAGATGAATGAAAGGAGTCTTGACAAAAATGGATCATAGGAAGACATGCAATACTGCTGCATTGTTAAATGAAAACATCATCTTATTTATCATTAATATCTGCATGGACAGTCTCTATTATAAAACGATAAGGTAATTCCTTCCAACCTTGATGAAACATCACACTGTCAAATTGTTTTTGGAAGGAACATCAGGAAGCAAGACAATTTCATTCGTAAAGTGTAAATGCATTTTAGTAATTCAAATAAGTTCATCTTTACTTATTCAGTGAAAGAAGCAAACACAATTTAAGTTAGCTGTACCATAATTCCAGTTAGATTGTCCCCTTGAGTCCAGACTGCAGAATATTAATAATAAATGAGAAATGGCTAGCAGACCTTTGAACACATTCAAAACTGGTGCTAAAATGCAAGCAAAAAATATAGATGCGGCATAATCTCATTGGTTGACATTTTAAACATATCACAAATACAACTGTTACCTAAATCAATTCATCTGAAAGATGTTCAGTTTTGCATTCTGAAAATTCAGACAAACTTAATTTGGAGAAAAGACATTTTACTGTTCATGCATTTACAAGATGCAATATCCCATTTCAAAACTGCATTTTAATTCTTACCTAAGTAAACACGTCTCAATGTACTATAAGAAAAGAAATTAAAATCCAAACTAATATGAAAAATATATACAGGAAAAACATAATTGTAATATTTTTTATTATTTTAGAAACAACACAATTTAAACATTATGTTAAGAAACCACAATCAATATTTATTATACTGAAGTAATCATGATGTCAGAGACTACACTATTTTCTGGGCAATATTCAAATTTATGTTTTGGAAACATGGCATTATTTCAATGTTTTTTAATGAGAAAATGCAAAGAACAAAACTATATATCTGAACATGAATTTAAACTTTCATGACCTGGATGCAAATTAATCAAATGACCAAACTGAAATCTAAGAACACATCATAAACACAACTGGAGATGGAATTTGCCGACACCATTTGGTGTCAGAATGGGGTAGCCTCTTACTAGCTGGCATAGCAACCTTGAAAGACCTTTTCTTGAGATATACCTGCTTGAAATCGATAGGAAAATTATTTATTTTCTCAAAATCAGGAACATAGCATTCGTCATGTCTTTAATCTGCTGACAGGCGAGATGAAAATGCTTTCTTGCTGAAATTTGACCTGGATCTGGCCATTTTTGTCCCAATAACATGACTATACAAATCTCTCCACTTACATGTCAATTAGGTCATATAGTCACGTGACATGGACAATAAACAAATTTCCAAAGTAAAAGTGGGGTAACAAGGGTCAGAGAAAGTGGTGAAGACATTTTCAAGATTAGTTGCAGGTGCATGCGAGGAACAACAGTTTGGTTGGGCACCAGTTTCTCTTAAAAGCATTTGTTGTTGTTGAAGGGTATACTACTATTTTTCAGCCATCGATATGCTATACATGGCAGCCATTACGAATGGTGGAGGAAGAACCCAGAGAAAACCCCTGGAAAGAACCACTGACCGACGAGAAGCTACTGGCAAGCTTTCTCACATACCCACATTGGCCCAATCTGAGACTCGAAGCCACGCAGACACTGACTGACACATTTGCGCTACTATTTTAGAGAGTATCCATTCCACTAGAAGAAGAAGAAGAAGAAGAAGAAGAAGAACCAGAAGGAGAAGAAGAAGAAGAAGTAGAAGAAAAAGAATAAGAAGAAAAATAACACTTCCCTAAATCGGTTGACTGGTCACAAATTAAAATGAAATTATTAGAAGATAAAATGTACCAAGCTTTCAGCACCTAAATTATCGAGTAAAAAACAAACAAAAACAAAAACAAAACCAAGTCCGTACGTTAGCCACTGTCGAAATTCCAATTTTATGTTCAGTGAGGATTTAAACTAAAATATATATATATATATATATATATATATATATATATATATATATATATATATATATATTATATTCAAGAACAAAAGTGAAATCAACCACAGAAATCCATACAACTTTAAAGCAAGGAAAACAATACGTAACTTTTGAAGAAAGAAAAGTATTTCTTAAAACTGATGAATATTGTTGTGTACGGTTAACTGGTGGGTCAATTTGAGCAGCAGAGGGGGCGAATCGGACAAATTTTTCCGACAAAATTGATTGAAGCCTCAAAACGAAAAATAGAGCCTTCCTGCGAATCTCATATTTTAACCCCAAAAAAGTCTCCATTTAGCAAACGGAGACGGCGATTTTTCAATCATCCAGGTCGCAACGATGTTGTCATCGCCCCCTCTGCTGCTACAGGTAAACACAAATCATAAATGATTTTTCACAGGGGTTTTTACGATTTCAACCAAATATTTGATCAAGTCCGATACGATATCGTGTCCGAGGATCATGTAAATTTATTGTTATAAATCCGTGTGGGGTCGACTGAGCATGACTAAAGAAATTTTTAAATTGCTTGAAGTCAATATCAGAGCACCATGTCTGCCAAATATTTCGTAGCGTATGTGTATCAATGCCGTTGAATACAGCAAGAATATTACAGTTGTCTCTGATCACTTTTGGAATCTGAGTGTAGCGTTGAGTTACACATATCACGTCAGTGTTTTTATGCCTGCCTCGGGAAAATATTCTAGCTGTTTTTTTTTGATTGTCTAACATCAAATCGTCGTATACGACTAAATTGTTAATTCTCCCATCAAGGTCATCCACGGATGGTGCCTCGTCAATATCAGTTATAAAATCAATGACGTTCTCACCTTTAACTTCTGATGCATTCTCGTTAAAATCCTTCAACACTTCATAGCATCGTTGATCATCTACGCTATGGGCAATTAAATACAACTTATCCCACTTCATCCATCTCATTATTAAATTGAGCAACAATTGCGTCTCGCCGGATATAGATGGCCCGATTATAATTGCGCGGATAGAGTTTGGTAGCGCTGCATGATGCTTAACTGGTTCTCTTGTTTTAGTCGCTGAAAAATCAATTATATTCATATCTCTATACATAAATTATGGATCTATATTGTGTGAAGTGTAAAACGCGTACTAGCACAAATGATGTGACGACGATTACAACTAAAAATAACAGATCAGCACTTACTGGTAGATGTGCAACATGTGGTATAAAAAAAATTTAGATTTGTTTCTATGAAATCCGAAGATGTTTTCAAAAAAAACGAGGAGGTGATATCGCAGTCAAGTTAGTAAAACTCCCTGGAACGCCGTGCGCAAAGTATCCAGGAGAAAAGCATCTTCCAGGATATAGCTACTGTGGCCCCGGAACACGATTAAATATCAGACTTGATGATCAAAATCAACCTCGACGTTGTGAAGAACCGATAAACGCCATTGATAAGGCGTGTCATGCTCATGATGTCGCATATAAAAGCAGCAATTTGCGACACATGCATCTCGCGGATGTGAAATTAATTCATGCGTTAAATGCTATTCCTGATAAATCTTTCAAAGAAAAATTGGCTTCGTGGTTAGTAAAATCGGCGATGAAAGGCAAATTGATGATGGGCGCTGGTAATTAATAATATGGAATCTATTTATTATTCTCCAAAAGGATACTGGAGGGGTAACGCTGCAAGCAAAAAAATCGCCAGCGCCTCAAAAGTGAAAAAGGCTACTGCGGCTAATTGGTTTATCAAACAGGCTATATGGCAAATTTATCTACCGCGTCCTAAACAAATCAATTTCTCGCATTTTGATGTTACCGGACCCAATGAAGTTCATCAAGCTCATTTATTGTTTTTACCACATGACAACGGTTACAAATACGCGCTAACCGTAGTTGATGTTGCGAGTCGATATAAACAAGTGGAACCGCTAAAAACAAAATCGTCACCTGAAGTTGCTTCTGCATTTGAAAAGATTTATCGACGAGGCCCACTACGCTGGCCAAATCTGTTACAAGTTGATCCTGGCAAGGTATTTCATACTGCACTAAATCGCGATCAGGCAATTGTAGAACGATTTAATCGGACTCTTGCTGAGCGGTTATTTGGATATCAATACGCAAAAGAATTCATCCAAGAAAAGCGATCCCGTGAATGGGTTAAAAGGTTACCAGGGTTAGTTGCAGCGCTAAATAACGAGATTACCAGAGCAATCAATATGAAACCTAACAACGCAGTAAAAAAGTATATACCACAACCACAGCGGGATAGCGTTTCTCAGCCAATTCTCAGCAATGCCACCGTGAGATATTTATATGAACCAGGAGAGCTCGAAGGTGGTAAAAAAAAGGGCTACTGATCCTATTTGGAGTGTCACTACGCATAGCATATCTACTATAACACGATCAACTGGTAGACCTCCAATCTATAAATTGGATTCAACTGCCCCTCAGCGGGGTATTACATGCGAACAATTACAAGTGATTCCTGACGATACTCAATTGCCACCGCATGGTCTTAACTAGCACCGTTGCGTCTGTTGCACTCAAGACAAGTCAACATCACATTGTTTCTGACATGACCGAGACTGTTATTTTTTCTGTCTACGGTAAATTGGCGAGGATCTTTATCCGAATACTGCAAACTCATTATACAATTGCAACTCGCGCAGTGATTATTCTGTTGTTGCTTCAAAGTGATTATTAATTCAGCATTAATGTCAAATTATCGTTGTTTTTTTTTTTGTCTTGTTGTTTGTAACCGGAGAGTTTTTTTTATTAATGATGCTAACTGTACATCAGTATCATCCATTGTGGTGTCATCATCGAAAACAATTCTTCGAAGTTGATTTATTCGCCGTACTCTAGACACTGCAAGATAGACTAAATTTGACCACTTAATGCGATTATCAACTATCCAAACAATTGTATCCGTGATGGTTAATCCCTGCGAGGAATGTATCGTCGTTACATAACCCAGTGTCCATGGCGATTTATCATAGGGTCTATAACACAGCGGCACTGGGCGCGTTGGGAATGTTTCTTTGTGAAGCTCTAACAACTTTCTCTGAAGTGTGTCTCTGACTATCTTTCTACTTGCCACTACAAAATCGTTTGGTCTCCATGCTTCCCAAAATTCCTCCATGGGAGTTTCAGGAATTATTTCTCTGATTATTTCACATTGGATTCTATCCGGTTGTAATCTAATTAATTTCTTGACCTCGCGTAATTGTTCATCAAGTGCTCTATAGTCGGTATCGATTTTTCCATAATAGTCAACAAACCCTTTTCACCAATCATGTGGACCGCGCCGACAAATGGTGGTGGTTGATCTCCACACATTATTACCGCTGTATTCTTTTGCAGCAACCAATCAAGAAACATTTTTAATACATCTAACGAAACCGTACATATCTCATCCCAAATAATAACCGCGCAGATGAAATTTTCACCCATTCGTTCAGGGGTTCATTTGTCGCCGTTGTATCGAAAAAAACTGTGATAAGTGCAAGCTTCAACGTTTCGTTGTTTTATCTCTCACGCTAATCAATGGGTCGGTGTCAGCACAATCATATTTTCCCCACGATATAATTCAATCGCCCGAGTCGTTTTTCCCGACCCGCCACAGCCGTTTAAATAAACTGTTTTATATCTACAAATTGGATCGGATATTGGCGGTGCATTAGAACGTTCTAATAAATTATCACCGTGTAAGTAATTACTTTTAATTTCAAAGTCTGCTGATTCAGAATAATCACGCAGCATTTCTTTCTTAATTCTCCATGATCCCCAACTTTCATACGAATTAGTGAATTCAGCAACTGAGCAACTGTACTTGCTGTTAATGTAAAATGAATCGACGGCAACTCTAACCGCAGTGTCAGGAAATCTATTTATCATTGAAAATAAATTAATACAAGCATAACCCAGCATCGACGACCTCAAATGTGTATACGGAGAACTGTGTACATCGTTGTCAGTAACAATTTTACCCAATTTTGTTCCATCAGACAAGAAAGCATCCTTACGATCAACATATATGGTTTTAGATACTGCATCCGCGATTACAAAGTCATATTCGGTGCTATCTATAATCAACCGTGAAGAATATCTTTTGTAGTCACATTTTTTCCCTCCCTGAGTGAATTTTCCGATTATTCTTCTGCCGAGATCTTTTGCTTTGTTGTTTCGTTGATTAAATACCTGTTTGGACCACTCAATGATATATTTTTCGTCGGCATCAATATGTTTTCTGGATTCCTCAATTATACTATCAAGACGTTCCGGTGTTGGTAACCAGACATTGGTTTGTTTCCGATATGATATAAATGCTTCACTGACCGTCAGCGAAATTAACATTTTTGTATCAATCATGAATCGTAATAGTGCTATTGGCAGCCAATTCTTTTCAGACATGTGTCTACCAATCCAAATATAACAAGCGCGACGAAGTCCTGCTGCGAACTCAAATGATACTACACGAACGAATCCAGTTAAATCAAAATCAGGCAGCGGCCCATTAATTGCAACACGAGCCATTTTATGTACGGGGTGTCCAAATCGTTTAAAATACTCAGTACACTCTCCATAACAAAGAAAACTCGCTGGATAACAAGCAACCATATCAACTGAAATGATATTATCACTGTCGTATTTGTTATTCCATAAACCGCCATGATTGAATTCTAAACAACTAGCCTCAATGTCTGGCAAGAATTCTACGCGTGTTGGTTTCCATGCGTTTTTGATTCTCGCAAAATGAGCTGCAACCGACAGGATTGTAAAACAGTTTGTCAATAATTGTTCTTCGTTGATAATTTCATCACTGGTGGCTTCACCATTGGCGATACCGCAACACGCCGTTAAAAACACACTAGCTGTTTTTTTCATTTTATTGTGAAATGCTTCAGTGCCGTATAATTCACCGTTTGGTCTTACAAACTGATCAAACGTATCCGTGTCGTTTTCAGTGCTGCGAAGTAACCAAACCGACACGGGTCGTTTTTACTCAAATGCGCAATAGCATCAAATAGTTTCTCTTCAACGAGAAAACCATCCCTGGAGAAATCTTCTCCCAAGAATTCGTCGGGTATATACTTTAATGTTCTGTTTCGTGGAAATATTTTGACCGCGAACGTCCATGCATGTTCGTTATGATCAATAATTTTAATTGGTGCTCCCTTTGATTTATATTTTGATTCGTATAAAACTTCTCCGGTTATCGTTGTAACGGTTATTGGAGATCTCAGCGACGTTTCTAATTTTGCTATATCGCTAATAGTTGCTCCGTTCTTCCTAACTGTTAATTCCCAGTCATTTATTATTTTGCGTCTTAGATCGGTCAATTTATTTCCACGCAACGCATTTGTGAAGTGTTCTATTATTCGTTCTGCTACACAATTGAGTGGCAAAGCCACTGACGAAGTCGCCGGCGACGAGTATTTCATTGGTTTTAGTTTTCCTATATCGGGTTTTTCATTTAACGGATATATCCCATACACAACTGCTGTTTCAGGGTATACTCGTTCATAGTATGGTTTGTCAATTCCAGTTAACAGACCCGGCTTAGAATCACGGCTAACAACGACTGTTTTCTTGTCTTTGAGAATCGGTTCAAATTTGTCTCGTATAATCCAACCGCCTGATTCTACACGGATAATAAATTTCACTCTAGAAAAATACTTTTGTTGCCAAGTTGTGATATTATCGTAGCTGCGTTGCTGTCGTTCATGTTGGCAACAACGCCATCAATTCGAAATGTTGACCAGCTATAAGATGCACCGTCGTGCTTATATTCATTAATACAATCGCGTATTTTATTTATTAGGGCTCTATCCGTTATTGCCCGTTTTGGCACATCTTTGAGGTTTCTATCGAGATTGAATTTAACATTTTTGAAAGGCTTAATTGCTGATAATCTCTCGAATTCCTCGATCATATAATTAAAACAAGTATTTAAATAGAAAAATATAGTATAATGAATCACTGCAAGTGGCTTATGATTGGATCAGCGACCCCGTGTGGAATCATGTGGAAGCGAATTCTGTGGATATCATTTACAGAGCGTTCGCAACGGCTCCCTTGGCCCCCTCCCGTGCCTCCGATGTGGGGTGGGGCTAAGGGGAAATCACAATTATATCTCAGTTGTTGCGGTAAACGATACAGGGAACTAAAGCGCTATTATGACAAACGAATAAAAAATACCGTCATTGACTCTAACGATGACAAAGTCATCAAAACCTCTCAAGATTATATCCAGAGGTTTATAATTAAAGCAGATAATAAATTAGATAAGTAGTATTATTTTACAAATGAGCCAAGATTTCAGACCCCTTCCTGTGCTTGTTAATTATGAAGCCTCCAGTGATGGTGTTGTTAGAAATTGCAGACTAAAGAAACCGGTTGGATCTCTGAATAATATGGGATTTTTTATGTTTGGTGTCGGGAAGAAGAAATATTATTGTCATCGATTCGCATACGAATGTCACAACGGATTGATCAAAGATGGTTTTGTGATCGATCACATTGATGGATTCCCTCAAAATAATAAATTGGATAACTTACGAGTCGTTACTCAGCGTCAGAATACAAAATTAGGCAGGACTGGGACATGTAAGTCAGTTGGAAAGAGACACGTAAAATCATTTGATTTAGAAAATAACAAAGAAACAATATTTCAACCAATGATTGCTGCTAGAGAATATTTTGACATTTGTGGGCCTTCAGTACAAAGAGTAGCAGAAGGAATTAATCAAACAGCTCTCTCAAAAAAGACAGGTCACAGGATAAAATTTTCATATATCAAGGGAGATAAATCCTTTATAGATAAGTCCTACCCCTCATAACACTCTACTCACTAAGTTCCCTTGTATTATGACCGTCAAGGTATTTGTGCCCTCTGCTATTCTCACAGGTATAGAGAGAGAGGTATAATTGTGTGCGTGCACACGTGACTGTAATGGAGTATAATACATGAGTTTCGGTAGAGTTGATAAATACAACTTTTAACACTTTTAAACCTTTTTATTGTCGCTTGGCTAAAACTGCATCATTTAAACAGTTGTATTTATTTAAACCCTTAGACTATCTACATTCAGCTATTACACTTTCAGTACAAACGTTCTTTATAATCCAACGCGTTACCTATGTTCGCTCAGCAGGAACGAGCATGAAACATTAGTGTTTCCCATTCATTGAAGTAAGTGGGCGTGGTTAAAATCACTATGTGAGAGTTGCAGTTATATTAAAAATTCCTCTTTGTGACCTAATCAGTAACTACACGCTGTTATCTAACAACTGTATTTTTTTTTTCTTTTGTTTAGTGTTTTATTCAAATATTTGTCTCATTTACATGTTGTGAAACAGCATTAATAAGTAATTCAAGGAAATAAAATAACACACCCGTGAATCAACGCTGCTGTATTAGTCACCTTATATAGCATATGAAAGGTAATACCTTGGGGCTTTCGAAAGCCAAATCCGACCGATCAAAACTAACCAACGCCTTTGACCCTGGCGTGTGGTTGCCTTTTGTCAATCATGCTACCGGGTTAATTTTATTGGGTTGCTTTTGATTGGTTGGATTGGCCGTAGAAAAATCCGCCCCGTCCTTTCATGTTTGTGCTGTATTGTGCCGTCCCACATCATTACATCAAAAATTCCATCATCGTTTCATTGAATATAATCCATCCTTAATTAAGTTAATTAAGTATATGTTACGCCTACAATCTGCCACAACACTCGAGTGGAGATATATATGGCATTGTGGCGTCCCACATCATTACATCACAAATTCCATCATCGTTTCATTGAATTATAATCCATCCTTAATTAAATTAATTAAGTATATGTTACGCCTACAATCTGCCACAACACTTGAGTGGAGATATGTGCCGTCCCACATCATTACATCACAAATTCCATCATCGTTTCATTGAATATAATCCATCCTTAATTAAGTTAATTAAGTATATGTTACGCCTACAATCTGTCACAACACTCGAGTGGAGATATATACGGCATTGTGCCGTCCCACATCATTACATCACAAATTCCATCATCGTTTCATTGTAAATATCCATCCTTAATTAAGTATATGTTATGCCTAAAATCTACCACAACACTCCAGTGGAGATATATACGGCATTGTGCCGTCCCACATCATAACATCACAAATTCCATCATCGTTTCATTGTAAATATCCATCCTTAATTAAGTATATGTTATGCCTAAAATCTGCCACAACAATCGAGTGGAGATATATACGGCATTGTGCCGTCCCACATCATTACATCACAAATTCCATCATCGTTTCATTGTAAATATCCATCCTTAATTAAGTATATGCTCTGCCTAAAATCTGCCACAACACTTGAGTGGAGATTATACGGTATTGTACTATCCTTAATTAACTTTATTAAGTGACGTCCCCCCAAGCATATCTTCTGGGCGGTCTAAGATGATGTTTGTCACCTTAGGCCTCCCGCCGGAGATTTATGTTTCGAGCCCCCTTGGGCTTACTTGGACGTGTTGTCAGATATGTAACCTCTGGGTCTCTTTCACGTTATTTGACGCGAAAGCGGTTTCCAAATGGGGTTTTCATGTATGTGCTGTACTTAATTAAGTTAACAAAGTAACCTCTGGGTCTCTCTGACGTCATAGGGCGCCAGTGAGATTGCCAAATGGGGTATCAAAAAACGGAGTCAAAAATGACCCAATTTTTTTTTAATAATTAGAGATACAGTATACTATAAAAATATGGATATCAAAGATGTAAATGCTATAATCGCTCAAATTTCAAATTTAAAAAATCGAGGAATAGTATTATCTAAAGATCTCGACTGCGACAGGATTACCTCGGAATATGAAGACATTGAGTATCAGTCTAGTAAGGGTCGTTATGTTTTGCCTAAGATGTACAGGCTCGTGAAAGGAATTCAAAAGTCCATCAATGCTTGTTTGTACGGTAACGACATTAATGCATTTATAACGCTATTTAGCACCGTTGAAGTAATACGTCAAAAGCTCGGCCAAGAGTATCAAAAACGAGCTGAAATTAGTTCTAAAGTTCGTGATCTTAGAAAAATATTAAAGGAGGAAAACCCCGTATCTTAATCATGTGGGCGTTACTAAAAAATAGGCTTTCAGTAAATTTTTTAATAAAATTTATTTATTTTTTTTAGCGTTTTTTGTAACACTTGTTACATAGGATTTTCTCCTGAAAGAACACTCAGCAGTTTGGGTTTGCTCATGCAGTTATGTGCGTACTGGATGATCTGGTTGTGGTAGCAAGTAATCACCGCGACGCCTCCATTTTCACGTAGTTGTTGTTGTTGCCGCGTCGTTAACAAAAATCGTTCATTGCCGTTCTCAGATATTACAATTTTGAAACCCCCAGCGATGTTATTTCTGAAACATTCGCGGATAGCGTCGTACAGTTTAACCTTGTCGGAGATGGATACGTTAGCTTGATAGTACATTATTTGATAACTCAGCTTTTAATTGTGATAACGTCTACACGTTGAAATACCCTCCGGGTGAAAACGCAGGCATCCGGGTTCACATTTGAAAACAAACTCAATTCACAAACAATATATGGTAGGTGAATCGCTTACAACTAGATTAGCCCGAGAGCGACTCTCAGCAATTAAAAAGTTTATACCGGTTCGAGAGAGACTTCGCGAAAAACTTCAACAACGACAACAAGCGCAGACTGACTTTTCTGTGTCAAGTGAACAACTGTTTACTCCGATAACAAGTGCGACCAAAGATGTGAAAAAGTTAACTGAAAAAGAACGAGCAAAGAAAGTGCCGCTGCTTGATACGCTTGAAACGATAGCAGCAGAGACTGAACAAACACGCGCAGGGATACAACAGCTATCCAGTGATATAAAACCCAACGCGAAATTGAAGAACGCGAAGAAGAACAACAAGGTGCAGCTGCAGGAAGAGACTATTTACCTGAAAGTATATTTACAGTCGCAGCATTAAATGAAATTAGAGGAAACCATACGGATTCCGAATTAGCTGATTTTGCTAGAGAAAATTTTCCAAAGGCAAAAAGAGAGAAATTATTAAACGACGGTTTAAAGATTTTATAAGAGACAGAAGGGTTTGGGCATCAAAAATATATTTAGCGAAACGCGGCGGGAATGAAATCAGACAGTTGCAGCACCCTGGTTATGATGAGTTTCTAGCTGCGGTTAAAGGCGGTCCACAGCCACCACGTTATACAGACGATCCAATCCCGGAGGAAATAGACATAAGAGCAGAAGCTGGTTCTAAGAAAACAAGCGGAAAAGGATATGTACGACGCAGCGGTGTTGGTTTCACCAACACCGTTGACTCCAGCGTGACATGCCCTGGTAATATTCTCAGTGATATATCACGGCTGGAAGTACTTATGGGTGGAAAGCGAGCCGGAAACAACTCCATTGAAATAATTAATGAAGCAGCTGATATCTGTAGACGATTATTTGCCGGCGGTATCATGGGCATTGATGTATATCGAGAACTCATTGCTGAATTAGTTGAAAATCACAGAGACGCCCATGGTTATGATGAAAATCCTATGGTTTTTAGCGATTAAAATCAAAGAGTTTTCAATGGTGGTTACGCAATTCACTAATTGAAAAACTAATAGTTTTATAACAAGATGATTATACACTACAACCATGATAAACCCGTAAGCGCCTGTTTACCGCGCGTGGTACGGAATGGTCTCGGCAGTACCATCACGGGGTTATTTACAAGAATAGCCCCAAAAGTGGCGCCGTTAGCTAAACAATTATCAATGAAAGCCATTGATATTATTCGTGATACGGGAATCAGCGCTGTTGGAAATCTTGCCGGAAAGGCATTTTCTGCCGCGAAAGATAAAATAACATCATTGGTGCGAAAAAAACCAACAGTGCTGCCGTCTACGACAGTGATGCCTGCGAAAATCAGCAAAGCAATAAATAGCGCAGTGGAAGAAAAACTAGCGTCGTTGGCTGCTTCAGCGACTCCGTCGCCATTGACGGCTTCGCCGGTAACAGATAGCGATATCATGAACGCGATAGCAGGAAGTGGTTTGAAACGAAAACGAAAACGACGATGATTACAAAGAGTTTCACAATTGAAAGCACTAAATAATAATAACAATGTTTAAACGAACAGCTGATCCCGCGCTTGATATGGATGCCCCAGTGCGCAAAGTCGATTCCGTCCTCGATTATCAATTTTATTCCTATCATGCAATACAACCCTACCTACGATCGCGAGTTGAACTTCAAGTCCATGATACCAATAAATACTTTTTGCCGTGTGAAGCGTTTATCGATGTAGAAGGAGAACTTGTACAACGTACTGATACTCCTGCTGTACCAGCACCTTATCCAGATGGTGCCAAAGTCGGCTTAGTCAATAATGGTATAATGGCGTTATTTGAATCCGCGAGATATCTCATTGACGGAAGATAAATTGAATCAATAGAACGCGAGGTTGATGTTGCAACAACAATAATCGGACTAGCAAGATATTCTGATGATTATACAAGGTCTGCTGGTCCATCTATGATGTTTGCTAAGGATACTTCTGATCATCCTGAAAACGTTCAGTATTCTAAGGTAAAGGCAACACGAGATACCGCAGTTGATCCAGCACCAGCCGGATATACTAGACCGGCCGCAGATTTTGATGTCATAAATACCACTCTTAATTTCAATTTAGGGTTTGAAACACGAGTAATGATGTTGCACGGGAGGCGTCGACAATTTTCATGTGCGATTGGACTCTATCACATATTTGGATTCTGCAGAAATGTCAGAAAAGTCATCTATGAAGCCAAACACACAATAGATTTAGTGCGAAGGGGTGATGACAATGACGCAATCTGGCGTGCTAATGATGTTGCTGATGGTAAAGTTATTTTAACTAAATTGGTAATATGGATGCCAGTAATGACCCCATCAATCGCCACAGAACAACGACTACTCTCATTTATGGACACAGGCGGCAAATCATTGCTAAGTTGACTAACAACAACAACTGATGCCAAAGATGGTAGTGTTGCTGATATATTTACATGGAACCTGGCATCAAAACAAGGCGTTTCAGCTCCACGTCATATATTTATAGCGCTGCAGAATCGGAATCGATTAGGCTACCAAGAACGCAGCCATATGATATTTGATAAATTAGGAGTCAAGGAGGTTTCGCTGAGAATAAACGGACAACAAGAACCAACCGAGAATATACAACTTGATTACGACAACAACCATATAGCACGTGTGTATCATCGGATGCTGTCATATATGGGTCGTGATCAAAACGTTGATACCGGTTTGCAAATATCACAACTTGATTTTAAGAACTTTTATCCAATTTATTACTTAACGCTGAAACATCTTGATTTAATGAGACAATCCGTTGTTGACATACATTTTCGAGCTCGTATAGCCCCTGGTGGTGTTGATTATAGAGCAGTTGCTGTCATTCTCAGGGACAAATCAATGTTGTTAGAAGGGGCTGGTGGACGAATGAGAATTGTTGATGCACCAGTGGAAAATATGTAAACGATTCACAATTAGATCAATTGAAAGCATAAATAGTTTTACAATAAAATGCCATATAGTGTTGTTAGTGTCAAGCTGACTGATGGTCAGGTCAAGAAATTACGATCAAAATCCGCTAAAGAATGTGGAACAACAATAACGTTGAAACCAGCGCAGATGTTTGGCGGTACACATAAAATATCATTAACGGATCGTCAAATAAAACATTTCAATGATGCGCTAAAGAAACAGCGAGAAGTTCAAATTGAATTTTCGAAGGCTGCAGTCGCCAACATGATAAAATCAGGCGGTATATTTCCATTGTTAGCCGCAATACCAGCATTGATTTCAGCGGCTGCCCCAGCGGTGGCGAAAGCGGCGGCGTTGGGAGCCGTTGGTACCGCGGCAGGGATGGCGTTGAAAAAGGCAACTGGGAAAAAATAAAAAAAAAGGGAAAGGGTCTAAGACTACCAGGAACCCCTTATTCATGGTAGAGCGGAAAGGGTCTGAGAATACCAGGAACGGTTTATTAGTTGTAAGTCCAATTCTTCCCATGTCCAATTTTGATTTAATTGATGCTGCTAAAAAACTAGCGATAAAAACTTCAGAGGGGTTTTTATGAGAGATCAATTACCGAGAAAACCTAAACGCGTTGAAACCGGTATCATCAATCTTGATGACAGTAACGGATCGGGAACTGACTGGGTTGCATACGCGATTGATCCACGTAGGATTGTTTATTTCGATTTATATGGGCTAGCTCCGCCAAGCGAGTTTATGCGGTATATAAATTCAAAGAATCAATCAATTCCGATTTTTTATTCCACGCTGCCAACACAACAATTAAATGATCCAACGATATGCGGCCGTGAAGTATTAAATGTCCTCGAGGAGATATCTAGATTAACGAGGAAACCACCTCATCTGGTTGTAAATGAATACACGAGTGGGAAATTACAAGGTAATTTTAGAGAATCAATAAATTGAAAATACAAGTTGCGCTAACAATAATGATTGATATTTGGGCACGATCTCTGTCAATGTCGAAACCCACCCCGGAAACATCTGTGGGTTCTATCGAGGATGTAAAAAAAATAATTGAAGATGAAATCGCTGAGACGTTGAATTTAGCCAGTGTTGATCCAAACAAAATAGTTGTATTTCAAGATCGCCAGGGTAAATTGAAATCCAGTAATATATCCGGAGACGACATTTTGATAAGGCAGAGCATTGCCGCTGAAAACTCTATATTGCGCTGTATTCCAGCGGCGGACGACTTAAACCAGGCGCACTTGTGTCTACGATCACCGACGCGATTGCCGCCCACGGCCGTGACCTGGATGATTATATACGAGGTTATACTACTTTTCGCAAAAAATATCGTACATAAATTCTTTGAAAACCCGCTTGTGGTTGGCATGACTCTCGCTAAAATCAAAGACCTTCTGAATTTATTCTTTTTTAACACGGAGAAGGGGAGGATGGTGACGGCCGCCGAAATCAAGGCAAATTATCTCGATATTTACACGGATATTTCTAAACTAACATAAAATTTTGAAAAGGTACAAAAACCCACCAACGAAATTGTTAATAAGTTCTTTGAGGGTAGTAAATCCCAAGATATCACGACGAAATTTTCTAACATCGACTTTTATTTTAAAACCCAATCACAGTTTGGATTCGACGGCCTTCTGATTTCATTCTTTGCTAACACGGAGAAGGGGAGGATGATGACGACTGCCGAAATCAAGGCAAATTATCTCGAGATTTACACGGATATTTCTAAACTAATAAAAAAATTTGAAAATGTACAAAAACCCACTAACGACTTCATTGGTAAGCTTTTTGGAACCCCGCTTATGGCAGACACGACTCTCGCTGAAATTAGCGAGTTTTTTGGCAAGCATACTCAAAATACCTACGTCGCTAATAATTTCTTTGGTGTCCCGGCTATATCTACAATGACTCTCAAAGATATTAATATGTTTATGGTGAGACAAAACAACACTTAATACCATCGTGGATAAATTTTTGGGGAGAACACCTGTGTCTGAAATCACATCTCTGACAGGCCCGACCCTCGCTGAAATTAAAAAAAACTATTGACGAACAAAAAGCCGCCAGCGACGTCGTCGATAAGGTAAAAATTCCACATCACGTGAAAACCGTTGATAACATTGTATACACAGTTGCCAGTGGGACCTTTGATTGGATCCGAGGAAATGAAAATAGTTTAGATTTTCAAAGCAAATATGGTAGTATACCGGATTGTTATCGGTTTACAATAATACATCGCCATAAATTTGATTTGGAAGTCGGCCCGGCAAAATATATAAGCGGTTTTAACACAGTGACGCATATAAACGATATGATACCATCAAAACCCGACCAAATAAGATACCCTATTAGGATTGATATAACTACATCCGACGAGTTAGTGGTTAGGGATTCGCTACCCTGGACGCTAGAATTTGTATCCGGTATTCCCCCCACCGACCATAAATCCAGGTATACAATCAAATAATTGAAAACACTAGCGGGTTTAAAATACCAATGACATCGATGAAATCAATTGAACCAATAATAGTCCCAGAGGTATCACAATCTCATCAATATCGATATGATACCGTGAAAGAGTTTTCCGCGAACTTGAAATCACTTTCTGAGCGCTATCGTGAAAAAATAAAAAAGTATCGCCGCAGCGTAACAATCATCGACATCACCGTGTACTGGGTGTCCGGTGTGATGGCCAGCGCCGGGGTTATTTTGTCGACGGTGACCATGATGGCTCCTATTGCAGTTCCAATCTCTATCTCCGCGGCAACAACAATCGCGGCAATCGCCACCACGATAACTAAAAAGTTATCATCGTGTTCTCAGAAAAACCTCAGCGATTATACAGCTCGTTACCTGGTGGTATTTGACGCGTACTCGAAATTATCCGAGTTGATCTCGCTGTCGATAGATAATTCGTTCATATCCGATGTTGAATTTTCCGCGATGACCCAGTTGTATAACTCCGCGATGTTGAAATTGGAAATTGAAGACAGCGTTAATAATAATGTCACTCTAACTGCTTCAACGAATCGCGGAGAATACCACTCTGATACAAACAAGCATGATATCAATAACATCAACAAACCCTGAATTTAGTGTGAACTTCCCCACTCCGATTCCAATGCGCGAGAACGCGCTGGCAAAATTACGAGTATATCATAGCTGGCCTAATATCAGATCGGTTGCATTTGGAGGTCAGCAACCAAATAACGCACTGGTGTTCTCGTATAAGAATAAATCCGATGGTACTCCAGCGTGGGAAACTGTTTCGTTACCAACTGGGTCGTACCAAATTGAGCAAATCGATGCTGAAATTCAGCGTAGAATAAAATCAATCACTGGAAAAGAATCAAAAATAGCTATTAAAGTTCATGAACCGACGCTCTCGTCGTCGATCGAAATAAACACAGAGGGATACATTGTAGATATCTATAACAGCTCGTTAAGAACAGTGTTAGGATGGCCTGAAAAACCACCCGGAGCCGCCACCGACTTAACCACGGACGTACAATCATATCATGAAATAAACCCCATGTATCGAGATAATTTATCCGATATAAGAAAAGTAAAAATCGCCGATAGATTCATATTTACCAACAAAAACTTGTCGCAATGGGATTTTATCATTAAAAGAACAGCCGACTCATCTGTTACTATTTCATTTACGCTAACTGACATCACTGGTTATTTTAATGAAATTAATCAATTACATAAAACACAACTAGAACAACTACGGCAAACAAAATCGCGAAAACACGTTGAAATATTAAATCAGCTTGTATCTGACATGGAATATATCAATGA
Organism: Unio pictorum; assembly: GCA_030141615.1. Classification (NCBI taxonomy): domain Eukaryota; kingdom Metazoa; phylum Mollusca; class Bivalvia; order Unionida; family Unionidae; genus Unio; species Unio pictorum. The sequence continues at coordinate 17,717,512 of JARLTB010000203.1, forward strand.
ACTAATTATTCAAACAATAATCAATGACAACAGCGACAATAAACAACGATTAACAACCGATTACAATATCACAGAAGCCGACCTGCGTAATTTCCAGTTTCCCGGACATAACGCTGAGGAACTAAAATAATCTTTTAGAAATATTATCAAGGTATTACAAGTACAAGATTCAATTATCCTCAAATATAATAATAACCCAGATGGCGGCGGTAGGCATATTGCCCGCACAATGTAAATATTTCAGCGGTGATTGCGCTCAATTTAGTATGTGATGCAATTGAAGGAAGCTATCAAATTAATCTAGAGCAATCAAATCAAGCTCAGCAAGGATATATTCTTTATTCGTTTGCACCAACAGCCCCTCCAGGATTCCTAATTATTGAAAACCCAATTAATCCCGTCTATATGCGATGCCATAATAATTCGCTGACGAGAATTAATTTCCGACTCACTGACCCAGTCAAATAAGTTAATTTATCTACAAGACGAGGTGTTAGCGATTAGTCTGTTTGTGAAATCATAAATGATTTTCGTCCTCGGACACGATATCGTATCGGACTTGATCAAATATTTGGTTGAAATCGTAAAAACTCTTATGAAAAATCATAAATGATTTTTGTTAACCTGTAGCAGCAGAGGGGGCGATGACAACATCGTTGCGACCTGGATGATTGAAAAATCGCAAAGTCTCCGTTTGCTAAATGGAGACTTATTTTTTGGGGGGTTAAAATATGAGATTCGCAGGAAGGCTCTATTTTTCGTTTTGAGGCTTCAATCAATTTTGTCGGAAAAAGTTGTCCGATTCGACCCCTATGCTGCTATTTAAAAACAGAAAGCAAGTACAAAGATTGGTATTCGAAAGAAAAATGTATTAAACTTCGAAAGGATATATCATTTCCAAAGAAAACATTTAAAGGTAAACATTTTATTAGTCAATTAAGTCTTCTACTGCAGCAAGCCCAAAAACCATAACATATTAAAGTGCTATACCAGTGTAGATAACGTACATCAAATTCAGTATTATTTGAATAGAAAATAACGTCTGGAAGCGGTATAAACAAACCCGATGGAAAAATTCTCCATAATTAGTGAGAAATACGCTCAGGTGTGTTTTCGGAAATATTACACATCGGACCGATTTTAGCGCTCGGTACGTTCCGGAGTGTATAGATCGTTTGACGTCACATTATGTAGGGCACCAAAGAAAGTCAAACTCAATGATGATGATGTCCCGTCTATCCATTGTGTGGAGGAAACTGACAACCAATCCAAGGTAAAGAAAGGTATCATAACCTTCAACACCAAAGCATCAGCTGTGTAGATTTCAAATGTTGTCACCATCAGAAGAAGTTACTTGTCAAGTGTCACCACCAAAGAAAATAAGAAGGGGATATTCAAAAAGTGAAGCAGCAATGGTGAGTTTTTAATGACAAGTACCATATTATTATATCTATGGTATTAAAAAAATCAGTCACCACACCATTTCCATGTGTACCCTAAATAGGCCACCACATCATTTCCATGTGTACCCTGTAGAACGTTATCATAATTTCCAAAATAATGCAGTAAACATCTAATCAATCAAGAACTGAGATATAAACATTTGATAAATATAATATAAACATTTGATAAATATTCTCATAATTTTCATGATGCCTTCAATTTTGACCATTTGAATAGAGAAATATTTCTGCTGGTTGATTTAGAAGGCCTACATATATATTTCATTGTCAGACTAATGTGTGCATCAGATTAAATATAGATATTTATAAATATGATGAGGTTTATTCCCATCCCCAATTAATAAAAATCTACAAAACATAATGGAATGTCGGTGATTCTTCCCAGGGTTCTTCCTCCAACAGTTATAATGTCTGCCATGTATCGCCTATATTGTGCTGAAAAATGGCATTAAACACTAGAACAACAACAACCAAATAGAGTAGAAATTTTACAATATTGTATACCTCTAAATTATCTTTGTAATGGAAACACAATATTTAAACTCCCAATATTGATGACAGTACATTTTAAAAAAACAACAAACAAACATGATATTTGGTATGCAAAAGCACATTTGGGTCTTATACGTCATATACGCATGTGACTCACTAACTTTATTGATCTAGTAATCTATTGAATTTAGATATATTTTTGTTAGTGCACATTTAAATTTTCATGTAAGATAGCATAAAACCAAGCTAAGATGAATATATTTTATAACTTATAGGATCTAAAGTATTTTAAAAGCTTGAAGAGATTGTGACAAGCAGGCAAATGAGAAAAGTTGTGCCAATGCTGTCATCTAGAAAACAAACTTCAGCACTGGAGGGATACCACTCTGTAATCAATCATTTTGCACCAAAGACGATTGGTTTCCCTTATCATGGAGTGCTTTCAAGATAAATCTTATATTATTACACACACAAAAATACTTTTTCAGGTTTTGCAGTGTTTTATATATAGTCCAATATATTCATCTTCAATTTAAATCATAGATATCAAGATCTGATTTTTTTTATATCCTGCAATGTAACATTGTATAACAGTTTTTAGTGTTTTGGAATGTTTGCCAAAAAAAGTATTTGGTTTTTGATAGAATTATGTATTGTATTTTGCATCTTTATGTACTTTGAAATAAGAATACAGAATACACTGTCAGGAAAATTCTATAAATACTGTTGTACCAAGTGTAAGTACCTATTTTATTTTTTATATATTAAATTCAAACAGTAAAGGCAAAATATTTGTTGAAGTTGACACTCCTTTAATTTTAAAGATCAAGATTTCGCCACATGGTAAAATAATAAAAATATGCTAACAATTGTAAAGACATACTTTTAATTCATGTATTAACTTCAACACAAAGTTGCAGTTTTTGGTTTGTACAATACAATGCATATGAAATTCTCTTTAATTTACAGATTATGTTGAAAATCTGATGAAAACAGTATTCAGAATTGGGCAAGTAAATGATGAAGGAGTCAAACTTTGGGTAGATGTACCACCACCTATGTGTAGCCTGTATGAGAAGCCTGATAAGGATATTGCTACTCAAAATCGTCTTAGAAGGTTTAATCGCTGTCAACCTCATGAAAGCATGTGTAGTTCAGGTTTTGATCAGGAAAGGCAGAGCGGATCCTCTGAATAGCACATAATGGAATGATGACCATCACTTCCTTGCCCACGAAGTGCCAACATCACCGAACAAATTGTCTATATGCTGTATACAGATGTCTTCTGAAATAATAATTTAAAAACTAAGTTGAGATGAATATTATGCTTTGTGCATTAGATCAAATTAGAAAATCAACAGTTTTAGTTATTGGTCCAGTGTGATTTATCGTTATTTTTTTATACCAATAAAGTTATATGATTCCTAAATAATCTATGCATATATACATATATATAACCATTTTTTTCTGACACAAAAACTGAAATAAAACAATATTTGAACATGTATATGTGGTTGTTTTTTGGGGGCATGACTTATCAGTATCACTGTGGTATAAAGGTTAGATGGTGTAGGCCTCAAAAAGAGGGGTTCAATCAATGAAGGTGGCATAAAATGACTGGAAAACGTGGTTTATTTATTTTCTGTATTAATAATCCCAATACTATGCTGTCATGCAGAGATCATGAAAACAAAAGAACAAGAAAAATTACTCAGACATTTTACTTACTCATTTCCTTGTTCTGGACGTTCTCCAAATTGTTGTCTATACTGGTAGTATACAACTATTAAAGCATAGATGTGGAGACAAACTGGACTGAACAATGGATGGTGTGTTATACAGTGTATGCCTGGTATTCATTGCAAACACTTTTGACCTTCTCTATGTCACAACAATATACACATTCCGTTTCTGTGGGTATTACCAAACAATGTCCACAATTACACCTAAAATAAGAGTTTTCTTTGCTGTGCTTATCAAATTTATTCCTATATTTATGAACACATCAACATCACAGTACAATGACGCAAACTGACTAATGTCAGGAACAGGTAAAACATTTAGTTCAGCCCTGTAAAATTAAATTAGAGATGAAAGACAATAGAAGTTGCAGGTAGATGACTACCACATAAAAAAGGGTTTATTTCATAGTTTATAACATACACTATTTGCATACATAAAAGAAATTGGAAATTTTAACTTATAATACAGTGTACAAAATATGAATTCAAGTTTGCTATCATGTATCAGCAAATATCATGCCTATTTCAACAGTTGTGCAAAAGAGGACATCCTCTCCTAGGAATCTTAAGTAATTCTAAATCATATAAATTTTTTCCACAGGTTTTCGAAGCTTACAACTGTTATCCAATGTACCTTTTACTTATCAACGTGTAAATACGTCTCTACCCATGAAATGCAATACACTTTTACATCCTTTATTACAGGTGAGAAACATTCATTTGTAAACGAATATGATACTGTGTAACACTACTGCAAATATCGTCGGATACATACATTTATCGTAACTTAGGCCGTAGCCATATTCAGAAAACAATTTCCATGAACTGTCCGTCAATCTATCTCGTCTTTCTTCTTCGTAATCTTCATCTGCAGCTTCGGATTCGTCGGTATTGGAAACATAGGGTTCAAGATGGTTCGGATTAATTTGGGTGCCGGCAGCCGCTTGTACACCATTATCATAATATTCTGAGCTTATTAAATCACCATCTTTGACAATTCACTTACTTCAAAATCGCAACTTTCGTGTTGAGTTTCTGAAGACTTTTTCATAATGTGACGATACCGACTAAGCCATTGTTTACAAGTGTTTATAATGTGACGTCACGCTTTGTTTTCACTAAATACCGGAAGTGGTTGGCAGTTGCGTTCGGTTATTATCGTAAACAGGTGCAAATGCGATATTAGATCGGCTCCCATGCAGTTATTACTTAAACATTTTCAATCGGATTTTTTACATTCGTATCTTGAATATATATTCTCATTAACCAAGAAATAAACTGAATAAGTGTGGATACACTGTTATGGCACTTTAAGAGCATTATATTTTCATGGCAGATATAGATTCCTTTGTATTAATGCAGACCTGTAGAAGCAGATACACTTTTTATGATACACGTAACTACAAAAAGGTGATTTTTGGTGTTCCTCACATGACAAAAAAAGATATTCGGATCGTGTAATTAGCTGAATACAAAAATACCGTGGTTTTTAGAAATAAGCTATATGCCTTTGGAACAAAACAAAGATGAAGTAAGTATTCTATGTTATTTAATAAATAATCTGTAATCGCAAAGTATTGAAAGTAAGCAAGAATATTTATTCAACAACATGTTATCGCAAAGTAGCAAAAGTATGCAGTGGGATTTGTTGAACAGTGGGTAATCGCTAACTATTGAAAGTAAGCAAGTATATTTATTAAACAACCTGATATCGCATATTATTTAACGTGAGGAAGGTACAAAATATCGTCTATTTAACCAAACTATAAATCTGTAACAAGTAGAGATTAATGAACTTGTCAGATTTAAACCAAAATGGCATTAGTGAAATCTGCTGAAATATTGCAAAACCAAAATATAGAAAACATATCAAACACAACAGCAGCGAAGCAGAGGAAATAAGAAAAGCTAATTGCGATACATTTTACGGACTGTTAAAATACAAGCAAAAAAAAAACATTTAACTGAACATTTAACAGCTTTAGAAAATACTTTTAAATACAAATTTTTAATAACATAACAAAATTTACTTTTTGGCGAAAGGTTAAAATGATTTTTCAAAAAGAAGGTGTGACACCTGCAAAAAGTAAATACATCTTTTTGTATGGCATCAGAAAACCCTTGGTCTAAACATAATAAATTTGGTAAAATGTCTTATAGGAGGAAATGGACGGGTAAAGGTGACACATAAGCACCAGTTGGTGACACATAGGCACCAGCTGACAATGTAAACCAAGAGATCTAAACACTGACATTATTTGTTCGAGTTAGATTAAAAGCACAAGCATCACTGATTATTTATTTCTGAAAGCGTTAAAAAAGATGGCGTTTAATATAAGCTGGGCAACGTGTTCTTTAATTAACTGATGTCATTCTGATTATTTTTGGCCGTAATTAACTTGTTGTATGCGATTCAAAACTCATGTTAACATTTGGCAACAAAAGGAATGAACAAAAAATAATAATATGGGTAAGAAAAAAGATAAAACCAATTTTCAGAAGTAAATTCAGTCAGATCACGCAACCACATACGTAACCATAGACGCTTGATTATTTGCTTCGTGAATAAAGTAAATTAGTTCTGTTTTTTAATCATCAGCTGTTTTAACTGAAGACCAATTACAATCTCTCACCGTTTGACCTTTTGTCGATATAAGAATAGACCAATTACAATCTCGCACCATTTTTGACCTTTTGTCATCATAACTGCTAATCACATTCTTTTCTTTACGAATTGTTACTGACTGCTTTTTAGTCGCTGGTATTATATTATTTACCAGGTCCTTATGTAAGCGTGTCAAATGGGTGTTGTATCCTATAATACTACCAGTTTTCATTCCCATATCACGAGGTAAACAAAAATATTCCATTCCCATCATCAATAACATAATCTAGTTATAACTTGTAGTTAAAGCGTCCGCCGTGGAAGTGGGAGGTCGCGGGTTCGATCCCAGGCAGAGTCATAAAAAAGACTTATACAAATGGTACAAACAGCTGCCTCGCTTGACGCTCATCATTAAGAGGTTAGTGTTAGGACTGGTTGGCCTGGTGTCAGGATAATGTGACTGTGTGAAACATGATGCTACATGTCTGCGGCATGATGCCCCAGTGACATCACTATAAACTGCCTCACTGCAGCTATCGTAGCGAAATGATTGAATTTTTTTTAAGCTACATTAAAAATCCTAACCAAACAAACAAAGAAACGAAGTAATATTGCTCATGCCTTACGGAGCACATCCGTTGTCAAATCGTTAGTTTCGGAGGTTCATAGCTCTTCAATTTTGGAGGCAAGTAAATCTTGAATGTAGGCCACAATCCTACACTAAAATGCAATAAGTGATCGGTTTTGAGAAAAACTGGAACTTATGACGTCTGGTGATCAGTTTTCAAAATATGATTGCTTTCAGTTTTCTGAAAGCTGCATTTCCAATGGCTAATTCAGAGGTCAACTAAACATGACCCGTGTGCGGTCATATCTTTATATAGAACAATGGATATCTGATTTTCGTCAGATTGTTGTTGCTGGTGTTGTTGTTGTTGTGTTTAACGCCATTTTTCACCACACGATAATCTATACATGGCGACCAGTATTAATGGTGGAGGGAGAACCAAAGAAATCCCCCAAAAGAACCACCGACCAACGAGAAGCTACTGGCAAGCTTTCTCACATACCCACATTGGCTGAATCTGAGACTCGAACCCACGCAGACAGAGATGAGATGGCAGTGATCCATAATGTAGAGCGCTTTATACCACTCGGGGCCACCTAAAGCATTTGTAAAACTAATCTTTTATATACAGTAGTCCTCGTCTTATACAACCATACCTTCTGTACCTTGAAAACGGCCTTATAAGACGGGTGGCCTTTCCAGAGGGGGTAATAAATTTCTATGAGAAGTATATATATATATATATATATATATATATATATATATATATATATATATATATATATATATATATATATATATATATATATATATATATACCTTTGGTACTTTGAATATAGTTTTCACAAACAACTGAAGCATGTCCATGCCGAACCATGTAAATCGTTATGTCCGTTTAATCGATCTTCCATTCTGTTTGCTGAACATGCCTCTCATTAAGTACAGTCCTACGCAATAAACTTATGTTATTACATGTGACTAAAGACATAAATTGCTATACTACCAGACAGTGTATTGATTTCATATCGTTTGCTAGTTTATCAAATGAGCTGTTTTTCTATGCAAATGGGAAAGACAAACATGTTCCGCAACACGTATCTTCCATCTATGATATATCGAATCATCAAATAAATCATTTAAAGAGGCCAATTTATCACTCACTTAATAACTTTATTCCGAAACTAGCATGGTAGCTATCATGACCTTTGGATTTAATACAGCATGGATTAAAGTGTAAACTTTGACACTAAAAGTGCAAATTCAATGTGTTACAGTTTACCAAAAGAGATATACGAATACATTTGATTACATTATTTGTGATATAATATATGGAAGATAGAAGTTCGGTGTATGGCAAAGCCGATGATTTTGTATAATGTGTTGTAATAATTACTCCAATCACAAATGTTTGAGTTGTCATTTCAAACGGACAGAACATTTGTGCCTGGTACGGTTGAATTGTTCGGAATCTTCAAAGCAGTTGAAAGGAAAAATATCAACTCAAAGTTGATTTTGAACAAACAAGATTTTCTCGCAGCAAAAACGTATATTTAATCTTTCAAAAATGTTTGGTATTGGGCACTGGATATTAGATCTCTAACTTAAAGAACTTCGTCCAGCTAATACAATATATTTTGCAACATTGATAAAAATAGCAATTTACTCTTTGAAAGGAATGTTCGAAGAAACAAGGTGAAGGTGTGCCAATTCGGATATAAAATATTCATGAGCACGCATTTTGCCCCATTTCTAAATTGACTCAAATTGAGTGTTAGCCGTTTTAATTCATGTTTCTAAATTTCATCTACTATTACAATAACAACAAGGTTAAGACTTTAAACATAACGTTATCTTCTCTGTCCTTAATTGAACCATAAACCATCGAGTCTCTCTCTCTCTCTCTCTCTCTCTCTCTCTCTCTCTCTCTCTCGAAATTATTGCCCACAAGGTATCGTAAATCGGTTGTCACACAGGACATACTGATTTATTGCGTGTCTCATTGGTACTCGTGAGCCTCTTATTAAGGCCCATATTTACCATGTACATGTTTATTGTGTAATATGTTGAAAGGACGCTTATAACCTAAAGATTTATTCGGTGTTACGATCCATATGATTTACAATATTACTTCAAAACCGGAATATTATCATCCCTTTAAATTCAACCTGCTCGAAATATGGGGTGTGCTGTGATTTATATTTAGTTTTTGTTTAACAAGGACATTTTAATCATATTTCTTGCTGCTGACTGCAGTGGTAAAATTCCACATTATATAGTTGTTATTCTAGCTAGTAATAAAATCTTCATCATTTATTATAGTTTTCTAAATTTGTATGATCAATAAAAAAAAAATAAGTACGGATTGTTCAAAGAGTTTAGGGCCACTTAGGCTACATGAAAGGTATTCTGTGCTCGACATAATACATATATATAGATAGCACAGCTGGGGTGGGGGTGTAGAAACATTTAAAATTTGAATTATTTCGTTTATAGCTAAAATATGAAACGAAAATATAAACAAATATATCACATTTTAATCATATACACATTTTGTATCATGTGCCATAGCATTCTGATTAATTGGTTATCTATTATTTATCGCATTGCTTGTTTTGATTGTTTTACTGTGTCTTGTATCCATATTTTCACACAATATAATTTTTCACACGCAAAACAGGTTAATCCACACTCACCGTTCGTGAACATTTTCACTTTCAGGAATTAACACTGCTTCATAATAAATAAAATACGGACTCACGTATTGCTGTTATGTCATGCGTACCTATCACATGTATACAACTTTCTTAATTATTTTTGAAAATTGTCCTTGAAGCAATGACATGAAAATATTGTTTGATATGAAATCTTTGATCATGGAACCATGTGTGAGTGCAATGTTTAGCTCATCACTGAACGTTTACTGCTGGGCACCTAATAGCCTTGATAGAGACAGTAGAGGCATTCAACATTTAGATCAGTATGCATAAGGTCAAATTTCTTCCTACCAGAGAAATTCAGCTGATATTTCCAAAGTCTGAAAAGAAGCAAAGGACAGCAATTTATGCAGAAAACTTCTGGAAATGAGTTCAAGAAAGGTGTGTATTGGTTTTAAATTATTTTCGTTTTTTATATAATAAATCAATAGGTTTAAAAATACAAATTATTAATAAGAGTACATAGTTATATTATGTTAAATTATCTCCTAGTATTAGGCACTTTTACTGAACTATTCCCTAAGTATTCAGATATTTTATTCAGTAAATATAGCCCACATCTACTCAAGAAGTATACTCAGTATGAATTAGGTAGGCATAGTTTTTAGTACATACATCTTCTAAAATTGACCCTATGAGCTTCTATTACATGTTATCAAATGTAAATGTAAAATTTTCTAAAGATATATGTTTTTAGCATTACAGGTGATAATGGATTTCAGACCAGTAGATTTACATATTTTGATTAGTAGATTCACTCCTAAACCATTAGAACTTTTTATCTTCAAAAATGTTGTTACAAGGGACTGAACAGTATTGGTTTCTATATGTTCTCTCTGCTTAATACATGTATAATAAAACAGCAAGTTTTGAACACTAATTAGATTGAGATTCAGATTTTGATGGAAAATGCTATAAAAAAGAGGGTTATTTATCTTACAGTTGACTGCAAAGATTTAAACAAAATAATAAATGCTATACCATTTTTAGTATTCTTCACAAGATCCCTGTCTGGTGACCATTGAAGACATTCCGTTTATTCAAACAAAAATCTGTTTACTAAGGTATTAATAATGAAACATTACAGCCAAATTTATTTTGAATTTGTTCCACATGAAACCTGGTTTCAAGAAAATATCTTTTCATTTTGATATTTTATAAGAATCAAATACATAATTTTGTTCAACTTCTCATTTTTTCAATAAGGTTATTTTCAACTTGAAACTACCAGTTATAAAAACACCAGCGCATATTTCAAAATGTTTGCTCTGAAGAATCTTACACTGAAACAATTGTTTTGTAACAATGCAGATACAAAGAGTTAATGTTTAAACTAAAATGTACCAGTAACATGTATTGGTATATGATGAGTTAATGAACGTTTGTATAATGTGTGCGAGAATTACACACAGGAATTGAAAAGTATTAAAGTTGAATCTGGACAAAGTTTCAAAATGTAACTTATATGTAGAAGAGTTCCATATATTTATTTAAGAAAGAAATATTAAAAATATCATAGTTTGTATTGCTGTTGAAATAACTTCAACTTTAAATATTAAAAGTTCACTTTTTTTAAAAATCACTGTTTAGTCAGCTAGTTTTGAAAGTTGACTTTACAAGAAATAATGAAGATCAAATGTAAAGCTCTCTCTTGAATTTCACATGGAATCATGATAACTATTATGCCATTTCTGTATTGTGTAAGTTTCTGCAGGAATGCATTCATTAGCCTAAATCTGAGAGTTACCTGGAACATACACTTGGGAAAAGACAGCACTAATTAAGGGTATTACATTTTCATCACTATATCATCCATATATTTGATTTAATTTTAAGTAAAGCATGGAATATGAGCTTATTTCAAGCATCCAGTCTAATTCAACAATAACTAAAATCAAAGCATATTAATTAGGGGATCTTGAATCCGATTAGCTGAACTTGTTACCAATATTAAAGCAATATTTTTTAGTTTTTATAAAACTTGCAGTACATGTTTATATAATGGAGATTTCAACAGTTTAGTAAGATTGATATCCATTCATAGTAATTATTTGATCTTGCATCTGACTGAACCAATTATCACTTTGATGGTCATATTTGAATATGTTTTTAAATTTTATTAAACTTGGAATATAAGCTTATATTACGAGATCTCAACTGAAGTGGCAACTAGCTGCATGAGTTTGTAACCACCACTTTATGATTTGATTTGATCAATACTGAGAAATGGGCTAACATCATGAAAATGTCAAGTTAATTTTATTAAGAGCAAGGTTAAATTATATATTAATGAAGTGATCTGGCATCTGATTGTCTAAGCTTCTTATGACTTTCAATAGAGTATTTCTAATCAAATTTGGATCTTATTTAGTAAATAGGTTTAAATCCTCAAGATGTTTTATGACTTTTTGTTATAAATTAATTGATCTTGTATCTCATAGACTGTGCTTGTTTGTATGACTTTATCAAACTTGATAAATAAGTTTATCTAGTCAAGCTATAAGACAAGATAGATTATCAGAAATATCCAATCATAATAAGATTTTAACTCTTGCGTCTGCCGTGTGTCAGTTCATTGTGATTCCTAACACTAGGCCATCATGTCACAAACATTAACATTATTCTGACAACAGGCCGACAAGTCCTAATACTAACCTCTTAATTCTGAGTGCCAGGCAGTACCATTTTTATAAGTCTTTGGTATGAATCTGCCGTGGATCAAACCCACAACCTTCCACATCTGAGGTGGATTCTATAACCACTGGGCCACCAGAGCAGTCTACCAAAGACTTGTAAAAGTGACACAACATGGTAGTTCAAGTTAAGTAAAGAATCTTGATTGTTGATTTTCCAACTAAATTGCAATGTAATTTGAACATTATTTTTTTTAATATTAATTTCTTCTATTAAGACAGTAAAACGATCATTCAGAATTGCTTAATTTAGTTTAGAATACATAAATTTCATTCAAAACTTTGTAACTGACCAAAATGTTTCAGGTTTATATAACCCAACATGCATCAAGCGGACATCAAGTTGGTCATGCAGACAGAAGAAAATATAAGGTTGGGTAATATGCTGTATATCTGATAGATGGAACAGTCATACAAATCATTCAGGTCTAGGACGTGGCGACCACTGAGGTTACACTTGGAATATACTATGCAAAGTAATATAAGGTGTCAGTTACATCGTTTAATCACCTGAGGACATCAGTCAATAATATTATATCTGGGACTTTGAACTTCCTTCTTCAATAATATTGATTGCCATTAGCCATAAGAAGATTTATATTTTAAAAAGATCTTTTATGCTATAGTAAAACTTCTTTTATAAACAAAGAAACATTCCACAGGCATTGTTCTTTTAAATTTAAATTAAGTAGAAAATATTTTTTCATTTTACATTCAAAGAAAACACCCATTGGGCACTAAAAAATTTTCTGATGTTTTTATATGCATATACTGTTATGAAATTTGTTATGTCCGTTTTACACCGTTTCAGTCATATGATAAATATAATAAATATTTTGTGTAATTTAATCATTTGTTTTAATATTTTGCTGTTCTCTTGATTTTCTATGCATCCATCGTCCTATTGGTCCATCTTTCTTGTTAAATACTTCTTATAACATTTAGGTTCAAAGTTTTTGCAAAACGTTTAGTATGATTATAGCCTCCCTACCAATGTCAAAAATGAAAACTGTTGGTGTGATAAAAATGCACAGAAATAGTTATTTCATTCACTGATTTATAATTTCTAACCCAACTCTAACCAGAAATGCCCTAGCACTGTCATTTTCTGTATTTGTTGTGCTTAATATACTTTCCTTGCTAACACTATGTCCTGTTATGTATACTATGGGTGAGTCTATTTTCCTCTGACAGCAGAGTGATATAGTTCATCCTGTTTGATAACTGCCAGATAATTCCACAAATTACCAAAGGTTGAGAGTTATAGCAATTTGCTCACATGTACATAAAAATTAAACCATTAGTTAAATCCATGTGAAATGCAAATGTGTAGTTGTCGTTCTTTTCCATGATTTGACATTGTAAATATTAGAAGTAGATTGACATAGTATGTATATTCTATGTACATATACATGTAGTTGTGCATCCACCCCTTTGCTGAAAATAGACTTGTCAAGGAACTGGAAGAAACCAAACAAGCAAGGTAGCATTTTACACTGAAAATGTCAGTTTGAGATGAAACATGCAGTCCCCCTGGTCTTAATACGTTTGAAATTATAAATCAATATATTAAGTGACCAAGTTCTTAATGTTTTAATTTAAGTTATGGTTGTTTTTAAAAAAATTGGATTGAGGGTACAAATAAATGGGGATGTATATTGAGACAATAGGAAGAGCAATATGAAGGGAAAGAAATCTGTTTAGGAGCTTTTGTAGTTTGCCGTCAAAGTATTTATCAAATATTTACCAACAGAGTCCAAAAAACAGTCTTCAATACTACTACAATTTAGTAGTAAGTAATATAGAACATTGTTTTGAAATGTGTCACTTTAATTTACTCTGCTCTGGTTTAGCTGTGATATTTTTCAGCAGAAATGAATTTTTGCATTTGATCATATTTCAAAACTCTTGTGATCATACAAATATAGTATACTAGATTTCTTTTTGGAAGCCATCCATGGTGATCATGACCAGTAAATCTACATGCATTTCCCAAACTTTGTTTAAGCACATATTTAACAATACCGCATTTACTCCCTATGAGTGATTTAGCCATACATGTTGCCAAATTTGTATTTCTAAGAGTTATTACTATAGGTTATACAAAAGAAAACATTGCAGGCAATGACCAACAATGTTATAAGCTTATATTTACACAACAGTATGGAATGAAACACTGATGAGGATAGGCAAATATGGATAATTATTGAGCTTTTTAATTCTAACAGCCATACATGTAGCTGTCTTGCAAAGCTGTTGCTGACACTAGCCAAATTTTGCTAAAACGACATTATCTGTGCACCAGCCTCACTAAGCATGGCAACAGGAATCCTTAGCCACATTTTGGCTAAGGAGACATTTATCCAAAATTTGGATTCTGCCTAAAAGTCATACAATACATTATGGAAAGTGACCATATTGCAGTTAGCCAAATTTTGACTAATCATAGTTACCAAAAGTTTGGTCTTTTGCAGCCATACATAGGGGTTATGGTATAACGGTACCAATTGCGCAAGTCCAGGTGGGAGGAGCTTATGGTGTAGGGTCCATACCATTCAGAAAGAAAGAACAACACAAGCTATGATTGGTGGATTATGTAAGAGTTGTACTTTCTGTTAGGCTTAAAAAATAGTTTAGCCTCTTGGTAACATGTGAATTTATGTTAATTCCTATATAGATAATATTTTGTATTTTTTATGATTTTTTGAAAATGTCATAAACATGACTGAAAATAAGTATGTTGTGACTAGATAACTCATACCCCTGTCTACTTCCAGCAGAGTTATCTCTCTTAAATGCAATGGAGTACCTGGTTTTATCATAGTCAAATTGACAATCTAACATTGTTCTCTATAACAGTGTGTGAGATGCACGCTAAATTAGGATAGAAAATATAGTTATCTCTCCAAATATTAGCATTGAGGTCTATGGAAAAACAATTGGTACCGTGATACCTAAAGGTAATACGAGCTTCACAGTGTATTCAAGGTAACGAGTATATATAGCCACCATTTCTATAATGTCATAGTGTCATTTGGTTAAACAATAAATATTGAGAAGTTTTGGTCTAATATTGACAGACGTTTACATAGAAAATGTATAAAATCTTCAGATGAAGACACATTCTGGCTTTGGAGGGGGGCATTTGATAAAGACGGCTATGGCAGACAGAAAGTTGTATGGCCAGATGGCTCAGTATCAGTGGAGTCTGCTCATAGGATGTCATACATGCGGCAAAATAATTTATTTAAACACAATATACCACGTATGGATGAATGTGGTCACCTATTAGATATTTCACATATATGTCATAATAAATAACGTATAAAAAGTAAACATTTAGTTCTAAAGCATCATGCCATAAACCAGGATAGAGAACATTGTAAGGCTCAAGGAAGGTGTTCTGGTTGTCATAGACCGGTTTGTGTCATATAAGAAATGCTGGATTAAGTGATCTTTGGTAATTTATTATATATATGGTCTTCTTTTCCCCTTTTCTTTTTAACATTTGACAACAATAAACCTTTCTTGTAATTTTTCCTCTCTTGAAATTCTTCATACAATTTATACAATTAAGTTCTTTTCTCACATCTCCTTTTTTTAAATGCTTGTGATTTTTTGTAACCTTTATATCGCGTAAAAATGTTCTGCTCCTGAGCTAGATTTTTAGCAATCCTAGTTCCAAATGAAATTCTATAGCCAATTGCATTGCATAATTTTAGTATTGATTCCCCAGGCCCATTATTTAAAGAGTGCACTGCACTGTGTGCTCTACCAGGAAAATTTCTAGTCCATGTTATATTTCTTGGCAATGAACGCCTTAAAACCCTGTTGGCTGCCTCAACCTTTTGAGTATTTGTGTTCAATTTTGTTTTTCCAAATTTAATGGTCCCAAACGATAATTAATACAATCCCGCAAAATGCCTCAGACTGTTTTGTTACATGTATTTTAAAATTAAATGGCAAATATGGACTTTTTTCCAAGCAGTTACTCTTGCATGCATATGAATTATCAGTACACAGACTATGATCTCCCTGGTAACACTGTACAATAGCATCAACACTGTATGATAGGCAACCCTTGACTCTGTCAGCATCCCCGTTAAGTTTATTAAACGCATTTTTAAACTCCACCTGACACCTCTGACTCAAGTCAATGGTAAACCTATCACACATTTTCTGTCTAGCAGCTTTGGTCAGTCCTGGCATCATGTGAACCAAATTTGGGCACCTTTTTATATATTTCCTGTGGTTTTCAGAGAAATGTCTGGTGTCGATAAAGTTTTTAGGGATAGTTTGAGTGATCCCCTGACTGTATAGGTTGACTGCAGCCCTATAGCTGCTTGTATCTGGATCAGTTGTTATGTTTCGCACTTCACAATTGTCTTTTTTTAGGTTGAGAAGGCATTCTGAGGTCCAAGTTTCCTCATCACCAATATTAGTTTCCTACTGATATTTGCAGTACAATCACAGGTTTTGTTTGTCATATTAAATTCATCTGATTGGTGTTGTATGCGATGAGTACACAATTTATTTTTAGTTGTTAGGGCAATAATGTCATTCTTTGATGTAACATTTTCAGCCTGTATGTAGCAGACTTGTGTTGCTGGCTGAAATGGAGTTTTTCCAACACCAGAATACAAAAGATTGTTATATGAACCATCTCCTTGTACATCAATGATATCAGGTGGATTTCCCCTTGCAATATTAATTTCTCTTAGCTTTTGTCTCCGACATCTCATATCCAAAATATTTTCTTTTATGATTTCTTTACAAATTTTGTTTGAAACCTTTTGCATCCCCTTTGTGGAAGGGGCAGGGATGCTGGCAGACAAGAGTAATTTCCTTAGGCCAGCATTTCCCATTGACACTTGTGTCAACCCAACTTGTAGCCCTCTGTTTATATTGGCTGCTTTGCGTCCAGAACTTTTATTTTCAATTTCTTCAAATAGATTAAACATCTTTGATTTGTAACTACATTTGTTACAAATTGCCCGTTCCCTCCATCCAAGGCCCCATTGCTCTTCAGAGTGCTGGTCCCATTTCAAAAAACCCAAACACATTGGGGATACTTGTGTATGTTCTCGGAATACAGAATTCCACATTAATTCGTTCTGGTGGACATTTATTATCCGCTTTGTAGATGACTCCTCATCTCTGCCAAATAATAAAATACCTACTGTCAGGCACTCTACAATACTTTTATTTGTATAGATCTTTGATTATGTAATCACTCTTATTCTGATATTGTTGTTTTTTTTCTTTGATGTAATGCATATAATTTAAATCACATTTAAGTGAACTGAGTTTTATTATATGGAGAATTAAGACATGGAAAGAAAATTATTACACATGTGTAGGTATCTCACTAAGTTATCTCCCTTCATGGAACAAATCTTTTCAAGAAATAAAAAGTGACATTTTCAGAACTTTTTCTGTCAATAATGAGAAGATTAATAATACAATATTAACTAAAGCACTGGATAATTATGCAAATTACAGTAGAATTGCTTTCATAATTTGTCAGAGCAAAGCTTACTGTTTGTGTGTTGTCTTTTTATAAACAATTATTCTTGCACTGGTTTAATTAAAGCCAATTAATATTAACTTATTGTGTGGAACCAGTACAAATTGCATGTGTCTGTATGCATTAAATTATTTACCCTTTTATTTCAGATGTATATGCACACTGTTCCACCTGCAGTTTTGATGAAACTAAGGGCCACAGCAATACTGGTGCCAATGCATTGTCACTCTTATTCGTCGGCATAGCCTCCACATACTGATCCCGTGTGAGTCTAATAAACTTTCTATTCTCTGATTTTTGTACATTGTTGTTTTCAAATCTGATTCCTTTATTGAAAGGTACACATCCCTTTTGGAAACAGACTCTCCTCCTGTTTTTTACTCCCTTGGAAGTGCTAGACTTATTACTTTTTCTTGGCATTTTTCTGTTCTTTATTCCCCAAAGTATTTAAAATTCTAAACCAAAAGTGCTTATAAGTTGTATTATACAAGGTGTGATCACAGAATTATTCACTACATGAATATTAGTTGCTATTTAAGGGAGGAAAGTTTGTTGTTTATGTTACAGAAGGGATTTGGGAGGCTGAACTGTGTGAAAGGACTGGGGTCAGTGACCTCACTCATTTAGAGGCAGTGAAAGTTGTTGATAGCCTAGACTGTTTTTAAAGATTAGGTCATGTCCACCTGTCCCTGCTGTTACTTTCTGTGTTTGTGAAACAAATATAAGTCCTTTACTTTATATCAAAATGTCTCTTTAAGTGTAGAACTGGTACATGCTAACTAGTGCATTGACCTTTGACCTTACTATTACATAATATGACATAATGTGATTTATCCCATATCACCAAAGTGAAGTATGATACGTGTTAATATGAATAAGACACAACTCATAGTTAAAAGAATTCATTTTATTTCAAAAGATGAGTTTGATAGTGAAGCAAAGGTATGAAAACAAGAGTTAGAACAGCTCAATAACATTTCTATACACAATCATATAAAACATAGCTTAGTACCTCATAAAATTGTTTTTGACAAGCGAGACTAAGTACATTTGTTACTTATATAGTCCCAAGCTATTTCACAGATTATTGGAAAAATCAAGGTTTGCTATAGGTATAACGGTACCAAATGCGCAAGTCCAGGTGGGAGGAGCTTATGGTGTAGGGTCCATACCATTCAGAAATAAAGAACAACACAAGCTATAATTGGTTTATTATGTAAGAGTTGTACTTTCTGTTAGGCTTAAAAAATAGTTTAGCCTCTTGGCAACATGTGAATTTATGTTAATTCCTATATAGATCATATTTTGTATTTTTATGATTTTTTGAAAATGCCATAGGCATGACTGAAAATAAGTATGTTGTGACTAGATAACTCATACCCCTGTCTACTTCCAGCAGAGTTATCTCTCTTAAATGCAATGGAGTACCTGGTTTTGTTATCGTCAAATTGACAATCTAACATTGTTTTCTATAACAGTGTGTGAGATGCACGCTAAATTAGAATAGAAAATATAGTTATCTCTCCAAATATTAGCATTGAGGTCTATGGAAAAAACAATTGGTACCGTGATACCTTATACTAAGAGACACCAGCCAAATGTTGGCTAATCATACATTTGGTTCCCATCTAAAGGTGTGAAGAACAGCTTTGTAAGAATTAGCCAAATGTTGGATAATTTAAAACCTGCCTAGCTCCTCCAACAGACAGTCAAGCTATAGTGATAGACCATATATTGATGATCAAAAAAGCTCATCCAAGAGTCTCATTATGTGCATTTTCCACTTTGGGTTAAGAGATTTTAGCCCACAGCAGATGCCTGATTTGAGTAAATGAAAACGCTCAAGTGAAATCGGAAGCTGTTAGAGTTTGAAAGCTATGTACTTCAAAGCATTTAATATCTTAGTTTAAAAGTAACATTAATTATTAAATGTTCTTCTTGTTATAATAACAAACTTATTTCAACTGAATATATGTAAATAGTTCTATATCTTGACGTAAGTGTGATATGCGAGCGGGTATTGGTGTCATGCACATTGAAAACGTCATTTACATCTTTGTACATACATCTCTGTTAACATGATGACTTGTTAATATTTGATAATGATTTATTCTGGTGTTGCTGACTGTATGTGATTTAATTATGCAGACAAAACTTGTGTCAAGTGGAAGAAATGCAGTTTTTATACAGGAAGCAATAATTGTATTGTCACGTGATTTTTCGGTCTCTGTATGGTACCCTGTTTTCTTCAAAGCATTATGTGTGTGCCAATGCACAAAATCTATTTATAGCCTATGCTGACCCTGTTATGATCTTCGCAATGACAACTAGTTATAATTATCAGAGAAGAACTCTACATATGTGTTAAGCCCCAAACTCTATCAAAACATTAATGAGCCAATTTTGTGTAAACAAAGCCTTTATTGATAATGAACATGTACTATTAATCTTTAGTCAACACTTCTAACGGAAACTTGACACTGGGAGACATGTATCGTTGATAGAGATAATCAATTGCTTACCTTACGTCAAGATTTGAATTAATAATTGGTTCTGGATACATTTGAAGAAACAGAAGTGGCCGCTCATATGCGGGACATTTTACATATTTTGTACTAAAATAATGGCTGCGTTAGAGAATCGGCTGTTCTTCAGGGTTGAATACAAACTCGTTGGTGCCAAGGGATTCTGCCCGTAAGAAGCGGCTGGCTACTAGTCAGGGAGGGCCGTTCAAAAGTAGGACTACTGTATATATATATATATATATATATATATATATATATATATATATATATATATATATATATATATATATATATATATATATATATATATATATATATATATATATATATATATATATATATATATATATATATATATATTAAAATACCTTTAAATGTTTGCTACTGGGGTAAAAACAGAACCTATCAGCTATAGTTCACTTATACCACGACCAGTTGTATCGGACTGTTTCAGAAACTGCTGATATAATTAATAATAATAATAATGAGGACTTTGTATAGCGCCTAATCCTTTGAAGCTCTAAGCACCTTACACCATCTATAATGATATTACTACACTACAGATAAACAATGAAATTGGAAAACATAAAAAACTTGCTGAAAACATATAAGATACAAAACAAATGTTTCTGATATCATAACTACTGTTTAATGAGATATCAGTTATTTTTAAAAATATTTTAAATAATTGAAAATTGGGTAATTAATGAATTTTTTGCATGTGGCGTGAATTTGTGAAACAGTGAAACATGGTTGGCAGCTGTGTGTATGTATTTCAGATTATTGCAACAGGGAAATTGTATCACTAATGCTAAAATATATTTTCCAGAGTTCTGTTTGGATTAGAGTAGGTATTTTATACCTTACTATTGCCCCATTCGTCTTAAGTTTTCTTGAAAGAGAAAACAGTAGTAAACTAAATTGCCAATGTAAACTTAAATACAAACCAGAATTCTTCAGTTTCTAAGTTAAAGTAATCACAATATTTATATCCATAAAGAATCATTTAAATTCTGAAATTACCATTTGGTCACATTGTGTACTTTTATTTTTATGCATAATAACCTCTCCATGCCGAACTTATCAGAGTACAAGTATTTGCACTTTGTGTAGTTAGGATGCACGTGGTTTCTGTATTTGCTCATGTTAGTTGTTGCTCTAAATGCCACTTCTGTACAAAATGCATCACTGGTTGAGAAACCAACACCATTAAGCACCTTGCATTACATGGTAACATATTCACAATATCCTATGGGTAGCCTAATTTTCCAATTTGATCTGGTCTGCCAAACATTAAGCTCACACCGGTTTTGATAAGAATGACCTTACTAAATCATTGCTATATTTAATGAGCATATTATTAACACTGCAAACGATTTTGGTTTTGAGACGATGGATACCATAATTTAGACTAGAAGGAATTGTTGACAGTGATATCAATTGATAATGGAACTGTGCATTGCCTTTTTACAAGGAGTATGATCACTATTGTCATCTAACTTTAATGCAGGCTACAATTCTCCAGAAACCTCTCATATCAGGCCATATTATATCACAAGGTACAAAAATAAAAATGTATTGAATACCTGTCTTTCTCATGGATATTCATTTTCTAACTTATTTAATCTATGTCATCAAATTACTAGTACATGCTGCTTTCCAACAATTACATATGATGCATATAAATTTAATACTGAAAATCATGTATGAAATCCTTCTAATATCATCGAGTTCTAACTTTTTTTAAATGAAAAATGAATGAAAAAATTATTTGAATGGAAAACTCCATATACAGCTTGATGAAGAGTATAAGACAAAGCCCAGACTTTATGATCCAACATTATGGACCTATATGCCAGCAAATATGCATTATCTCTGTGAAATTCTTAGGCAACTGTTTTAGTTCTTTAGCTTTAACATAGAAGGTTTATATTTTGAATATTTTATAAAATATTTGATCTGGGTCCATGGACGTCTTGCCAGAATAGGCATCTTTCTCTTTGCCTCTTCGCATGCTGCTATTCCTAGTAGTGAAGCTGTTCTGATTAATTGTCCAGGTTGTCTTTCTACAGCTGCCTTATCCTTCTTTAGCCATGGTACTCTTGCTGTTTTCTTCTTCTCTGCCTTAACAATTGATTTGCAGCTTTTACCTACAAAACAAATAATCCCTCTTCATTTCGGATGATAGATTCACCAAACATTTATACTATTTTAACTACAAATTATTCAACTGTTTACCATTTAAGAAATATGAAGAAACCAATACTGCCAATAGGAAACATTGAAATTAGGATCTTGGGTTCACACTAACAAATATATTAGTTTACCATACTATTTAGTTTGCTTTAACAGCAACAGCTACAAGTGAATATCATCTACAAACACAGTAAACATTAGGTAAAACGTTTAACCTAAGCATTACGGCCATATAGTATATGAAATCTAGCCAGTGAAAGAAAGAAACAAGTTCAGTTGTTAACATTCTCTAAGTACACATCAAATCACAAAAGGATTACTGTGACATTAACAATATATTAATTACATTTACTGAAACAATGAGTTATGACATAAAATAAAGTTAAATTGTTTGGGATCACTGATTTTATTAAACAATCTTTATAGTACAGATGTTAGTAATTGACAGTAATGTCTTTCATTATAATGAAAAAATCTTGTGGTTTTGTAAAAAAATATATTTCTATCAGTGCTCTTATGCTCTGAAATATAGTTATAAGCATACAGGAACGGGTCCAAACATTGCAGTATGATACACTTACATAACATGTTACACTCGTGTTTCAACTAATAGATATTACATAAGTGCATATACTTAATATGCAAGCATCTATTGTTTCCGGCTATGAATAATCATAGGATCTGGAAAGTCATTGTGTGTGACAACCATAAAGATAGTGAATTCATAGTCTTAGTGGTTTGTCAGGATCATATCAGTATCTTTTATTTTGGTAAGCATTGCACATCAATTTATTTCCGGAGCTAATCTTCAAAAGCATCAACTGTAATACATTACCTTCACAAAATTATGTTTTTTATTCTTCTTCCTTCACTGAACAACCATCTTGAAGGTCTTCAATAATATCTGTAAAGATACTGTTCAAATTTATTTTATATTACATAAAATGTATGAACTGGATACTTGCCAATTGTTTTCGTTAATAAAAAAAATATTATAACAAGGTAACAAAACTATCTTCTGAAATTTAAAATTGGAACCTGACTATCAAATATGATGTCCACGCTATCATTTTTATTTGCGAATGCTTTCATCATATTTCCTGAAGTTACAAAAGCTACATATCAAATACATAGAACAAATCACACAGAAAATGTTCGCTTCACATGACATACTGTCTAGCTATGATACATATCTGGGTTAAATATCAACAAAAGGACAAATCAATTGACAAGCAACACTGCAGAATAATAGGACAGACTTTGGATAATGATGATGTTTGTAATGATAATGACAAATACTGGATTGCAAAAGAAACCGAAAATGAATGATTCTTAAGCTACAATAGGTCAGTAAAATCAAAGAGATTATATTTAAACCAGTTATTTGAAAATTTAACACACTGAATGTCATCTATACATAAACTTAGAAGAAGGTAAAAATGCGGTTATGAACGCACTCCATCCCAGGAGCAGTTATTTTTGAAAAATAACACCTCTATATAAATTTTTTAATAAAATCAGCTCTCAAATCGAGGTTTTATTATCTTAAAATTAGATTAAAATTAAAATTCCATACAATTTAAAGTTTTCATCCTAACGGTTCCATTGGAAAACAACAGCTCGTTGATAAAACAAGTTTCCATAGCAGTCAAAAACAATAAATTTTATTTTTACCGTTCCGAGCGCACTTAATTCATTTTTAGCTTAATCTGAGACCTGCACAGATACTAAAAATTAAAATTATTCATCAGATTGCCATTTTACATGATTAAACTGTATGGAATTTTAATTTAAACTTAATATAAACATATATGTTTAATGTAAGACATTCAGCCGGTTTATTCATAAACGATTATCGAGCTGGGAAATTTACTGACAAACCTACATATGGGTCATTTGACTACAACACAGGAACTAGAACAACTTGCTTTTGTTTTTCAAATACGGGTATACTCGAATGTTGGTCTCGTGTGATTGCTTCCCGAGAACTTGGTCGCCCAACTGTTAAGTTAAATACTTGCAAGAACGGTTCTAATTTTATTAAAGCGTCTGATGGTTCGATTTGTGTTATTTATGATACCAATCATGAAAAATTTCAGCGGTGGATCAACGAGGAAAACCCTAATTTGTTTGATGAGCTACCTGATAAAGTCAAAGCAAGATTGAAGAAACTCGGCTATTCAATAACAGATCGCTATCGAATAATACTTAACGGTGATGAATCTGGTTTTGAATTGATATAATGGCCGATTGCAAATGTGTTTACGTTATCAGCACAATATCGCTTATCGTCAAAATTGATTAAACCGGATTTATTAATTATTGCTGTAGATAATTGATGACGCTTAGATTGAATAACAGTCATTGACTCTGTGTGTTTGGTAAGATCTCCGGCGTGTACAGATTCATATAGATCATGATTAAACGTTTTTTTAACAGATTTTTTGACACCTTTAGATTTAATCATACTACGACTAGGATCTACAGCAAACACCGAGTACATTTTAGGGCGTAGTCCGATAAATTCTTTAGTCGGATTAAAACATAATTCATCTTTAAATTTTCCAATTATTTTTTTATTTGAGTTGTCATTGTATTCACCAACTACATCCGATAAGTCAAACAATGATCGATTCTGATCAGTATTATGATATAAATCGTCATCGCAATCACCACTAGGAATTTCATACAATAGCGAATCAGTATCTGAAAAACATAATCTCGCATTCGGGTACTCTTTTTTAATAAAACCGTAGTGAAAATCATACATCAGCCACTTTGAAATATCTAACACCGACGCACCGATATAAATCGGTTTTGCTAATAAAATATTGGTTTTAAACTTCTTTACAAATACAAGATTATCCTTAATGATAATTCATCCATTGAAGTCGTTGGACGCGATTAATTTTGAGAACCTTTTTGAGTTTTCGTTTACTAATTCTATGTTACACCGATTTCTTACATTTTCCATCGTTTTACCGAAAACGCTGTTATTCATCATTTTGAAAAATTCTCTTTGAAAATCATTAGTCGCCTTCGCTCGCATATCGGTGTTATATTTGATATAGCTAGCGAGCCAGGGTGATTGATAGAACTTTAACGCTCGGTGAATCTTTACAACTACAAGTCCAGCTTGTACAGCTTGATGAAGTACTCGGTAATGGCACACATAATTCTGTTTAGGTAATAAATTCGGTACTAGTTTTTCATGTGATTGAGAAGAACCGTTTATTTTTC
Organism: Unio pictorum; assembly: GCA_030141615.1. Lineage (NCBI taxonomy): Eukaryota > Metazoa > Mollusca > Bivalvia > Unionida > Unionidae > Unio > Unio pictorum. The sequence continues at coordinate 17,743,277 of JARLTB010000203.1, forward strand.
CTCGATTGATTAATTGCTCAAGTGATAGTAAATGGTCTGGCACAGACATTTTTTCAGCTAGAAACGGGTAATCGTTATGGCTGTCATGAAGATGTTTCGGGTAATCGATATCACATTCGATGAAGAAGGAAAAATCTGACTTTGATAAATCTACTGTACAGTTTCCTGTGATGGAATTAAATTGTTCTTCGGTGAACCAATCTCCACATTGACATGGCATATGCTCTGACATTGCCCAGCCATAAAGATTATTTGTATTAAATATATTAGGAAAAATATTGGATTATTTTTTATGAAATCTGGGATATATTTATTATTCGCCGTGGACTTCTTTTTCGTTATAATACTAATACCACCGCGGATTAATTTTTCAATAAATTGATATTTGTCAGGATCGGTAATTAATTCGAGTTCAATTCCTGTCATCTTCAACATCGCATCCCAGGCTAGTCCTGATGATGACACATACCAGCACGGATCTAGCTTATACGCTAACATTGAACTATTTTTAAATTCTGTGATAATATCCGTCAACAATAATACATCTTGGATAAGATACTCGTCAAAATAATCTCCGATTGTGTTACAGCTGAGAGCTTCAAATGTTTCTAAAGCTCGTTTATAATCGTCCGCGGACACATTTCCACGTGTTAACAAAGAATAAAATTCATCATGATGCGGTAATTTAGTCTCTGTGAGTCGCGAATAATTTGTTATATACTCATACGGAAAGATTGCTTTAGCGCGCATCATTGTCGACTTATCACCAAAATGTTTATCCAACGTTGGAAATACTGAACAATTTTTCGCTAACTGTTCTATCGTTGCATTCATAAATTGATTGCTGTCGATAAATTTCAATTGCCGTCGAATTGTCAATGACATAAATTTCTCACAATTATTTGGGATCGCATCAACAGTGTGCTTACCGATTAATCGCTGTATTTCAGGATCTGCTAACGCTGTTACAATAAAATGGCTATCATAACCTTTAAAATTATGCGCAATTACTGGTATAAACGTTTGCTGATATCTTTTAGCGCAATCTTCGTGAGCTGCACCGCGATAATTACCAGTAATATTACAATGTGACTTATCAATATCTTTATTTAACTCGATGTTACACACATGACAATGAGTCGCTGTAGCATATTCAGCCAATTCTTTAGGGGTTAATTTATTCGGTGCTAATTTTTTTGTTAAAATATTATCAGCATCAGTTAACAAATTTCTTAATAACCAAACAGCAGGATCTTCATCAGAATCGCTTTTGCGACGGTATAACTTAACAGGTTTATCATATCTCTCATCGAGACTATTAATTTTATAGGCTACGGATATTGGAACATGTTTTTGAATCACTGTAGTAGTTCTAGATGGTGATACGGTATCACGTTGTTGAGGTACTAGCATCGCCTCAAAATCATATGTTATTATTACCGGTATCGACAACTTATTTCTTTGAGTTTTAAATTTTAAAATATTGTTCGCAGCAGTTGGATATGATGCTCGTTGATCGTAGATGCAATTTCGTTGGTGAAGAATGAGATCATCATGTTTGGTAAAGCCAGCTAGACACTTTACACAAAAATGATATTTATTCTGATGTTTAGAAAACTGTTTGCGGGCAAGACCGTTAAAGATTTTTAGAAATATGAAATGGTTCTTATATAACAATAAATTTATTGTAGTATTATTCGGTGTTTTTGACAATTTTCGAGGAAATAATTTATTGGTGTTATCAAGACCGAATATATTTAATCCTCCGGGCAACAGCGATTTATTATTCTCAACGAACATATCAATTTGATCAATCTTTACCGGGAATTTTAAACCGCTAGTATTAATTTCACCAAGATATGGTAAATATTTTCCGACCCTATTAGGATCTTTATCAGCTGGGTGTAGCGCGGCGAGAACACTCCAGATCAAACACTTTTCATCGTCTGATTTCACGTTTATACAACATTGCGATGTTTTTATACACAGTGGAAGTTCGACAAATGATCCGGCGTGTAACGGATTATATTTAAATACATCAAAGTGAATCAGCTGCTATTTATTAAATACCCACCCTGATCCAACTCCTGTGTACTCTTCAACATCATTTATATATTTAGCGGTAATTTCCGCTGAGATTTCATCTGTGTTATCATCGGCTAGAATTATACGAGCCGGCTGTGTTAAATCAACTTCAATTTCCTTAGCCGGATTTATCGCAGAGTTAAATTTTACAACCGCTGTAATAATTATTTTCACATTGGGATTATCCCTGATTATATTTCTGATTAATATTGGCATTGCAGCACTAACTGCATCATCAGGCTCCCAAGCGTAAACGCGATCGTGATCGTCAATTGCTGATCTAACCAGGGATAAATTATATTGTCGTTGTGGAGGATCTTCTTCGATTTTTTCATCTTCAACAAGAAGTTTTTTAAACTTTTCTAAATCTACATTTGACCTTGGATATTTAAAAGTTTTCCCGGTTTTATCAAAATATCTTTTTAATAAGTCTTTAACAATAAGGTGTCGATTATATCGTGCCATTATTGTTCTATTATATATTAAATATCTTTAATTAGAATCAAATATATGTTTTAAACGGAGAATAATTTAAATTTTAATTTAGATTTAACTTTAGTTAAATATATAATATGCCTTTCCAAAAAGGATGTTACAATTGCAAATGGCTCCCAGTTGGATCTACTACAACCTGTGGGAAAACCTGCACCGGAGACTACTGTGGTATTCATCAATTTGCTATTCGAAAAAATAATAATACAGGACCACAACCTTGTTTCATTTGTTGTCGAGGAGTTCGAGGTCCGTACAATTTATGTGGAAAATGTGGCGGTGGTAAATATAGATCACTGTTATCATATTACAATACGAGGGTGAACAAATATTACCAGCGTAAAGAGCCTCCAACCATTGAAGAGTTTTGCAATAATCAAAAAATAATTAAAGATAAAATTAAAGTATAAGATGTAGATGAAAAATCCTTGAACGTGTCTTATCGCGGTAATTATAGGGAATATTTTGTCATTTTAAAAATCTTTTTTTTGGTCACAGATTTTCACTACGATTCAATGATAACTCTATCAAAAGTGTTGAAACTTCGGAATTTACTATAATATTAATATTTTCCGAACTTTCAACAATGAAAAATTTCACGGTCATGTGATAAAAAAATAAAACGTTAAAATTTTACAAATGGGTCTCTCGCTACGATAGCTCAGAATGAATCAAAGATAACTCTATCAAGGAAAGGCGAATTTTATTATATTATTAATATTTTCCGCCCTTTCCTCATCGAAATCTCTCTGAAATTTTACGGTCGAATAGTGTGATAAAAAATATAACAATTTCATCTATGATTTATCATTGATGATTAACAAATGGTTTACTCGCTACGATAACTCAGATTAACCCGTAGATGATTCTATCAAAAGTGGAGAAAGGGCGAATTTCCTATAATATTAATATTTTCCGCCCTTTCTCCATTGGAAATGTAAAATCCTTGCCCGCGGAGAATCGCTCTGCTGTTGATCAATTAATTTTTGTAATCGAAAAAGTCTACGGAAATTAACGTGGAAAATCGACCATCTGACCCGATTGAAATTTCATCTGATTTTACTCAATTTTACCGATTTTTCAGATTTTGAGTAATTTTTGGTAATTTTTCGGTAAAAACCGGTTATTTTTATTTGTAATTGAAAAAGTCTACGGGAAATTCCATGTAAAATCGACCAACTGATCGTAAAATTTTCAACAGATTTTAATCAAAATCTGTGAAAAATCGGTAAAAATCTGTGAAAAATCATCAAAATCTGAGAAATTTTCAAAAATCTGGATAAAATAATTTTTTATTAAAAAAAAATAAAAATTTTTTATTAAAAACTCTTGAAAGATTATTCAAAAATTGATTCTTTTTAGCTAAGGAAAAAAGTCTACGAGAATTAACATTGAAAATCGACCATCTGACCCGATTGAAATTTCATTGATTTTTCATCTGATTTTACCGATTTTTCACAGATATTTGTGAAAATTTCAGTGATTTTTCGGTAAAAACCGATTATTTTTATTTGTAATTGAAAAAGTCTACGAGAAATTACATGTAAAATTGACCATTTGACCTGTCGGATTTTGATTAAAATCAGTGAAAAATCGGTGAAAATAGGTGAAAAATCGATAAAAATCTGTGAAAAAAAACAGAAAATCTGTGAAATTTTCAAAATCTGGAATAAATAATTTTTTATTAAAAAATCTTGAAAGATTATTCTATTCAAAAATTAATTCTTTTTAGCTAAGGAAAAAAGTCTACGGGAAATTACATGTAAAATTGACCATCTGACCCACTGTTTTTACCTAAATTTGTGAAAATTTCAGTGATTTTTCGGTAAAAACCGATTATCGAAAAAGTCTAGGGGAAATTCCATACAAAATCGACCAACTAACCCGACGGATTTTTTCCAGATTTTGAAAAAAAATTTCTTTTGAAATTTCATGTTCTTACCTAATTTTGAGTGATTTTTCGGTAAAAACCGGTTATTTTTATTTGTAATTGAAAAAATCTACGAGAATTAACATTGAAAATCGACCAATTGACCCGACGGATTTTGATTAAAATCGGTGAATAATTGATAAAAATCAGTGAAAAATCGGTGAAAATCGGTGAAAAATCACCAAAAATCTGGAATAAATAATTTTTATTAAAAAAATCTGTGAAATTTTCAAAAAATAATTTTTTATTAAAAAATCCTTTTCAAATTAATTCTTCTTAGCCAGCTCCCATAGTTCGCAATAAAACTTTGCATCTTCCTTACACGGCTTTATAGATTCTTTTAATCTGATTTTATCTTTGCTGAGTAGGTTAATAATAATATCCTTCTCAGAAGATTCCTCTTGCAGTTGTTTAATCATGTGCTCGTTTTCTTGACGTTGATCTGTTAATGAATTTATCATGTGCTCATTTTGTTTTTGTTGGTCGATTAATCGTTGCATTTGATTATACTGCTCTGTCAACAAATTATTTAATCGCTGAATCTGTTCTCTGTTATCAACAACTTCTCTAGTCAGCTGCTGCTGTTCTTCATCACCACCACCAATCTTATGTTGTTGTTCATTTAGCTGCAATAATAATCTCGAATTTTCATTTTCAAGATTATTATTTCTTCTAGCGGAATTATCAGATTGAATTTTTAGCTGTTGAATTTGTGAATTTAATTTTTTAATTATATTATCCTGGGATAATAAATGTATCTCATTCTGCTGTATTGTACTCTGCAACTGTTGATTATCAAGCTGCAATTGTGTATTATCCAACTGCAACTGATTATTATCGTTATTATCGTTATCGTTATTATCGTTATTACCTAATCGTGTTTGGTTTATTATCAGCGGCTCTTGTGTTATATGTTCAACAATCCGATTTAAAATGTTATATTTGGTTTTATAATATTTGTTTTGTCCACCCCAAATGGAATATAATCTTCAAACCCCAATATGATACTTTCGAGTAATATTCGCAATCGTATCTCGTCCTCGCAGATTGATAATCTCTTCGATTTGTTCTGGTGTTAGCGCTGTCGGTTTTATTGACATTTTTTATATTTAATAATTATAAAATCCTTCAAGATTTTCAACGTAAAGTCCTTTCAAGATTTTCAAAAAGATTTTCAAAAAGATTTTTAAATATTTCCAAAAATTATCAATAATTATCAATTGCTGTTATTGACGAGGGTGTTGATACTACACTTGATAATATCATTGAAGATGTATTTGATAATATCATTGAAGTTGTATTTGATATTACACTTGAAGTTGTATTTGACAATATCATTGAAGCTGTATTTGATAATATTATTGAAGCTGTATTTGATAATATTATCAATTATTTTTGGAAAATCTTTTCAAGATTTTTATTTTTATAAAATTATTTTTTTCAACATAATAATATATCACCGCTTTTTATTGTCACAGCGTTAGCAGATCCTGAAATACAGCGATTAATCGGTAATCACACTATTGATGGGATCCCAAATAATTGTGAGAAATTTATGTCATTGACAATTCGACGGCAATTGAAATTTATCGACAGCAATCAATTTATGAATGCAACGATAGAACAGCTAGCGAAAAATTGTTCAGTATTTCCAACGTTGGATAAACATTTTGGTGATAAGTCGACAATGATGCGCGCTAAAGCAATCTTTCCGTATGAGTATATAACAAATTATTCGCGACTCACAGAGACTAAATTACCGCATCATGATGAATTTTTATCTTTGTTTAACACGTGGAAATGTGTCCGCGGACGATTATAAACGAGCTTTAGAAAACATTTGAAAGCTCTCAGCTGTAACACCAATCGGAGATTATTTTGACGAGTATCTTATTCAAGATGTAATATTGTTGACGGATATTATCACAGAATTTAGAAATAGTTCAATGTTAGCGTATAAGCTAGATCCGTGCTGGTATGTGTCATCACCAGGACTAGCCTGGGATGCGATGTTGAAGATGACAGGAAATTGAACTCGAATTAATTACCGATCCTGACAAATATCAATTTATTGAAAAATCAATCCGCGTGTGGTATTAGTATTATAACGAAAAAGAAGTCCACGGCGAATAATAAATATATCCCAGATTTCATAAAAAAATAATCCAATATTTTTCCTAATATATTTTAATAAAAATAATCTTTATTGCTGGGCAATGTCAAAGCATATGCCATATCAATGTGGATATTGATTCACCGAAGAACAATTTAAATTCCATCACAGGAAACTGTACAGTAGATTTATCAAAGTCAGATTTTTCCTTCTTCGTCGAATGTGATATCGATTACCCGAAAAAATCTTCATGACAGCCATAACGATTACCCGTTTCTAGCTGAAAAAATGTCTGTGCCAGACCATTTACTATCACCTGAGCAATTAATCAATCGAGGGAAACATAAACGGTTCTTCTCAATCACATGAAAAACTAGTACCGAATTTATTACCTAAACAGAATTATGTGTGCCATTACCGAGTACTTCATCAAGCTGTACAAGCTGGACTTGTAGTTGTAAAGATTCACCGAGCGTTAAAGTTCTATCAATCACCCTGGCTCGCTAGCTATATCAAATATAACACCGATATACATCTTCTAAGATTTTTACTGTAGTGTATTATAGGCTAATCCTTGCAGGAATGAGGACTTTTACAAAAACACGTGGTTGATCTCATATGATCATTCTCAACCAATCTGGAAATATCGCTATTGGCATTTCATTAATTTGTAAAGAAAACATAAATGTGTTTGCAAAACTCAACTGTAACTTAATCGGAGCCGACACCCTTTGAGACTGGGCAGAGTTTCAAGAAATAAGAAACACGTATGTGAGTGACAATTGAAAATGTGATACACTCTCACACTAATGAGTAGGAAACACTAAAATAACATAAAACACAACAGTACAAAATATGAAAACAAAACAAATAAGTAATTGGATTTGACAACTATATCAAACTCATGAAGTCAAATATTAATATATGGATTTCATGTAGTCAAACACTGCTGTTACAAACTTCATGTAGTCAGACACTACTGTTACAAATTTCATGTAGTCAAACACTAGGGCATAACCGACTTTTGATCCGGAAATCGGATTCCACCGGATAGTATGAAACTTCCGATTAATCGGAGTCGGGCAAGGCAGGAACGACCGATTCGGATAATAAAATAATAAGTTGAATTTTTATAGCACCGTGTTCTAACACTGCGTGTCATTCGATAGTGCGTTAATAAAGTTAAATAAGAAGTCAGAAAAGTTCAATATGGTCAACACAACCACGCTGTGAGACAATCTATTTGAACGGACGGGTGAAAACCGGAAATGAATCCGGATATGGGTAAAAGTACTAAGTAGCATGTTAGACACAGCAAAAGCAGATACCAGAAACCCAGAAACGGAGGATGAATTTTTTTAGAAAAAAAAATACGGATTTAGCATTTCCGATTATTGAATCGTATCCGGAATCGGAAAAATTTCAATGCCCAAAATCCGGAATCTGAAATCGGTAGAAAAAATGCTAATCGGTTATGCCCTACTACTGTCATTACATTCATGTAGTCAAACACTACTGTTATTACAAAAATCATGTAGTCAAACACTACCCTTTAAGCACTACGTCGATATCACCACAATGTGTATCTAGTGTTAACTCGGCCCGTTTCCCGGCACGGTCACTCCCACCCTCCAGACTTATACCTACACGTGGGCACTGAACTGGTTGGTTTAAGATCGTAATGGTCGCACCAGACATCCTAGTATTCACATACTCATCCGGCTAGTCATACCCAGTGAGCTGAATATGGAAAAGAAATAACTTTCCGAATAGTCTGCTTTAATTGTTTGTTTGTTTTTTGTGGGTTTAACGCCATTTTTCAGCACAATATAGGCTTTAATTGTAACTACTTTAAAATATATGACGCTTACGAATAGGTAATATAAACCGTATGTATGTATGGTATGTATGTATGTATGTATGTATGTATGTATGTATGTATGTATGTATGTATGTATGTATGTATGTATGTATGTATGTATGTATGTATGTATGCATGCATGTATGTATGTATGTATGTATGTATGTATGTATGTATGCATTTTCATAAATATCATTGCAAATGTTATTAATCATGTTCATTATAATATATATATATATATAGTCGTGCTCATTGATAAATAACCCGCACGTGCGGCGCAAGGCAATGGAAGTATCACGCAATACAAAGAAAAAGTATATGTATAAAAATATGATTGCGCGCGAAACACGACCCTTGGTAATAATAAAATGTATGGTGGTCTAACTGGGCCATATCGGGCATTTCGTAACATCAACAGCAAACAGTTAAAATCACCGATTTATTGAGAAAATGTCATCGACGTTTGGAACATAGAAGGATTATATTAATTCCTTAATAGTACTGCTGTATACATTAAATTTAGTAATGTCCTATTACAAGGATTTGTAAAATTCAACAAATAGTTAGTTTCCCTATAACACCAAGTCAATTTTTGAAAGAACTTACATCAATGTGAATTAAATTCAAAACTACTCGTAAAAGTTATATCAGAAATCTTAAATGAACACTGCATTTCGAATGAATTCTAGAGTATTCCAAACGAATTCCAATCTTGAAAGTGCAGATATACAAATAGCTTGTTGGTGTGCTAACAGTATTTATGTCTCACAATGATATAACCCCAAAACATATGTGGAATCAATCATACTCTCTCTCTTCTCTTTCTCTCTCTCTCCTCTCTCTCACTCTCTCCTCTCTCTCTCTCTCTCTCTCTCTCGTCTCTCTCCTCTCTCTCTCGTCTCTCTCTCTCTCTCTCTCTTCTCTCTCTCTCTCTCTCTCTCTCTCTCTCTCTCTCTCTGACACCCCGTCCCCTGGTAAGGAGTCCGATTACCCCATAATGATGGTAAATTGTTCTCCTATTTGTTAGGTGACTAATCTTTCTAAAAGCCCCATAAAAACCTACTAACTTAACTTCCTACTTACTTACGTCCGACTTGATAATCATCCTTTTTCATTAACTGATATGAATGTAAGCGGAACTTACTAAAAAGAAATAAAAATGGTATCAAATTGTTCTCAGATGATGAGGGAGGTTGCGGATTCGAACCCATGCTGAGTCATAAAAAAGAATTATAAAATGCTACTAAATATGCCTCGCTTGCGCGTCAGCATGAAGAGGGTTAGTGTTAGGACTGGACGACCTTGTGTCAAGATAATATGACTGGGTGAGACAAGATGCTGTGTCAGCAGAGCGACAATCATCTGCTAGACAAAACCATATACTGCCACACTGCAGAATTTATAATGATATGACTGAACAATTGTTAAAGCTACGGTTAAATCTCTCTCTCTCTCTCTCTCCCTCTCTCGTCTCTCATCTCTCTCTCTCTCTCTCTCTCTCTCTCTCTCTCTCTCTCTAAATTCACAAATCAATAAATCTTATGTAATTTAGATTAATTCTCTCCTAATGTACAATGCAAAACGCCAATGTACTTGTATGTTAATACATTTATCAAACAAAAAATATGTTTTGGTCGAAACTTTACCTGCAGTGACTTAGTAAATATTGAAAATCTACATGGTCAAACAAACTCAATTTCAAACATTTGAAACACATACATGTAATTTATACTGACGTCAGTCCGTGCTGTAATTGGCAAAATGTTTCAACATGGTGTCAACAATTCGATCAGCGCGTTGAGTAGTCCAACTTAAAAGCTTTTGTAGGTTGGCAAAATTGTAACGAACTTAAACCAAATTTTGGCACTCGCCAAATGATTCTCTCTTCATTGGACACTAGCAAAATAGCACTGGTTTTTAGTAACAGATGAATGTAAATTTGACTGGCTTGAATTTTTAACGCTTGTTAAATTGATAAATGAAAAATTGCCTGTATGTTTTGAAAAATAACTTTGCTACCAAAAACATAAGTAACAATAGTTTTAGTACATTAAATGTCTGTTACAATCTAATGTTACATAAGGAATGGAGAAGGGACATAAAGAGAAAATAATGTAAGGATAACAACGTTTGCTGTTTACTAATAAAACCAATCTATGTGTAGACACTAAAAACATACAATACAAAATGTAACATCAATGCAGAACAGGGAAAACATAACTAATATTATCACCAAAAACCTGGCAATGTACACTTTTCAGGTAAGCAGTTTAAAGAATTCAACAACAAGAGTTCTTTGATTCCCAAGAAATGTAAAGAAGAACAACCTAGAAACAAACGCAAACCATGCTTACATCATTGCGTAAAGTAAATAAGCTCTTATTATTAACGTTCGTTAAGTGATTTGATCTAGCTTCAAATATTATATTAAAGTAAATAATAAATTGGCGTCAATTCGAAAGTCAAAACATAACATTCAATATCCATACAGAACATTTTTATTTAAAAACAAGTCGTTTTTTTTACCAATACTTATCAAATCACGGAACGGTCTGTTACGATCTACAATAAATTTGTTCGTCTAAACTAACTTAAAAAAAACAAATTTCCGACCGTAAAACTTCTTAAGATTTAACGTTGGTAATAAACAAGCGTCTGTGACAATTCAACACCTGTTAAAATCATACATTCTCTTCAGGCGAATTATGAGTTAGGTGCACTCGTATCGCCAGTCCTTCTTGTTTCCTGTAGAACCTGCAGAATTCCAGCATAAAACGACCAACAATTTAATTTGAATGCAAACTATTTTATAACGCAAGACAATGCGAACTTTTTCGCAGATTTTCAATAATGAATATTAATACCGATAAACCTTTATTTGGCAATTAACTCTACATATCATCAGAAATAAACATTTTGTTACAAAAGGCAATTCAGAAATTAATTATTGCACCAAAAGATTCACATGTTTCTATTTACATGATTAATGATTTTCTTTCTCCATTTTGACTAAAAATTGAAACTAAAAATATCAAACCTATAAACCCTCCGCACTTTACCTTCTTTCACCCATTGTCCATTCAATTTATCTGAGAATTTATTTTATTATTATTATTAATAATGGTGGGGGGTGATTAGGATTTTTAACGTAGCATTAACAAATTTTCAGTCATATCGCTACAATGTCTGCAGTAAGGCATTTTATAGTGATGTCTAGCACTGAAGCCTCATGCCGCATACATGTAGCACGATGTCCCACCCAGTCGCATTATCCTGACACCAGGCCGACCAGTCCTAAACACTAACCCGCTAATGCGGAGCGCCAGCGATGCAGCTGTTAGTACCAGTTTTGTAAGTCTTTAGTATGACTCGGCCGGGGATCGAAACCAAGACCTCCCGCTTCCGCGGCGGACGTTCTAAACACTAGGCCACAGGAGCGGTTGTTTTTTTAAATAATAATATTCTTATTATTGTGTGTGTGTGTGTGTGTGTGTGTGTGTGTGTGTGTGTGTGTTAGAATATTTTAGATGTCATATATGTCTTTGAAAGAAACACACAAAACACACAGAGAATAATAAGCACTTTATGTCGGCACGCAACTAATTTCTTGCAGCTGATATATGAACTGCTTAACTCAAGCCTTTATCTTCCTTATATATAAATAGAGAACAAGTTACCGTCCTTTGAGTCAGTATTCTTGACGTTACTGTATGGAACAGGCAACAGCGTTAGTAATGCTCACAGCCAGGTTTATTCTCTTAGTTGTTTTAACTGTTCTGTGTAGGGACAGCCATTTTGGAAGATGTTGGTCGAACCGATCTGGAGATGATCGTACTGGACTTGAGAAGTCCAGGAGGAGTCCTTTTGCATAGTGACTTTGATTTACTGACTCAGCATGTTAAGTTAATTCTGCTACAAGCTGAGGAGCTGAAAAGAAAATACTATCAAAAAGACAATATTGGTGAATATTATCTACTTTATCTCCTTCCAAACTTTTTGATAATGGTCGGTATTTCGCCATTTTTTCAACCGAGTCTATATTCTTCGTATTGCTTCTTTATTTGTTTTACTTACATACGTTTGAATACACTGTTTATTAAAAGAGATATTGAATGAGAAAAACATGTTCGCATACGAATTATACTTTGTTTTAAAGCAGTAAATCGGCAATTTAAATACCACTTAATTCATTCGATATCCTCTAAATATTTCGGCGATTTGGTAAAATTAAGTTAGAAATGTATTGGGTAATTTATACATGAAAAATAGATAAATCCTATAATTGTTATCTCTGCTTTATTTTCTTCTTATTATCATTGTTCCTACAATGTCAAGTAGCATATGATATAGTTTTTATCGTCATACACCCTTCACATCACTTGACAATTTTATTTCTTAAGATCTTGGAGTTGAAAATAAAATGAAATTTCTGGCAAGAAATATTTCTGTTACCACATGATTGTTTGGGTTGTTTTACCTTTTTGTTGATAAGTTCATTTTTTATTCAATTTGCGACTGAAAATACAGCGAATTAAATTAATCGTGCATGCAGAATACACACGTGCTAAAAAAATCAGAAACTCAGACGAATTCAACCGCGATTTAAAGTACAAAACAATAGTATATAAAGTCAAGAGATAAAAATGAATATTAAATTAGAACTGGCAAGAAAGTAAAAGACCAAAGAAATGTTTTTTTAAAAAAAGATATTAACAAAATTAGTCAAACCAGACAAAAATAAACTGTAATATAAATGGAATTTTAAGCAATAAGATATCAAAACAAACTCCAAGCCTAAAATAACATTTTTAAAAAATCAGGAAAACATAAAACAAATTTAAACAAAAATGTAGAACACTTTAAAAGGATCACAAAACCTTCTTAAATTTAAACATTGGATATTAGGACAGTCTCGTCATATAACACATTTTTTTTATTCTAAGATCAATACACATACAAATTTAAAACATGACCGTGTTGGCACGGTTGACAACATTTCATTTTAAGATTTGGATTCCATTTATGTAGGATGGTTGGTCGTCGATGGACACTATATTTATGACATAAGGAGATAAAGATGACAATAATGACCATGAAGAGCATTCTTCTTTCTTTACATAATTGGGTTCCTGGTCGATGAATGTTCTCAGCGTTGCTGATAGAGGCTTGAATGTTTAGCATTTCGATGACTTAATTTATATTTGACACAAACTAGTTTATTCTTTTAATTTATGAATGAACTCTGTATTCGAAAAAACGAAAATCCCAGATATTCATTTCTTTGCAGCCCAACATACGTAACAGGCATTTAACATATATTCAATATGTATTGAACTTTTTTTTTAAAAAATCGATTCCTGTTCTGGTTTACTTATATTATGAGTACTATTCTTTATTAGTTAAAAGTGATTACGAGTAGGCAGTGTTTCCACCTTTTTGGGGAGGCAGACAAGGGAATATGGTCCCACGTTATACCTATTTTATTTCAATATATTTATTTAAAAGTTATTCATTTAAATCTTTTTCTCAGAGAGAGAGAGAGAGAGAGAGAGAGAGAGAGAGAGAGAGAGAGAGAGAGAGAGAGAGAGTGAGTTCAGGCTCTCTTAAAAGAGGAGTCGCGCTACGATGATGAGACACAGCTACATCTGGGGAATGAAGTACAGATTCTGTAATGAGTGAGGCGACTCTTTCTAGCTTCAGTATGAGGAGACTACTGGTGCTAGTTTTGCAGCGCTTTGTATGTGTATCTGGGCTCAACCACGCTACCAAATATGGTCACCCCTCGATATACCGGTGTATACATCATCCTAGCCAGAAAGATGCTATCATTTCCATTACACAAGAACGTCCATGTTGCTTTTATGTCATTCGAGAGAAAGTTCGCTGTATTAGCAGTTTACTTTACTGCATTGGAATTCTGCCAATGTATAGTCTTGTAATCTATGTGGCTTGCTGAGAGTATATTTCTCTCTGAGTTAGAAATAGAGTAATGTACGATGAAAGCGAATTTTTCCTGAGCCTGTAAGGGCGCAACTTTATTAAAATAGTATATAGTTGTGATATAGAAATGAATAAAATTAATCTTAATATATTTTAGTAGAAAATCACTTCAATATAAATTAGTGAAACATTTACTTTAATACAGTTTAGAGAAAATGTCAATCTTATTACTTCTACTAAAAATTCTGTCCTAATATATGAAATTGTTCAAACCTTTTCATCTTCTGCTTTACCTTTCAGTATTTTTTCATTAAAAGTTGTACCACCCCATCCCCCCTTCATACATTTGAGAATTTGGAACAGGAACGGACAGGGGTACACTTTTTCCCTTAATTCCAGTTCATATTTATTTATTTTTTTTACAAAATATTATTTGTTTTAAAAAATAGAATTATCTCTTTAAATTCATATTAATTATTTATTTATTTTTATATGTTTTTTAAAAATTCAATTTTTATTTATTTTTCAATTTAATTATTTTAATTTTCATTTTAGGAGTGGATTTAATGTTTGGACCAGATTATTAAAAAAAGATATGAAATAAAATACTAATTACGTTCTTATATTCTGCATCCAAAAATTCGGATGTTAAATCTCTTTGCACGTCTCATAGTCTAACAAATATACATCGACTTCTCCTTAAGAATGTCGACTTTCGGTCTAAAAATCCACTTCTGATCATATACAAATTTTTTACGCGGCCGCCGAGTCTTTATTACACTAATCACGTAATATTTTAATCAAAACACACAATCAACTTTATACATACATACATACATACATACATACATACATACATACATACATACATACAGACAATCAGCTTTATACAATACAATACATACATACATGCATGCATGCATGCATGCATGCATGCATGCATGCATGCTTGCTTGCTTGCTTGCTTGCTTGCTTACTTACTTACTTACTTACTTACTTACTTACTTACTTACTTACTTACTTACTTACTTACTTACTTACTTCTGTTATATGTTAGAAAATAAAATTGTGGAAATTGCACGACTGAGAAAGCTTACGGAAGGTAATGAATGAAAAATGTTTGAAAGATTCTATTAAATGTTTCTACCAATAAATTCAAAATTAAACTCTCAACATTGTGTTTAAACAAGTATCTTTATTCAACTATATACAATATATTACATCATGAACTCATAGGACACACAAGAATACATGTTATATAAAGTAAAATAAAATTTGATTTTAGTGTGGGTAGAAATAACAACAGCATCATGCAAAATGTTTTACCAGCTAAAAGAACCTGATTAAAATGACATTCTCTACTGATCTAGACCCGTATATATTCACCGGTGTCATCTGATAACCAAGTGACCTTTATGAATCCCCATCTTCATCTGCTATCTAATTTATAAATCATTTTAGCACGAAATATAAAGTCAAACCTTGTAAGACACAAAACAGTCAGTGCCATCAAAGACCAGGTAAGTCTCATTCAAATGTCTTTGCAGCACTTGAAATCATTATTTGCGACATTTGGCAACGATGGAGGTAAGAGCTTTTTTAAATAAATATATAATTTTTTTCAGCTTTGAATGTTTTTCTTTAATTAGACAAATCATAAAAAAACTAAATTACAAAATAAAAAGAAGAAAAATGAGCGGGACTGCAAGGAAGGTCTGATGTCCTGCATGTATATTTTTAATGGAACCCTCTTTAAGCTTTAAGTCTGTTGGAACTGTTATTTGTACGCGTTCACAAAACATTGGTGTCATGTATGCATCATAAATAAATCACTAGTTGCCCTGTTCGAGTAAATATTTTTGACACTACTGATTTTTTAAGTCATTACAGTGAAAATAATCTGAGCCAGACTTCTGCTTTTAATTGTTTAAATAACCCATGTAGGAACAGATATCTTGGAAAATGGGGGCCGAACAGATCTGAAAGTTATTCGTATCCAACTTGAAGAGGAGAAGACCTAGCGACTTCAATTACAAAACGACCTTGAATTAATGATGCTGATAGTTAAGACAGTGAACAGAAGATTTGATCCAAGGAACACAAATGGTAATTATCTCTTCTTTTTTTTCTTTCCAAGTTTGTGTGTGTAGCTTTTTTCTGTCACTGTCACCGACCATTTCTTTCCCTTTTCGTTTATTTGTATTTGTTTGTTTCTTTCTCCTTATTTGTCTGTATATTCATGTATGTTTTCGTTTAAAACAAAACACCTAATATATATATATATATATATATATATATATATATATATATATATATATATATATATATATATATATGTATATATATATATATGTGTGTGTGTGAGAGACAGAGAGAGAGACAGAGAGAGAGACAGAGAGACAGAGGCCAAACAAACTTTACGGCACATCGGACAAATATACAAGATTCTAAATCCTTTCTAAAAGTCACCTTTTCAGCTTTCATCTGCCGGTTTACAAAGAGAATTTTACATCTTGTCACACTTAATTTTGCTATTACTGCTGCAGTTTCTGAAAACACAACATTAATCCGAGGACGGTGATTTGTTTTATAACCTTGAGGGCAACTGGACTGAATTCGTTATGTCTGAAATGCTCAAATTCAGCTTGAGTAATCTATAGTTTCCATGTTACGTGCAGAGTGAAGACTGGTCGTATTCCTTTTAGTGTTTTTATGACCAGTATTCATCTAGTAATTTAACTGGCCACATTTTAGTTCATATATCGTTAATGCTTTCTATCGAGAAGTCATTTTCAAGTTCAGTCTTGCATTTTATCGCGCAGGTATCGTAATGAAAATCTTTACTATTTAAAGAAAGTTTCGACAATGAAAGAATAATTTGTCATATTGCAACTTATCATTTACATTGTAATAGTAATGCTAGTCTCGAGCAGATTGCGAGCTTGCGCATTCTTAAAAATAGGCTTGTCAAACAGTATTTTGTCGCATGTCGATTTTAAGGTGTGTAGGTGACAGTTGTAAATTAGCTAGTGAGATTTCTTTGAAAGGTGTGTTTAAAAACAAAAGCACCCGTCTCTTAACAATTAATCACCAGGAGGACTTCTCCAATGCGTCAATGCATAACCACATTAGTCTGTTCAATGATACTTGTTTACGTGATTATTACCGGATATATACTACCTGCTTGGCAAACAAATTAAATGTATAATAATAATAAGTTTTCTCATTTTTAAGCTTCGGCTTCTCAAATATTTTGATGATAAATCATATTTATAAATTCTTCAGTCTTGAGTATACTTATAACGTTAGAAACAGCATGGCTTTGACTATATCTAATGTAGTAGATAAAGTTTATAACTCTAGATTAAGCTGTTTTAAACCAGTATTATACTACAAAACGTGCATGACGTTCCATTCAACCAGTATTATACTACAAAAACGTGCATGACGTTCCATTCAACTAGTATTATACTACAAAAATGTTCATAACGTTCCATTCAACCAGTATTATACTACAAAACGTGCATGACGTTCCATTCAAGCAGTATTATCCTACAAAACGTGCATGACGTTCCGTTCAACCAGTATTATACTACAAAACGTGCATGACGTTCCATTCAACCAGTATTATACTACAAAACGTGCATGACGTTCCATTCAACCAGTATTATACTACAAAACGTGCATGACGTTCCATTCAACCAATATTATACTACAAAACGTGCATGACGTTCCATTCAACCAGTATTATACTACAAAACGTGCAATGACGTTCCAATCATCATAAAATAATGAGTATATATGGAAATAATAAAGTTTGTACAAGCTACATTCCCTAAGCAAACTCTCTCTCTCTCTCTCTCTCTCTCTCTCTCTCTCTCTCTCTCTCTCTCTCTCTCTCTCTCTCTCTCTCTCTCTCTCTCTCTCTCTCTCTCTCTCTCTCTCTCTCTCTCTCTCTCTCAGAGCACTCAGTAGCAGATACCGGATACATCAGAGGCATCTACGACGGCATTAAAGAAAGTAATGTATCCAACGAAGAAAGTGATAGCTCCACTTAAGTCTGCCGCATGCGATACCATCCACGACAAGGGCAATCAGATGTAACATTGGCTGGAGTGCTACTCTAAACTGTATTTAAGAGAGAACCACGTAACCAACGATGGGTTCAATGCCATTGAAAACCTCCCGCTCATGGCCGAACGGGACAAGACACATTCTGTGGCAGAACTAAAGAAGACCTTAAAGAAACTGTCATTAGGTAAAGCCCCAGGCAAGGATGGCATCTCAGCAGAAATCATCAAGTGCGGCTGCAGCGTACAGCTTATGCATCTGAACAACCTCCTCTGCCAGTGTTGGAATGAGGGTGCAGAGCAAAAGGACATGGGAGACGCCAACATCGTAACCCTGTGCAAGAACAAAGGCAACATAAGTGACTGCAACAACTGTAAGGGCATATTCCTTCTCAGCATTGTGGGCAAAGTCTTTACACGCGTCTGAACAGACTGCAGATGCTTGCTGACAGAGTTTATCATGAGTCACAGCGCGGGTTCTGCGCAAAGATCCACAATCGACATGGTCTTCCCCGTCAGGCAACTGTGGGATAAATGCAGAGAACAACACAAAATCCTGTTCTGGCTTGTACAGACCTCACCAATGCGTTCTATCTGGACAGCAGAGGCGGACTCTTCACACTCCGGGCGAAGATTAAATGCCCCCCACGATGACATGAAAGACACAGTGCAGTACGATGGCTCAACGTCCGACTCCTGCAGCGGAGTGAAACATGGTTGCGTCATAGCCCCTCACGCTCTTTAGCATCTTCTTCGCTGTTCTGCTCAAGCATGCCTTTGGGATGTGCAAAGAAGAGATCTAACTGCACACGCGATCAGGCGGCAAACTGTTGAACCTGGTACGACTAAATCAAGGGCAAAGTGCGTGAAGCAGTTATCAAGGACATGCACTTTGCAGACGATTCTGCCCTAGCCACTCACACAGATGCTGAGTTACAGCTCCTGACGGACCGCTTTGCTAAAGCATGTGGTAAATTTGAGCTGAATGGCTTAGAACGTGGACCCCCAAGCATCAACAACTACGAACTTGAGGTAGTCAGTCAGTTCACATACCTCGGCTCTACCATCACCAACGACCTATCGCTCGATGCTGAGCTTAACAAGCGGATTGGAAAGGCATCTGCTGCTCTCCCCAAGTTGTTGCAAAGAGCAGCACAACAGTATGCTGACCCTGAACACTAAGATATCCATATACTCGGGATCATTTGGAGTATTAGAGTAACAGACAACGAGGTGCTTGAACGTGCCAAGATTCACTGCATGGTCACACTTCTCCGCCAACGTCGAATGGGAAGAGTTTGTTCTAGACAGGCCCAGCTGGCGACATGCTCTGATCACTCGTTTGAATGACGGCGAGGACATGCTACGCTTGCTTGCTGATGAAAAGCTATTTAGAGGAAGAGGAAGCAACTACAACACCAACCAAACACGACTTTCAAGTGCAGCAAAGAATGCCACTCACGTGTTGGGCTACATAGCCACTACAGACGCTGCACAACCACCATCCGGGACATCTCTCATGGGCGCACTTCCATCGTCTCTCCAGTCTAACGGATGCCAATGACATATCTAATTATTGGGAAATATGAATGGAGAAGAGTTTAAACAATATTGTATTTGCACGAGTAACAAAGGGGTAATTGAAGACTACCTTACTCAGCATTCATATTGGTTGTAAGCTTCTTCGAAATCCATCATTAAAATATAACAACAGTGACAATAGATGTAAGTGTCCCACCAATGCCACTCAGAATCATTTTCAGTTACATCAGTCAACCTCTAGAATCTCATTTGAAAGGAATCCTTTGACACAGAATGAATTCTCAAAGAGATGCACTATCGAACTATGTATAATCAATTTTTAGTTAATATTACCATGTGACTGTACTGTGGGTGTGTTTCCTAAAAGCATATTATGTTTTGTTTTCACGGCCAAATTACTATTATCTGTGAAGTAGTTTTCTTAGAAATCATTTAATCATTTATCCGTCTCAAGTTTAGAATGTACTTGGAGTTCATACCACTTTCTTCGTCGAAATATTCAACAAATAAATTCAAGAACACTGGGTCAAAACTGATTTTCTTATTTACAAATTTCAAACAGAATCACCATGTGGTGGGCAAAGAATGGAACGAATATAATTTAATGTTAAAATATTCAGAAGTTTAACATTGTAGGTCACATCGAGACTCGGTCTAAAATGTTTGCATTTGTGGCCATTTTAAGGACTAAATTTAGCACATACATGATTTGTCGTGTTAGTAATAAATATGACTCAAAGTGTGTCCCAGTGTTATTTCCCCCATAAAGTATATATTTCCGATTTTCCCCATACAGTCATACAGTGCTGTATTTCTCATGTGCTCAGACAGATACCCAATGTTCATCCTATATACACTTTTAACATGCAGTATTATAATGGCTTCAATTTGTTTTCATTTTCGTTTTCAGCTAGTAGTACGACGGTTCCAGGTGGCGGTACGACTTACGTCAGATGGGGCAGAACAGCTTGTCCTGAAAATGGCACAGAGTTGGTATATAAAGGTAAAATAAACGGAAAGCAGTTGTAAAGTAAAAGTATATTTTTTATACGAGCAAATGATTTCTACTAGATAATTGTTATTGTTTAATAGTATTAAATTAATCTGATTTTCTAACATTAGAAACATTGGTTTATTTTTTTTTAAAATATAAGACAATAAGACGCAGCTTCTAATACTAGAACACAGTTTAGAGAACGACTAGTTGTATTAGACAATAACTGCCTACTAGTAGAATTGGTTTTGTAATGAATTAAAGTAAGTTTGTAATATTAGCAAATTGAGATCATTTACACCTGGCTGAAGTAATATCCATTTCATACGTACAAGAAAACCAAAACATCTGCTGTTATTACATCATTGTACCCATATTTGGTATACCATTTAGTTCTCTGCAGCATGTGCAAACTGACCATTAAGAAGTGGTGAACAATTCATTTCTGTCTTATGGTCAGTCAGTATTTTAGTATATAAGGTCAAATATGTATTTTTCTGGAGTCATGTCCCTCAGTCAATTAAATCATTTAGGACCGCAGTGACGCATTTTAACATCACCTTTATGTACAGGTCTACCTACCCTGAAAGGTATAACATTTTGTGAAAGTGTCCGTAACGAAGTAGGGGCAGCCGAACAATATTCCAATATAAATTTGAGTGCGTACTTAATCGGGAAGTAAGATTATAACTCAGTCAGACTCTACTCAGCAGAGGGCGCATATTATACTGTCGAAAGTTTGGAAAGTCTAGAAATCTTATAGTACACCCACATCATCTAGTAACAGATAAGTGTGATTACTGACTTCTGCTTCACGTTATAGTTTTAATAAATTTTCAGGATGGCTGGATCCCCATACACTCAGACCGGAAACGGTCCAAATAATCTTTGCCTTCCAGAAGATCCAACATGGGCGAAATATAAAGACGGAACTGTCAACGATGACCACAGAGCTCGTGTATATGGTACAGAATATGAGATGGGAGCTATAGGTTATACGCCTTTCTCGCCTGATGTTCTAGACAATGACGTTCCATGTGCTGTTTGTCGAACCACTCGTTCATCTTCTATAATGGTCCCAGGGAGAACAAACTGCTACTCAGGATGGACGGTTGAATATTCGGGTTACCTCGTTTCATCGTATTACGGCAATGCTTCACCGATGGAGTACGTGTGTTTGGACGGTAACCCAGAATCTATCGCTGGAGGTGTAGCCAACGAGAATGGTCACGTGATATACCTGGTGGATGTCATATGCGGCTCGTTGCTATGTCCACCATATGTCAACGGGTGGGAACTCGCATGTGTCGTCTGCTCTAAATAAAAAATCGGAATCTTTGCCTCTACTGTCTCCAAACGCATAGAATGTTATTCACCTATAGCACTGTTCCAAATCCAATAATATGGCGCGTCACAAAAGCGAGTGAACAATGACAGTCACACATGTAATACAGTGTTGATGTATATGTCAAGTAATATGTTTGTCAAATGTTCTATTGGTTGGGATAAATTATATATTTTATCAAATGTTCTACTGATTTGCAAGGATAATTGTTTTCGAATTATTACAAATATCTACTTTTGGAGGTTAACGCTCATTATTAATAAAACTAGCGTTTGGGACTCTCTTACGAGCAATAACTTAAAGGTGCAATGTTTTAATAAACCAAATTATTATTTCCTATTCTATAAATTATTACTGTATTTTTAAAACTCTTCGAGAAACAGGATAACAAATGAGTAATGATTTAATATTACATTTACGAAACTCGTTGAATCATTTCCCGAGGGCTTGAATAGCTAAACATTATTCATTGTTTTCAATTCATACAAAATAGATATTAAATCACAACCTAGTTGAGATCCTCCATAAAAAGGATGTCAGCATGGATCAATATTAAGTACGAATCGTTCCATTCTTAAAATAACCTTTCTAACCGGTATCCTTGTGGTTAAAATGAATGATCTTTTCATGCTTTCACTTATATAATTTCAAACGCATTGTGGATTTCGTTTCCGAATCATTTGTTCAGCTTTAAAATAATGATATGATCTTGTCAATATTTGATATAATTTCTTCATTGTCCAGTTTATAATGATTGTAATGAAGTCAAAGGACATGGTAAGTTAGTCTATAGTTATGGCTTCATTATATTCTGCATTAGGAACTCGATTACGAACCGCAAGGTATTTTGGTCGTGTTTTATATGTGAATTGCTATTACACCTACATAAAATGTCTGCTTTTAGAACAATTCAGTTCTTCATTGTATAGTTTGATTAGTCTTTTTTGTCATAATAACAGAATAATTGTTTCGTTAAAACATAAAGTTTCTTTTTATTTGTACTAATTGTGACCGCTTCGGTGGCCCTATGTGGTTAGAGAGTCAGTCTCAGCTTCAGGAGGTCGCGGGTTCGTAAACATGCCGAGTCATACCAAAAATTTATAATTAAAAAAATATCTCTTTTGTTTAACAGCTGTGTCGCTAGGACTTAGCATTAGAAGTTTAGTGTTAAAACTTTTCACCTGGTGTCAGGATAATGTGACTGGGTTAGGTTCAGCATGATCTGATCTACATAAATATATCATTTGCTATTACCTGATCCAATTCAAGAATTACTGGACACAATAACCAAAATAGACTTTTTAGACTTGAGAAATGACCGGCGTCATTATGCCCCGTCAGTTAAATACAACTGTTTTATTTCGACCACATACCGACCTAAAATATTTTCTGTCGAACATTCCAGAAACACGTCAGATGTATATATATATATATATATATATATATATATATATATATATATATATATATATATAAATGAGCCATTTTCAGATAGATTCTATACTGCTGGACCTAAACTTTCTTTCTGTTGCAACACTTTCCAATCCGCACTAGACCAAAGCTTTATTAAGAAACATACAGACACTTTTTAAAATGTATGTACGTACATGATACGTCAGAGAAGTCATTCAAATTAAATTTTGGGTAAGAAAAACAATAAAATAAATTATCAGTTAAAACATGATAAACCCAAAGCAAATTGCTGCTAGCTTCCCCATAAAAACACAAAGTACATTTACATTAACACCCTTACAATATTCTGAATTTGTCTGCGGAATATTTTGAAATTATATGTTTTCTTTATTCGCTTGGCTATTACCTGATCTTCTGGGAGACTCACATTTAGTGGAAAGCTAACCTTATCTTACCATACTTTGTAATCTGGAACATTATTAATGCGACCAAAAAAAAATTGAATTCTTTGATTATGACCAAATAATTCAGGTAATTATATATTTTCCTGTGAATTTATATTGTATTCTTTAGCTTCCATGTGACTTAAGCTAATAATATGTCGAGTAAGAATATATTCTTTTCTAAAAAGTAAATCATAAAAGCTATTAAAATCATTAAAATCCAATTATAATGCATTGTTCTGTTCTTTTTCACCCTTTCGTATGAAGTTTATTTAATGGACAAAGGCCAAAAATGGAGGAATTATTACAGTTTTCAGGACTAATTCCACTTCTCATTTCGTGCTGTATTATGTTAATATATTATGACCTATAAATAATTCTTTCAGCTTCATTAAGTGACAACCTTCTCGTTGAATTTGTTTACTTATTATAAGATTAATATAATTTATCAAAATTAATTTAAAATATTAATTTTGGGCGCTATTTTTTCCATTTCTTTTCTTTTTCTTTTATTTAAAATGGATAATTGATATTAATGTATCTGATTGCATTCGATATAAAACATCTAAAGATTCGAAATGAACTTCATTATAAAATAAAATTAAAGAAACAGACGGATATTTCTTTTACATTTTTTTGTACTTTCAACATTTTCACTTTTGTCTGGGTTTTCTTATCATTTTGTGATATTGTATATTAACATGCTTGTATATATTTTTTATCAGTTTTCATACCTGTTGTAAGCTTCTGGTTAATAAGTGAGAAATTCGTAGGAACAAGATATCCATTTCATTTATCATTTGCCTGACATACACCTGTATTTCCTCTTACAAATATTTTGATTTTTTTATCCAATCTTTGATTCAAAGATAATTTTGGATAGTTTCAGAACAAGTTGGTTTTACGACTTTGCATTTTGATCCGTTTACGCAATATTCGTTCTGGATTACAAACATTTGTATTATAATTAGAAAATTAGAGAGATAATTTTAATAAACGCTTGTATAATAAGATTATTTGGAGTTATCTGCCATTTGTTTAATTAGGTGAATATGTAGAGTATAAAAAAAATATGCCGAAAGTTGGTCTTCTCAATTCACAGAGAAATTACTCAAAGTCCTATATTGGATAATATTGATATAACTTTTGGCGAGCGAATTTACATGGTCTCAAATAATTGGCAAGGAATATGAAGGTTATAAATATTATTATATGACATTTAATAAATACATTTGGAGAATACCTGTTAAGAGTTATAAAAACAACAACAAGATATAACCAAGCATTTCTTTTAAAGAATGTCATTATATCAGGTTGAAAAACCCGAAAAAGTTTGAACTGATTAGAGTAATAAATCTTACATCCAACCTTTTGAATAATTAGTAGATGCTAACGAAGTGCATTCCACTTTAAATACCGAGAAATAAGTCATTGATGCATGATTCACCATATCTCTACTTGAAACAAATTTCGAAATATTTTACTGCAGATTTTTCAAAATTTATCTTTATATATTAACAGAAAATACAAAGTATTGTAACATTTCTATATATAAAAGTATCAAAATGACTTCTGCTTAACTAAGTAGTAAAGAAAGCACCAACTTGTTCACATAAATCTTTATTGAAAAAAAGATTTTAAACTATAACCACCAACATTAAGAGAGAAGATATTGTTAGAATCTTTAAACTTAAAATAATAAAATGAAACAAATTGGAAATGTTTGATTTAAAATAATGTATGGCAGATATTATAATTCAAATGTTTACTTCAGATTAAAAAAGTTAAGAAATCTTTTCCAAAGAATATTTATAATATTAGAATAAAATAAATTTATTATTTTAAGTTTTTTTGAACGATAACTGGTAGAGTCATTGGGAACTTACTAATGCTTGGGTGGGAGCTGTGTCGTTACGGCATATCAGAAATAGGGTGAATGATAAATAAATTGTATAAAGACCACACTGTATTCAGATGTGAAAATATCCTACACGCTAAGAACAATAATAATGTAAATTTATTATCATTACTATCGGTAGCATTTTCAATCATATTTAATAACATTTACAGTGGTATAAACGGAAAGTTTGCACACACACGCACACACACACACACACACACACACACACACAAACACACATACATATATATATATATATATATATATATATATATATATATATATATATATATATATATATATATATATATATATACAAAAAAATGACAAGCATCAGTGCAAAAACTAGTATCACTCTAGCCTGAGCGCTTTCGACTCTCAATGAGTCTTTATCAAAGGCAAATACAGAACATAGACAAGACAGACAATTAAAATACAAAAACCGTGTTTACAGAACTTTACATGCCTGTTTCTACAGTAATTAAACCTTGAAAATTATTATGTTAAATCTAGTTTCTTTTAACTTGATGCGGATGCTGTAAAATGTGAAATCGATGAGCCAAAGCGACACATCTGTTTTTGTATGTAAATTTATGTACGAGCAAATTATATCCCGGATATTATATATTAGTAGTTAGAGTATATTAAGCAAATTTAGAGAATTATTTAAAAGGAAATGGGTCAGCTGGAAAAAAAAATTACATTTGTGCATGGCTGTCTTTTTCTAGTCTTCTTGGTTTAAACCGCTTGGTTTCAATGTTCGAAGGCGTCGTATCCAGTAAGATTCAAATTAATGGAACCGCAATGTGTACAAAAATGGCCCCTTCGTACGCCACCATTTTTATGAGAAAAACTAGAGGGTCAACTATTAGCATCGGTTGAACTTGCACCATACCAGTGGGTACGCTTTATCGATGATATCGAACTGAAGTGGCAACATAGAAGAGAAAATCTGGATGATTTCATATCAAAAGCAAACAACTTCCATCCTTGAATAAAATTCACGGCTGAAGTCTCCAACTTATAGCACGTTTTCCTAGACACAACAACCAGACTGGTAGAAAACAAACTCCATACAGACGTCTACTCAAAACCAACTGACAAACACCAATATCTCCTCCCAACCAGCTGTCACCCAAAACACTGCATTAGGAACATCCCATATAACCAGGCACTGAGGATACCCACAAATTGCTCCGACGATGACACATTCCTAAAAAGGTCTGAAGAGCTATCTAAACATTTAATTTACCGAGGCTACGACAAGGACCTGATTACTGAGGCAACCCAAAGGGCTAAGCAAACAAACCGCGATGACCTACAAAAATATGGAAAGAAGGAAAAGGCTGATAGGATACCATTTATCCTGACCTACCATCCAGACAACCCCAAAATAGGTAAAATCATCGGGAAACACTGGCCCATCGTAGAATCATCGGATGCACTAAAGTTAATCCTCCCGAACAAACCTGTAGTAGCCTACCGGAGACCAAAAAACCTCAAGGACATCCTAGTCAGGGCGAAGCTAGCGCCAATCACTAATCAAGACCACCTTAGTCAATCTGGCCCCTGTCTCGGTAAAAGGTGCAAATCCTGTCAACACATGATAGAAACCAAGACTTTTTCTAGCACAGTGACGAGAGAAAAACTAAACATACATGGTCCAAACAAAACGTACAAGACAGAGAATGTGATTTATCTCATCACATGTAAGATCTGTAGCCTGCAGCATGTCGGAGAAACTGAGAGGCTACACAAAAGGATCAACCTTCATAGATCTGATTGGATAACAAAGAAGCTATACAGAAGTCCGGTCGCAGAACACTTCTCTTCCCTTGGCCACAACTTCAGTCATATAACACTTATTGCAATTGCTCACAACAACAACTGGAGTTCCGAAACCAGGAAAGAAAAGGAATCTTACTGGATACGACGCCTTCGAACATTGAAACCAAGCGGTTTAAACCAAGAAGACTAGAAAAAGACAGCCATGCACAAATGTAATTTTTTTTTCCAGCTGGCCCATTTTCTTTTAAATAATTCTCTAAATTTGCTTAATAGACTCTAACTCCTAATATAAAATATCCGGGATATAATTTGCTCGTACATAAATTTACATACAAAAACAGATGTGTCGCTTTGGCTCATCGATTTCACATTTTACAGCATCCGCATCAAGTTAAAAGAAACTAGATTTAACATAATAATTTTCAAGGTTTAATTACTGTAGAAACAGGCATGTAAAGTTCTGTAAACACAGTTTTTGTATTTTAATTGTCTGTCTTGTCTATGTTCTGTATTTGCCTTTCATAAAGACTCATTGAGAGTCTAAAGAGCTCAGGCTAGAGTGATACTAGTTTTTGCACTGATGCTTGTCAGTTTTTTGCATTTATCTTATTCAATCCCTGACACACGTGATCCCTTGCTGGATCCTGTGCATTTGAAAGGACTGTTATATGCCATATGATTTGTATTCTTTATATATATATATATATATATATATATATATATATATATATATATATATATGTATATATATATATATATATATATGTGTGTGTGTGTGTGTGTGTGTGTGTGTGTGTGTGTGTGTGTTAATATTCTAAATTACTTATAAGAAAAACATGATTATTATAATGAACATGATTAATAACATTTGCAATGATATTTATGAAACATACATACATACATACATACATACATACATACATACATACATACATACATCTGTTATAATTTTACACCATAAGTTATAACATATGGATAATGTTATATTTAAATTAAAAACAATATTTTCTTCTTCCCTTTTGTCTATTGCATTTACAAGTGTTATAACAATTTACACAACAATTACATTTGTCGCAAGAGCATATATTGCAACTTACCGTGGAACATTCCTTTAGGTCAGCGGGAAGTTTATCCATTTCGGAGATCCACAAGGCGTCAAGAATTTTTCTTCTGAAACAGATTTGCCGATCTTGGTCAACTTCTATCCTGTCATTCATCTGCAAGTCATTCCAAGCCACAATTTTAGGAAAATTTGCTCCAATCCTTGTGATGGATGTTATGTTAAAGTAATGACAGACACTTTCAACACTGTCATGGCAACAGTTGCCAAGGACATCATTGGCCTCCATCGCCCAAAGAAAAAACCCTAGGTTACAGAAGAGATTTTGAATCTGTGTGATGCCCGAAGAGACTTAAAAAAAAAACAACAGACACACAACAGGGGCAGTGGAATATCGAGAAATAAACAGGAATATCAGAAACAAATTGAAGAAAGCAAAAGAAGAGTGGATTGGACAACAGTGCACATAAATAGGGAGCAGTCTGATTAAGAATAACAGCAAAAGGCATTCCAAATTGTGAAAGACCTCACCAGACAGAAGCAACCAAGAATCAGTACCATTCAATATGAAAATGGCTCACAGAAGCAAGTGACATTGCAGAAAGATGGACTGAGTATTGTTAGGAACTCTACAATCATCCGTCCACAGGAGACCCAAAGGTGCAAACTCCACAAATAATGATGATTTCCCATTTCTCAAAGAAGAGGTGGAGTCAGCAATAAGAGCACCGAAGAATGGAAAGGCAGTTAGAGTAGACAACATCCCAGTTG
Source organism: Unio pictorum (assembly GCA_030141615.1). Lineage (NCBI taxonomy): Eukaryota > Metazoa > Mollusca > Bivalvia > Unionida > Unionidae > Unio > Unio pictorum. Next base: position 17,773,024 of record JARLTB010000203.1, read on the forward strand.
AACTTATCAAAAATGGTGGGGAATCAGTGATAGAACTACTAACAAAAATCTGCAACAAGATGTGGCAGACAGGTGAATGGCCAACACAGTGGACCCAGTCACTGATTATAACACTCCCCAAAAAGGCAATCTCGTGCTGTGTCAAAATTACAGAACTATCAGTTTGATCACAAATGAAGAAGTACGCGACACCATCAGACACAAAGTAGGCCATTATGAAGACCTCCTCGTATTGTCAAAAGAAGAAAGCTGAAATGGTATAGCCATGTCACTAGAGCCAACAGTCTATCCACAACAGTACTGCAGGGTAGTGTCCAAGGTGGTAGAAGGAGAGGTAGACAGAGAAAAAAGTGGAGTGACAACATCACAGAATGGACCAGGAAATGTTTTGGCACATGATCGAGTCAAGTGGAGGGAACTGGTCAGATGTTCAGCAGCACAGTGCCTCAACGACCACACTAGGTCAAGAGACTAATGACAAAATGATGGAATAAATGATTATCTTTATGCCTGTTGTCGTCTTGAGCATGCTTGTCTTGTAAGGTAGGAGACAATCATAACCTTTTCTACCATCTCTGGCACATCTCCCAATCTCTTGCCAATAGCTCATAATGCTCTTTGGGCATCCCCAGTGAATAACGATATCCACATCGCTGATTTGGACCCCCATTCCGAATGCTACCGTAGCAACAAGACAGCGAATTATGATTGCGGATCTTCGAAATTCCTTGATAATTCTGTTCTGTGTCTCTTTATCCGTGGAGGAATGATACATTTCAATCAAACGTGTCTGTGCTGATTTTTCGCCTGTGTATACTTGGTCACCAATTTCTTCAACCAACCAGGACCAAACATTAAAAACAGCAGTGTATGTCCTGAAATGATGATGATGATGATGATGATGATGATGATGATGATGATGATGATGAAGTGACATCAAGGAAGTGACAGCGGAATAGTCATTAAGACTAAATCAGAATTATCAGATGCATATATCACATACTCTGAAGAAAATAGCTTGAATTTAGTGTGATTATTGTGCGGTAGTATATAACATCTTTATTTCGTGTATATGTATTATATCAATTAATGGAAATTTGTAAAAAAAAAAAAAAAAAAAAAAAAAAAAAAAAAAGAATCAGTTAACCAATGAGAAATAGTCCTAAGTAACAAAGCAAATTAAATTGTTGTTCACTTGTCTGGGTGCGTATCAGAGAGAATGCAGCAAGACTTGATGTGGAATTGAACTGTTAATCTTCGAGGAGGTGCTGGAAAGGCCTTGTCAACGAATTTTAAAACAAGAAGTTCAATGGTACATCATTTAAATTACTATTATTCGTTTTAAATTGAAAGAATTGTTTTATAAATATATCTAGTCTTCGTATATGTAGTATTTTGTTACTCGTGGAAATAAGACTTGAACATGATGTTCTTGGTTCTTGGTGTCTAATATATTCCGTGTTCATTAATTTAAAAGCTACCACATACTGTTAATTTTGGAGGTAAAAATATTAATGCTGACTTTGTATTATCTTAATAGAAAGCTTACGATTGGCCGGTCATTAGCTTAGTGATGCCACATTGGACAGACATAGCAAGTTGGCTGGTGGTGTTGGTCATGTACTAGACCAAATATATTCGACAATAGTCTCCCAATCGGAAAGTTTCAAGACAGTAAAATTAAAATTTTCCCGAAAAAATGATATTGAAACTTTTGTCAGAGTACTGAAGGGTGAGGAACTCTTAAGGGAAATCCCTGGGAGATATCACAGGACCTATCAGAATTTACTATCAGAAGCAAAAATAAAGAACCCAGACATGTACATATCACACATAAACAAATTCTCACGCAAATTTGACAAACGGAATTTTGTTTGCGAACTAATATGTAAATTTGTAGTGTGTGTGTGTGTGTGTGTGTGTGTGTGTGTGTAAATTGTTGTAACACTTGTCAACGCAATAGACAAAAGGGAAGAAGAAAATATTGTTTTTAATTTAAATATAACATTATCCACATGTTATAACTTATGGTATAAAATTATAACAGATATGTATGTATGTATGTATGTATGTATGTATGTATGTTTCATAAATACCATTGCAAATGTTATTAATAATGTTCATTAAAATAATCATGTTTTTCTTTTAAGTAATGTAGAGTATTAACACACACACACACATACACACACACACGTGTGTGTGTGTGTGTGTGTGTGTGTGTGTGTGTGTGTGTGTCAACTTTCCGTTTATACCATTGCAAATGTGAATACAGTGTGGTCTTTATACAATTTATTTATCATTCACTCTATTTCTGATTTGCCGTAACGACACAGCTCCCTCCCAAGCATTAGTCAGTTCCCAATGATATATGGACATAGACCACAATTAATTTTACTATATATTCTCTACATATATTTCTCAGTACTTACCTTTCCACAGTGTGACAATCAATACAAATCATATGTTAATCTAAAATACCTCCAAAGATGACTTCACGGTGAAATTCTTGTCAAGGGTTGATCGGCATTTTTTTGAGCTGCTGCACTGTAAACAGAGCAGCATGTAAACAGAACACATATTTCACTTCTGGATCATCACCAAGGCCTTATTACTCCATGTGCATTGTCGCCAAATTACACACTGACAACCACTCTCTCTGCTCCTATTCTCGAGAATAAACAATTACCTTTAAATCCCTACCAAATATGCATCAATATAACTCTTCTATCACTACCAAAATGAGACAGGAAAAAATGTTCTAAAAATAGACTGGAACTACATTCGTGGGTACTGAACTGGAAGTATTAATTGTGGTGTGGTTCCATATGCCTCGCTAGACGGTTTTATCGCGTTATATCTTGCCATCTGCTGCTTTACACGCATGCGTCGGTAATTTAAATCTAGTGTCAACAGCCGATAAATACGCAGGTGTTCTGTTCTGACAGGGATTTATACTGAAAAAAGTTAGTGTTCTAAGGATTTAGCGCAGTGGATCATTAGAAGAGGGATTATACTTACCGTCTGGGTAGAAAGGTTAGTCTAAATAAATTTATTAATTAATATCGTGCATCCGATCGTACGCAGTTTTGGCGAGGCAGAAAAGAACCATTTAGTGGTAATGCAGAGTACGGCTGGTCTCTGAGCCGTCAATTAAAAATATAAAAAAGGCTTAGAGACCATGTTAGCTGGTCTAGCAATATTCCATAAGACATAAGTTGTGCTTAAGAAAATGTTTTTCTTTGGTTAGTTTGCTGGCGCTTAGGCAGAAGGTGAAAAAATGGATTTTTTTTTTGCTTAAAAGACCCATAATTTTCGTATGGAGAAGACGCTTTATTCAAAATGTCCACCTCAACCTACTTTTTGCACAGGTTTACCTGTCTGCGCGTGCTTCAGATTTGTCTGCCATAGATCTGTGGCCATATAGTCTTAAACATAGACACAAATTCGGAATCCGACCATGGGCGAATTTTGGGTGAGAAAAAAAACCGGGTCCAAAAACATTTTAGACTAAATTACTATTTTGGAATGGTGCTCAACTGATTTAAGACGTTTGGATTATATCTCTCCCCCCCCCCGAGACATGATGAATGTTGGCACATTAGCACATTCTAAGCTATTTACATATCTAGTTCAGTATTGGAATTGGCTTGCATAACTAATGGATATCATTTGAAGAGAAAGTCAATATCTGGTTCAGTATTGGAATTTGGCTTGCATCACTACTAGATATCATTTGAAGAGAAAGTCAAGTGCAATTTCATAAAGAGAGTGTTGCAGAAAGATGAGAGCGAGAAGACATGCAAATTCAGTTATGTACATGTATGCGATTTGGATATTTATCATAGCTTTAACACTTTTTCAGTCATATCACTATAAGGTCTGCAGCGTGGCAGTATATAGTGATGTCTAGCACATGTGTATCATGCTGCTGTCCTACCAAGACACATTATCCTAACACCAGGATAAGAAGTGCCAACATTAAGCACTTACTGCTGAGCATCTATCGCGAAAGCTGCCATTTTTATGTCTTTGGTATATTACTCGACCTTGGTTAAAACCAGCACCCCCCATCCAAATCTATACTGACACTCTTGCAACTAAACCACCAGAGTGGTCTATAAGGCAAATGGAAATATAAAAGAAGAGATAAAATACAGAGAGAAAAGTCAAATGGAGAAATGCAACTTAGATTAAATATTTAGAACTGGAAAGTGAAAACATATCTTTTCCTAAGTTCCTTTACATACATGATTGTGTTTTGATGCTATCATAAAACATAGGTTAGTATAAATTACTAGAGAAGAGGAAGTATATCAATATGGCCAAGACAGCATTGAAATATATTTGTACAAAGTGTACTTATTGGCAAAACTAATACAATCGACACTTCAGTGCCATTGCAACATAGTGTTAATAATGATGTGCTTCAGGTACATATCTTGAGGCGTGAGGAGTTGGTACAAGACGTATATCAAAACATTAGAAAATTTCAAAATGGAAACTTCGATAAATCTATATTACAACAAGAAAGTGCATGCTATTTCTGACTGCTAAAGATTGAAAAACAAGCAACATAATTGAAATAGACTAGTCAAAGGCACCTATATCAAGAGGCCAATGTAACAGACTTATACTGAAATCAATCAATTTGTTGGATCAAACAAATCAGTCTGATTTTATGATTGATAATTATAAGCCATTTATGTTGAAAGGTTCTTTATCACCTGTGAGCAATTCTACCAAACCTATCCCAATTAAAATATTAAGGGACACAGGAGCTTTTCAGTCTTTTATTATCAGGTACATTGCCTGTCTGTGAGCACAACTCTGATCACAGTGTTCTTGTTTAGGATGTAAATTCAGGCTTTGCTTTTTCTCTCCAGTGTACTGAACTCATGACCATTGGATTACAAAATGCAGTATCCGCCTACTGAGCTGCTATGGCCACCTATCTAATACTGTTTGAAACCAACAAATTAAAAATAAAAACACTAGGAAGTTCAAAAGAAAAAGAAAAAACATTAAATGGTTAAATTGCATTATAATTTCATTGAGCCAGAGAAGCATGTACAAATATAACACAGATTTCATTGCATAAAGTAAATGTTCATCTCCACAAAAATGTTTAATATTAAAGATATAACCCAAATAAAGTCATTTCAGTCATTATGTATGTCATTATTGAATAAAATACAAGAAGCTGGCCACAGCCTGCATATTATGTCCAGTCACAAACATTCAAAATGTTGGTTACAATTTTATTAAAGTGAAATAAAATAAAACAACTGTTTCATTGAAGGTAATTAAACGGTGTTGACAGATGAATGAAAGGACATCAACTTCCTTGTAACGTGGAGGAGTCTTGATAAAAATGGCATCACAGGAAGACATGCAATACTGCTGCATTGTTAAATGAAAACATCATCTTATTTATCACTAATATCTGCATGGACCGTCTCTATTATATAACGATAAGGTAATTCCTTCCAACCTTGATGAAACATCACACTGTCAATTTGTTTTTGGAAGGAACATCAGGAAGCAATACAATTTCGTTCTTAAAGTGTAAATGCATTTAAGTAATTCAAATAAATTCATCTTTACTTATTCAGTGAAAGAAGCAAAAACAATTTAAGTTAGCTGTACCATAATTCCAGTTAGATTGTCCCCTTGAGTCCAGACTGCAGAATATTAATAATAAATGAGCGATGGCTAGCAGACCTTTGAACACAATTTAAACATCATGTTAAAAAACAACAATCAATAATTATTATACTGAAGTTATCATGATGTCAGAGACTACACTATTTTCTGGGCAATATTCAAATTTATAATTTTGAAACATGGCAATATTTTCAATGTTTTTTAATGAGTGACAAAAATCAAAGAACTTCACTGCCTCGAAAATATTTTTGCTTAAGAAAAATATTTACAAAAAGCAAATAACAAAACTATATATCTGAACATTAATTTAAACTTTCATGGCCTGGATGCAAATGAATCAAATGACCAAACTGAAATCTAAGAACACATCATAAACACAACTGGAGAATCTACCCTATTTGTTGGCCTATAAGTCACTGTGAAGCTTAAGTCAACTTAGCCAGTTTCTGTCCTTCATTCATAAACAAATAGATGCCAAGTATAAGACAAGGCCAGAGCAATACCTCAAGTTTGTCTGTTTCACTACTGTTTGATACACACATGAATTTTATCCTAGCTGTAACTCCACAAATTTACCAGTCAGCATAGCTAAGTGTAGCTAAAAAAACTTACCGGTAATTTGTTTCACACCAAATATCTAAAACAAATAGGATACTTTTAGCCACAAATGACCTGAAAATTTACAGAGTTACCGATAGGATAAAATTTGTAATGCTGCGTGAAATGTAGAATAGCAACTTCTGTTTTCAGGAATATTACACAGTATGCATAGCTGCCAACCCTCCAGACTTGCAATTTTGTGAAAATGGTGATAAAAATTAGCGAATTTTGACATGAATTCATTAAGTCATCCTCGAGTCTGCGAATATTTGTTGATACAAATGAATGCATGGCAAGTATTTGGTATATTCCAAACTAAACATCACTGTATGCGTAATATATTTCCCTTTACTATTCCGAGTTTGCTCTGTCCCTTGCCACACCATTTTTTTATTATATTTTTAGATTTATGCTGGGGTGCAGGGTCAAAGTCCATTCCATATCGAAAAAGTTGAAATTTGCCGACACCATTTGGTGTCAAAATGGGGTAGCCTCTTACTAGCTAGCACAGCAAAACTGGAAAGAGCTTTCCTTGAGCTATACCTGCTTGCAATCGATAGGAAAATTATTTTTTTTTTCTCAAAAATCATGAACATAGCATTCGTCATGTATTTAATCTGTTGACAGGCGAGATGAAAATGCGTTCTTGCTGAAATTTGACCTGGATCTGGCCATTTTTGTCCCAATGATATGACTATACAAATCTCTTCACCTACATGTGAATTAGGTCATATAGTCACGTGACATGGACAAAAAAAAATTTCCAAAGTAAAAGTGGGGTAACAAGGGTCAGAGAAAATGGTGAAAACATTTTCAAGATTAGTTGCAGGTGCATGCGAAGAACAACATTTTGGTTGGGCACCAGTTTCTCTTAAAAGCATTTGTTGTTGTTGAAGGGTATACTGCTGTTTTTCAGCACACGATATGCTATACATGGCAGTCATTATTAATGGTGGAGGAAAAACCCGGGGAAAACCCCTGAAAAGAACCACTGACCCACGAGAAGCTACTGGCAAGCCTTCTCACATACCCACACTGGTCCAATCTGAGACTCGAACCCACGAAAACACTGACTGACACATTTGCGCTACTATTTTAGAGATTATCCATTCCACTAGAAGAAGAAGAAGAAGAAGAAGAAGAAGAAGAAGAAGAAGAAGAAGAAGAAGAAGAAGAAGAAGAAGAAGATGATGATGATGATGATGATGATGATGATGATGATGATGAGGAAGAAGAAGAAAAATAATACTTCCCTAAATCGGTTGACTTGTCACAAATCAAAATGAAATTATTAGAAGATAAAATGTACCAAGCCTTCAGCACCTACACTATCGAGTACCTTAAAAAAACCACACAAAAACATAAACAAAACCAAGTCCATACGTTAGCCACTGTCGGAATTCAAATTTTATGTTCAGTGAGGATTTAAACTAAAATAGATACATATAACGTAACAGTATTTTCAAGAACAAAATTAAAATCATCCACAGAAATCCATACAACTTTAAAGCAAAGAAAACAATACGTGACTTTTGAAGAAAAAATGTATTTCTTAAAACTGATGAATATTGTTGTTCACGGTTAACTGATGGGTCAATTTAAAAACAGGAAGCAAGTACAAAGATTGGTACTCTAAAGAAAAATGTATTAAACTTTGAAAGGACATATCATTTCCAAAGAAAACATTTAAAGGTAAACATTTTATTAGTCAATTAAGTCTACTACTGCAGCAAGCCCAAAACCCATAACATATTAAGAGCATTATATTTTCATGGCAGATATAGATTCCTTTGCATTAAAGCAGACCTGTAGAAACAAATACACTTTAAAATGACCATGTTTTATGATACACGTAACTACAAAAGGATGATATTTTGGTGTTCCTCATATGAAAAAAAGATACCTGGATCGTGTAATTAGCTGAATACAAAATACCGTGGTTTTAGAAGTAAGAGATATGCCTTTAGGACAAAACAAAGATCAAATGTAAGTATTCTATGGTATTTAATAAACAATCTGTAATCGCAAAGTATTGAAAGTAAGCAAGAATATTTATTCAACAACCTGTTATCGCAAAGTAGCAAAAGTATGCAGTGGGATTTATTGAAAAGTCTGTAATCGCTAACTATTTAAAGTAAGCAAGTATATTTATTAAACAACCTGATATCGCATATTATTTAAAGTGAGGAAGGTACAACATATCGTCTATATAACCAAACCATAAATCTGCAACAAGTAGAGACTAATGAACTTGTAAGAGTTAAACCATAATGGCATTAGTGAAATCTGATGAAATATTGCAAAACCAAAATATAGAAAACATATCAAACACATCAGCAGCGAAGCAGAGGAACTGATAAAAGCTAACATTTAACTGAACATTTAACAGCTTTAGAAAATACTTTTAAATAAAAAATTTTAATAACATAACAAAATTTACTTTTTGACGAAAGGTTAAAATGATTTTTCAACGAGAAGGTATGATACCAACAACAAGCAAATACATCTTTTTGTATGACATCAGAAAACCCTTGGTCTAAACATAATAAATTTGGTAAAATGTCTTATAGGAGGAAATGGACTGGTAAAGGTGACACATAAGCACCAGTTGGTGACACATAGGCACCCGTTGACAATGTAAACCAAGAGATCTAAATACTGACATTATTTGTTCGAGTTAGATTAAAAGCACAAGCATTACTGATTATTTATTTCTGAAAGCGTAAAAAGATGGCGTTTAATATAAGCTTGGCAACTTGTTCCTTAATTAACTGATGATGTCATTCTGATTATTTTTGGCCGTAATTAACTTGTTGTATGCGATTCAAAACTCATGTTAACATTTGGCAACAAAAGGAATGAACACAAAATAATAATATGGGTAAGAAAAAAGAAAAAAGCTATTTTCAGGAGTAAATTCAGTCAGATCACGCAACCACATACGTGACCACAGACGCTTGTTTATTTGCTTCTTGAATAAAGTAAATTAGTTCTGTTTTTTAATCATCAGCTGTTTTAAATGTAGACCAATTATAATCTCTCGCCGTTTGTCATTTTGTCGAGATAAGAATAGACCAATTACAATCTCGCACCATTTTTTACCTTTCGTCATCATAACTGCTAATCACATTCTTTTCTTTACGAATTGTTACTGACTGCTTTTCCGTCGCTGGTATTGTATTATTTACCAGGTCCGTATGTAAGCGTGTCTAATGGCTGTTGTATCCAATAATACTACCTGTTTTCATTCCCATATCACGAGGTAAACAAAAATATTCCATTCCCATCATCAATAATATAATCTAGTTTTAACTTGTGGTTAAAGCATCCGCCGCGTAAGTGAGAGGTCGTGGGTTCGATCCCCGGCATAGTCATAAAAAAGACTTATACAAATGGTACTAACAGCTGCCTCGCTTGACGCTCAGCATTAAGAGGTTAGTGTTAGGACTGGTTGGCCTGGTGTCAGGATAATGTGACTGTGTGAAACATGATGCTACATGTCTGCGGCATGATGCCCCAGTGACATCACTATAAACTGCCTCACTGCAGATATCGTAGCGAAATGATTGAAGTTTTTTTAAAGCTACATTAAAAATCCTAACCAAACAAACAAAGAAACAAAGTAATATTGCTCATGCCTTACGTAGCACGTCCGTTGTCAAATCGTTAGTTTCGGAGATTCATAGATTGACATGTTGTCAAGCTCTTCAATTTTGGAGGCAAGTAAATCTTGAATGCAGACCACAATCCTACAATACCATGCAATAAGTGATCGGTTTTGAGAAAAACTGAAACTATGATGTCTGGTGATCAGTTTTCAAAATATGTTTGCTTCCAGTTTTCTGAAAGCTGCATTTCCAATGGCTAATTCACAGGTCAACTAAACATGACCCGTGTGCGGTCATATCTTTATATAGAACAATGATTTGCGTCAGATTCTTGTTGCTGCTGTTGTTGTTGTTGTGTTTAACGCCATTTTTCACCACACGATAGGCTATACATGGCGGCCAGTATTAATGGTGGAGGAAGAACCGGAGAAATCCCCCAAAAGAACCACCGACCAACGAGAAGCTACTGGCAAGCTTTCTCACATACCCACATTGGCTGAATCTTAGACTCGAACCCACGCAGACAGAGATGAGATGGCAGTGATCCATAATGGAGAGCGCTTTAGACCACTCGGGCCACCTAAAGCATTTGTAGAACTAATATTTTATATACAGTAGTCCTATTCTTATATAGCCATCCCTTCTGTACCTTGAAAATGGCCTTATAAGACGGGTGGCCTTCCAGAGGGGGGAATAAATTTCTATGAGAAGTTGGTACTTTGGATATAGTTTTCACAAACAACTGAAGCATGTCCATGCCGAACCATGGCAATCATTATTATGTCCGTTTAATCGATCTTCCATTCTGTTTGCTGAACATGCCTCTCATTAAGTACAGTCCTACGCACTAAACTTGTCATTACATGTGACTAAAGACATAAATTGCTATACTACCAGACAGTGTATTCATTTCATATCGTTTGCTAGTTTTATAAATATGAACTTTTTATATGCAAATGGGAAAGACAAACATGTTCCGCAACACGTATCTTCCATCTATGATATATCGAATCATCAAATGAATCATTTAAAGAGGCCAATGTATCACTCACTTAATAACTTTATTCCGAAACTAACATGGTAGCTATCATGACCTTTGGATTTAATACAACATAATTAAAGTGTAAACTTTGACACTAAAAGTGCAAATTCAATGTGTTACAGTTGACCAAAAGAGATATACGAATACGTTTGATGTCATTATTTGTGATACAATATATGGAAGATAGAAGGTCGGTGTATGCCAAAGCCGATGTTTTTGTATAATGTGTTGTAATTATTACTCCAATCACAAATGTTTGAGTTGTCATTTCAAATGGACAGACCATTTGTGCTTGGTACGGTGGAATTGTTCAGGATCTTCGAAGCATTTGAAAGAAAAAGTATCAACTCAAACTTGATTTTGAACAAACAAGATTTTCTCTCAACAAAAACGTATATTTAATCTTTCAAATATGTTTGGTATTTTGCACTGGATCTTAGATCTCTAACTTTAAGAACTTTTCATAGCTAATACAATATATTTTGCAACATTGATAAAAATAGCAATTTACTCTTTCAATGGAATGTTCGAAGAAACAAGGTGAAGGTGTGCCAATTCGGATATAAAATATTCATGAGCTTGCATTTTGCCCCATTTATAAATGACTCAAATTGATTTTTAGCCGTTTTAATTCATGTTTCTAAATTTCATCTACTATTACCATAACAACAAGGTTAAGACTTTAAACATAACGTTATCTTCTCTGTCCTTAATTGAACCATGAACCATCGAGTCTCTCTCTCTCTCTCTCTCTCTCTCTCTCTCTCTCTCTCTCTCTCTCTCTCTCTCTCTCTCTCTCTCTCTCTCTCTCAAAATTATTGCCCACAAGGTATCGTAAATCGGTTGTCACACAGGACATACTGGTTTATTGCGTGTCTCAGTGGTACTCGTGAGACCTATCAGGGCCCATATTTACCATGTACATGTTTACTGAATAATATGTTGAAAGGACCCTTACAACTTAAAGATTTATTCGGTGTTACGATCCGTATGATTTACAATATTACTTCAAAACCGGAATATTATCATCCCTTTAAATTTACCCTGCTCGAAATATTGGGTGTGCTGTGATTTATATCTTGTTTTTATTTAACAAGGACATTTTAATCATATTTCTTGCTGCTGCCTGCACTGGTAAAATTCCACATTATATAGTTGTTATTCTAGCTAGTAATAAAATCTTCAGCATTTATTATAGTTTTCTAAATTTGTATGATCAATAAAAAAAATAAGTACGGATCGTTCAAAGAGTTTATGGCCACTTAGGCCACATGAAAGGTATTCTGTGCTCGACATAATACATATATACAGATAGCAAAGATGGGTGTGTGTGTAGAAACATTTAAAATTTGAATTATTTCGTTTATAGCGAAAATATGAACAGAAAATATAAACAAATATATTATATTTTAATCATATACACATTTTGTATCATGTGCCATACCATTCTGATTAATTGGTTATCTATTTTTTATCGCATTGTTTGTTTTGATTGTTTTACTGTGTCTTGTATTCATATTTTCACACAAGATAATTTTTCACACGCAAAACAGGTTAATCCACACTTACCGTTCGTGAACATTTTAACTTTCAGGAATTAACACTGCTTCATAATAAAATAAAATACGGATTCACGTATTGCTGTTATGTCATGCGTACATATCACATGTATACAACTTTCTTAATTATTTTTGAAAATTGCTCTTGAAGCAATGACATGAATATATTGTTTGATATGAAATCTTTGATCATGGAACCATGTGTGAGTGCAATGTTTAGATCATCACTGAAAGTTTATTGCTGGGCGCCTAATAGCCTTGATAGAGACAGTAGAGGCATTCAACATTTAGATCAGTATGCATAAGGTCAAATTTCTTGCTACCAGAGAAATTCAGCTGATATTTCTTAAGTCTGAAGAGAAGCAAAGGACAGCAATTTATGTAGAAAACTTCTGGAAATGAGTTCAAGAAAGGCGTGTATTGATTTAAAATTATTTTCGTTTTTTATCTAAAAAATCAATAGGTTTAAAAATACAGAATATTAATAAGAGTAAATAGTTATATTATGTTAAATTATCTCCTATTTTATTATATTATATTAGTTTTGAACACTAATTAGATTCAGATTCAGATTCTGATCGAAAATGCTCTAAAAAAAGATGGTTATTTATCTTACAGTTGACTGCAAAGATTTAAAAAATAATAAATGCAATACCAATTTTAGTATTCTTCACAAGATCCCTGTCTGGTGACCACTGAAGACATTCATTTTATTCAAAAAAAATCTGTTTACTAAGGTATTATTAATGAAACATTACAGGCAGTTTTATTGGGAATTTGTTCCACACGAAACCTGGTTTCAGGAAAACATATTTTCTTTTTGATATTTTATAAGAATCAAATACATAATTTTGTTAAACGTCTCTTTTTTCAATAAGGTCATGTTCAACTTGAAACTACCAGTTATAACAGCACCAGCGCAAATTTCAAAATGTTTCCTCTGAAGAATCTTACACTGAAACAACAGGAAGTGAAAAGTATTAAAGTTGAATCTAGACAAAGTTTCGAAATGTTACTTATATGTAAAAGAGTCCCTTATATTTATTCAAGAAAGAAATATTGAAAATATCATAGTTGGTATTGCTGTTGAAATAACTTCAACTTTAAATATTAAAAGTTCACTTATTTTAAAATCAGTGTTTAGTCAGCTAGTTTTGAAAGTTGACTTTACAAGAAATAATGAAGATCTAATGTAAAGCTCTCTCTTGAATTTCACATGGAATCATGATAACTATTATGCCATTTCTGTATAGTGTAAGTTCATTGTTTCTACAGGTATCCATTCATTAACCTAATTCTGAGAGTTACCTGGAACATACACATGGGAAAAGACATCACTGATTAAGGGTATTACATTTTTGTCACTATATCATCCATATATTTCATTTAATTTTAAGTAAAGCATGGAATATGAGCTTATTTCAAGATTTCAGACTAATTCAACAATAACTAAAATCAAAGCATATTAATAAGGGGATCTTGAATCCGATTAGCTGATCTTGTTTCCATTATTAAATCAATATTTTTTAGTTTTTATAAAACTTACAGTACAGGTTTATATAATGGAGATTTCATCAGTTTAGTAAGATTGATATCCATTCATAGTAATTATTTGATCTTGCGACTGACTGAACCAGTTATCACTTTGATGGTCATATTTGAACATATTTGTAAATTTTATTAAACTTGGAATATAAGCTTATATTACGAGATTTCAACTGAAGTGGCAACTAGCTGCATGAGTTTGCAACCACTTTATGATCTGATTTGATCAATTCTGAGAAATGGGCTAACATCATGAAGATGTCAAGTTAATTTTTGCAAGAACAATGTTAAATTATATAGTAATGAAGTGATCTGGCATCTGATTGGCTAAGCTTCTTATGACTTTCAATAGAGTATTTCTAATCAAATTTGGATCTAACTTAGTAAATAGGTCTAAATCATCAAGATCTTTTATGACTTTTTGTTATAAATTAATTGATCTTGTATCTCATAGACTGTGCTTGTTTGTATGACTTTATCAAACTTGATAAATAAGTTTATCTAGTCAAGATATAAGACAAGATAGATTATGAGAAATATCCAATCATAATAAGATTTTAACTCTTACATCTGCCGTGTGTCACTTTATTGTGATGCCTAACACTGGGCCATCATGTCACAAACATTAACACTATTCTGACAACAGCCTGACAAGTCCTAACACTAACCTCTTAATGCTGAGTGCCAGGCAGTACCATTTTTACAAGTCTTTGGCATGACTCTCCCGGGGATCAAACCTACGACCTTCCACATCTGAGGTGGATGCTATAACCAATAGGCCACCAGAGCAGTCTACCAAAGACTTGTAAAAGTGATACAACATGGTAGTTCAAGTTAAGTAAAGAATCTTGATTGTTAATTTTGCAACTAAATTGCAATGTAATTTGAACATTATTATTTTTAATATTAATTTCTTCTATTGTGACAGTAAAACAATCATTCAGACTTGCTTACTTTAGTTTAGAATAAATAAATTTCATTCAAAACTTTGTAACTGACCAAAAGTTTTCAGATATACACACCCCAACAAGCATCAAGCGGACATCAAGCTGGTCATGCAGACAGAAGAAAATATAAAGATGGGAAATATGCTGTATATCTGATAGATGAAACAATCATACAAATCAGTCAGGTCTAGGAAGTATCGACCACTGAGGTTACACTTGAAATATACTATGCAAAGTAATATAAGGTGTCAGTTACATCGTTTAAACGCCTGAGGACATCAGTCAATAATATTATACATGGGACTTTGAACTTCCTTCTTCAAGAAGATTGATTGCCATTAGCCATAACAAGATTTATATTTTAAAAAGATCTTTTATGCTATAGTAAAAATTGTTTTATAAACAAAGAAACATTCCACATGCGTTGCTCTTTTAAATTTTAAATAAAGTAGAAAAGATATTTTCATTTTACATTAAAAGAAAACACCCATTAGGCACTACAAATTTTTCTGATGTTTTTCATATGCATATACTATTATTAAACTTTTTATGCCCAATTCACACCATTTCAGTCATATGATAAATAAAATATTTTGTGTAATTTAATCATTTGTTTTAATATTTTGCTGTTCTCTTTTTTTTTCTATGCATCCATCGTCCTAATGGTTCATCTTTCTTGTTAATACTTGGTATAACATTTAGTTTTTGCAGTTTTTGCAAAACTTTTAGTATGAATATAGCCTCCCTACTAATGTCAATAATGAAAACTGTTGGTGTGATAAAAATGCACAGAAATAGTTATTTCATTCACTGATTTATAATTTCTAACCCAACTCTAACCAGAAATGCCCTAGCACTGTCATTTTCTGTTTTGTTTTTTTTTTTTTTTTTGCTTAATATACTTTCCTTGCTAACACTGTGTCACGTTATGTATACTATGGGTGAGTCTATTTTCCTCTGACATCAGAGTGATATAGTTCATCCTGTTTGGTAACTGCCAGATAATTCCACAAATTACCAAAGGTTGAGAGTTATAGCACTTTGCACACATGTACATAGAAATTAAACCACTAGTTAAATCCATGTGAAATGCAAATGTGTAGTTGTCGTTCTTTTCCATGATTTGACATTGTAAATATTAGAAGTAGATCGACATAGTATGTATATTCTATGTACATATACATGTAGTTGTGCATCCACCCCTTTGCTGAAAATAGACTTGTCAAGGAACTGGAAGTAACCAAACAAGCAAGGTAGTATTTTACACTGAAAATGTTAGTTTGAGATGAAACATGCAGTCCCCCTGGTCTTAATACGTTTGAAATTATAAATCAATATATTAAGTGACCAAGTTCTTAATGTTTTAATTTAAGTTATGGTTGATTTTAAAAAAATTGGATTGAGGGTACAAATATATGGGGATGCATATTCAGACAATAGGAAGAGCAATATGAAGGGAAAGAAATCTGTTTAGGAACTTTTGTAGTTTGCCGTCAAAGTATTTATCAAATATTTACCAACAGAGTCCAAAACAACAGTCTTCATTACTACTACAATTTAGTAGTAAGTAATATAAACATTGTTTTGAAATGTGTCACTTTAATTTACTTTGCTCTGGTTTAGCTGTGATTGTTATCACAAAATGATTTTTGCATTTGCTCATATTTCAAAACTCTTGTGATGATACAAATAGAGTATACTAGATTTCTTTTTGGAAGCCATTCATGGTGATCATGACCAGTGAACCTACATGCATTTCCCAAACTTTGTTTAAGCACATATTTAACAATACCGCATTTACTCCCTATGAATGATTTAGCCATACATGTTGCCAAATTTGTATTTCTAAGAGTTATTACTATAGGTTATACAAAAGAAAATATTGCAGGCAATGACCAACAATGTTATCAGCTTATATTTACACAACAGTATGGAATGAAACACTGAGGAGGATGGCCAAATATGGATAATTATTGAGCTTTTAAATTCTAACAGCCATACATGCAGCTGTTTTGAAAAGCTGTTGCAGTCACTAGCCAAATTTTGCTAAAAGGACATTATCTGTGCACCAGCCTGACTAAGCATGGCAACAGGAATCCTTAGCCAAATCTTGGCTAAGGAGACATTTATCCAAAATTTGGTTTCTGCCTAAAAGTCATACAATACATTATGGAAAGGGACAATATTGCAGTTAGCCAAATTTTGTCTAATCATAGTTACCTAGAGTTTGGTCTTTTGCAGCCATACATAGGGGTTATACTACAAGACACTAGCCAAATTTTGGCTCATCATACATTTATCCAAATTTGGTTCCCATCTAAGGGTGTGAAGAACAGCTTTGTAAGAATTAGCCAAATGTTGGCTAATTTAAAACCTGCCTAGCTCCTCCAACAGACAGTCAAGCTATAGTGATAGACCATATATTGATCAAAAGCTTTTCCAAGAGTCTCATTATGTGCCTCTTCTACTTTGGGTTAAGAGATTTTAGCCCACAGCAGAGGCCTGATTTGAGTAAATGGAAAAGCTCAAGTGAAATCGGAAGCTGTTATAGTTTGAAAGCTATATTCTTCAATGCATTTAATATCTTAGTTTAAAAGTAACATTAATCATTAAATGTTTTTCTTGTTATAATAACAAACTTATTTCAACTGAATATATGTTAATAGTTCTATATCTGGGTGTTACGAAACATCCAAATCCACCCCAATCCTCTAAAATGAACCCCAGATCCACCCCAAATCCACCCAAAATAACCCCAAATCCACCCAAATAACACTAAAATCCACTTAAATCTCAACAAGAATCTTTGCCAATATGATTTGAAAACTGACAATTGTTCTAAATAGGGTTCCAAAGTCTGACATCTTGAATCAAATTCCGTGTCATCTGAGGCAATTATTATTCCATCATTTTTTCCAAAAATGGAGTATTCCTTTACGGGCCAGCAAACATGCCCCATTTTCTTGAAGATGTCGGATATTGTCATTAATGTGTTTGGTACGTAGCACAAATTTTGCCTGCGGAAATTTGGCTTTGAGGGCCTTCGTCATGCTCTTTTCTTCGTCACTTCCAATGGTTAATCGCGCTTTGTGTCCAAATCGATCGCTAACGTGTGAGAAAAATTTCCCGTAAGTTTCCTCTTCGGCATCAAAATGTATCATGCAAACATTACCGGAAAATCCTTGGTTCTATTGCTTATCTCACATCGGTTTAAAGATAAACCATTGTAAGATGTATATCCACTACAAATATTAAATCTGGCATGAAATTTGCATGTAATCTAAACATTCTAAAGTTATGAAATTGAATTAGTAGTACTATTTCGAATTCCTTCTGCCGATTAAGACAGATGAATGGGCAAGGGGTTTATTTTCACTAAATATAGTTGCAGATCAAGTGGCCATTATTGAAAATTGAACGTTTTTTAACTCAACATGTAGGATCCATGTGTTTGATGGCTGTCATAACATTACGAGATTTTATTAGCCAATAACCTTATTGAAATTACTGCATTATTATTAAATGAAATATAATCAGGGCCGGCGCTTCCGCTAGGCGAACTAGGCAATCGCCTAGGGCGCTGGGCTAAGGGTTTATTTCATAATGGGCGGGTGGGGGAGGGCGTGAGTGGAATGGGAGGGGCGCAGATATCTGATCTCGCCTAGGGCACCAAAATGCCTTGCACCGGCGCTGAATATAATATGTTACAAATAATAATAAGAATGTTCCAAATTTTGTGGAATGGATATAACATTCCAATAACTGAATTATTTAAAAGCAGTATTCGCACAGAAAGTGCAAAAAAACTACATACCGGTGAGTGCATTCTTGTCCCATTTGCTGTAAAGACTGTAACTTGTTATGAAATTCACCTGGTGCGTTAGATTTGCAATGTCATGTGATCGTTTTGTATCATAATTATAGCACACAATTATGTTCTTTGGAAAAATATAAATATTAGACAAATTAAAATATGTAAATTCGTGCATTGGCTGCATTTGTTTAGTAGATAAAATGGTAGTCGAATCTGTTCAAAATACATGGTACTGCATGATGACGACACGCATAATTAGGGGTCTATAGCAGAAGAATTGAATTTTTGCGTGTGCTAATCTGTGCGATTTAAAATTAGTTACCAATTATAAATGCCGATACTTACATTCTTCAGACGACGCATGCCCATGAGGTAGTCAAATTCTACCCCATCCAATGTACGACACGAAACGCACACATAGCCCAGTTCAATCTTTCCCCATATTTTCATTTCATCGTCCGAGATTTGTTGACATTTTCAATGATACCAGTTGTTACACAATGAACATTTAACACAGTCATTGGAAACATTTGATCTGCATCCACCACATGGTAAGCTGGCTTTGCGTTTTGTTATACTGAAATCTGCCATGATTCAATTAAAAATCACAAATGAAAACAAAAGATGTGCAGTATTTAAGCTTTATTTGCAAATAAGATACGAGGTCATGAAACAATGTATAGACAGGACCCAGGTCAGAAATCTGTACATTCTGATGCTTGGATGCCTGTGTCTGCTTTATCTGTCATCATCCTTGTTATACTTATCATCAAGTGTGAATTTCACTGTGTCCAACATAATTGCTTTGAGATTCCCAGCTGACTTTCCAGCTATGATGCCCCGATTTCAGTTCCCTATGTTTGAAAGTTAGCTTTAAATACAGAATTTCTATATTGTATTGAGCATAATAGATTGTATGTCTATATTTGGTACCAAAATACGATTAGCTGACTTGTTGTGATGTATTTCATTGACAGGTGCTCCAAATACATTGTCTAAATAGTTTTGTGACTTTTTACAAGAATACTTACAGTTTTATCTTGAAGACATAGAGTCAGTAATATCATCACCAGATGGCTTTATAACAATACACGTGCATGACCCACGAACACGTTATCGTATCGGGCTTGATAGAATTTTTAATTCGTAGTAGCAGAGAGGGTGTGACAACGAATATGTTTCTTTGTTGGTCAGATGCCTTAATTCAGTTTTTTAACACTATTTTTTTTCTCAGTTTCGTAGGAGGCCTTTGTTAACCAAATACACGCCTCAAAAATCTGGTCTGTTCACCCTATCTGCTCCTAAGGCCATTGACAATCAAGTTCTTGAGCTTTTCAAACTCTTTCACATGGAAATCCAAGAGATAGACGAGACAGTTTCATCCGTAATGCTAAATATTGATGCATATATTTTCACTTTTTAGGGTAGCGCTGTAATTTATAGATGAGATGGCATACACAATGCGATTTGGGTTTATTTGAGATGATTTTTGGTGGATTTGAGTGAATTTGAGTGGATTTGGGTGGATTTGGGTGTTTCGTAACACCGGTCACGCCTACCCTCCAGACTTGTACCTACATGTGTGCACTGAACTGGTGGTTTAAGATTGTAATGGTGCACCAGACATCCTAGTATTCACACGCTCATCCGGCTAGTCATACCCAGTGAGCTGAATATGGCAAAGAAATAACTTTCCGAATAGTCTGCTTTAATTGTAACTACTTTAAAATATATGACGGTTACGAATGGGTAATATAACCGTATGTATGTATGTATGTATGTATGTATGTATGTATGTATGTATGTATATATATATATATATATATATATATATATATATATATATATATATATATATATATATATATATATATATATATAATCGTGCGCATGATAAATAACACGCACGTGCCGCGCAAGCAATGGAAGTGTCACGCGATACAAAGAAAAGGTATATGTATACAAATATGTTGGCGCGCGAAACACGACACCTTGGTAATAATAAAACTTATGGTGGTCTAACTGGGCCATATCGGGCGTTTCGTAACATCAACAGCAAACAGTAAAATCGCCGATTTTATTGTGAACATGTCATCGACGTTTGGAACATAGAAGGATTATATTAATTCCTTAATAGTACTGCTGTATCCATTCAATTCAGTAATGTCCTATTACAAGGATTTTTTAAAATTCAACAAATAATTTGTTTCGCTATAACACCTAGTCAATCTTTGAAAGAACTTACACCAATGTGAATTAAATTCAAAACTAGTCCTACAAGTTCTATCAGAAATCTTAAATGAAACTGCATTCCGAATGAATTCTAGAGGTATTCCAAACGAATTCCAATCTTGAAAGTGCAGATGTACAAATAGCTTGTTGATGTGCTAACAGTATTTATGTCTCACAATGATATAACACAAAATATATGTGGAAACAATCATAGAATTCATCTCTCTCTCTCTCTCTCTCTCTCTCTCTCTCTCTCTCTCTCTCTCTCTCTCTCTCTCTCTCTCTCTCTCAATATCAATACAGAACCTCTTTGTTTAAAAATGTCTTGTTTTTTTACCAATACTTATCAAATCACGGAACTGTCTGTTACGATCTACATTAAATTTGTTCGTTTAAATTAACTTAAAAATAAACAAATTTCCGAACATAAAACTTCTTAAGATTTAACGTTGGTAATAAACAAGCGTCTGTGCAATTCAACCTGTTAAATCATACATTCTCTTCGGCGAATTATGAGTTAGGTGCACTCTTATCGCCAATCCTTCTTGTTCCTGCAGAACCTGCAGAATTCCAGCATAAAACGACCAACATTTTAATTTGAATGCAAACTATTTTATAACGCAAGAATATGCGAGCTTTTTCGCAGATTTTCAATAATGAATATTAATACCGATAAACCTTTATTTGGCAACGAACTCTACACATCATCAGAAATAAACATTTTGTTACAAAAGGCAATTCAAAAATTAATTATTACACCAAAAGATTCACATGTTTATATTTACAAGATTAATGATTTTCTTTCTCCATTTTGACTAAAAATTGAAACTAAAAATATCAAACCTATGAACCCTCCGCACTTTACCTTCTTTCACCCATTGTCCATTCAATTTATCTGAGAATTTATTTTATTATTATTATTAATAATGGGGAGGGGGCTGATTAGGATTTTTAACGTAGCATTAACAATTTTTCAGTCATATCGCTACAATGTCTGCAGTAAGGCATTTTATAGTGATGTCTAGCACTGGAGCATCATGCCACAGGCATATACCACCCAGTCGCATTATCCTGACACCAGACCGACCAGTCCTAACACTAACCTGCTAATGCGGAGCGCCAAGCGATGCAGCTGTTAGTACCAGTTTTGTAAGTCTTTAGTATGACTCGGCCGGGTTTCGAAACCACGACTTCCCGCTTTCGCAGCGGACGCTCTAACCACTAGGCCACAGGAGCGGTTTTTTTTTATATAAAAATAATAATATTCTTATTAGTATTGTGTGTGTGTGTGTGTGTGTGTATATATATATATATATATATATATATATATATATATATATATATATATTATAATATTTTAGATGTCATATACATCTTTGAAAAGAAACACACAAAACACACAGAGAATAATAAGCACTTTATGTCGGCACGCAACTGATTTCTTGTAGATGATATATGAACTGTTTAACTCAAGCCTTTATCTTCCTTATGTATAAATAGAGAACAAGTTACCGTCCTTGAGTCAGTATTCTTGACGTTACTGTATGGAACAGGCAACAGCGTTAGTATGCTCACAGCCAGGTTTATTCTCTTAGTTGTTTTAACTGTCTGTGTAGGGACAGCCATTTTGGAAGATGTTGGTCGAACCGATCTGGAAGCTGATCGTATTGGACTTGACAAGTCCAGGAGGAGTCTTTTGGATAATAACTTTGATTTACTGACTCAACGAGTTAATTTAATTCTGCTACAAGTTGAGGAGCTGAACAGAAATTGCTATCGAAAAGATAATACTGGTAATATTATCTATACTTTATCTCCTTTTTCCAAACTTTTTGATAATGGTCGGTATTTCGTCATTTTTTAACCGAGTCTATATTCTTCGTATTGCTTCTTTATATTTTTACTTACACACGTTTGAACACACTGTTTATTAAAAGAGATATTGAATTAGAAAAACTTGTTCGCATACGAATTATACTTTGTTTTAAAGCAGTATATCGGCAATATAAATACCACTTAATTCATTCGATATCCTCTAAATATTTCGTCGATTTGGTAAAATTAAGTTTGAAATGGATTGGGTAATTTATACATGAAAAATAGATAAATGCTATAATTGTTATCTCTCCTTTATTTTCTTCTTATTATCATTGTTCCTACAATGTCAAATGGCATATGACATAGTTTTTATCGTCATACACCCTTCACATCACTTGATAATTTTATTTCTTAAGATCTTGGAGTTGAAAATAAAATGAAATTTCTGGCAAGAAATATTTCTGTTACCACATGATTGTTTGGGTTGTTTTACCTTTTTGTTGATAAGTTCATTTTTATTCAATTTACTACTGAAAATACAGCAAATTAAATTAATCGTGCTTGAAAGACCAGAATACACACGTGCCAAAAAAATCAGAAACTCAGACGAATTCAACCGCGATTTAAAAGACAAAACAATAGTATATAAAGTCAAGAGATAAAAATAAATATTAAATTAGAACTAGCAAGAAAGTAAAACACCAAAGAAATGTTTAAAAAAAAACAAATTAACAATATTAGCCAAAACAGACAAAAATAAATTGTAATATAAATGGAATTTTAAGCAATAAGATATCAAAACAAACTCCAAGCCTAAAATAACAGTTTAAAAAATCAGGAAAAAGATAAAACAAATTTAAACATAAATGTAGAGCACTTTAAAAGGATCACAAAACCTTCTTAAATTTAAACATTGGATATTAGGACAGTCTCTTCATATAACACATTTTTTTTTATTCTAAGATCAATACACATACAAATTTAAAACACGACCGTATTGGCACGGTTTACAACATTTCATTTTAAGATTTGGATTCCATTTATTCAGGATAGTTGGTCGTCGATGGACACTATATGTATGACCTAAGGAGATATGATGACAATAATGACCATGAAGAGGATTCTTCTTTCTTTACATAATTGGGTTCCTGGTCGATGAATGTTCTCAGCATTGCTGATAGAGACTTGGATGTTTTGCATTTCGATGACTTAATTTATATTTGACGCAAACTAGTTTATTCTTTTAATTTATGAACGAACTCTGTATTCGAAAAAACGAAATTCCCAGATATTCATTTCTTTGCAGCGCAACATACGAAACAGCCATTTCAATATGTGTCGAACTTTTTTAAAAAATCGATTCCTGTTCTTGTTTACTTATAGTATGAGTACTGTTCTTTATGAGTTAAAAGTGATTACGGGGAGGCAGTGTTTCCACCTTTTTGGGGAGGCAGACAAGGGAATATGGTCCCACGTTATACCTATTTTATTTCAATATATTTATTTAAAAGTTACTCATTTAATTTTTTTCTCACAGAGAGAGAGAGAGAGAGAGAGAGAGAGAGAGAGAGAGAGTTCAGGCTGCCTTAAAAGAGGAGTCGCGCTACGATGCTGAGACACAGCTACATCTGGGGAATGAAGTACAGATTCTGTAATGAGTGAGGCGAGTCTTTCTAGCTTCAGAATGAGGAGACTACTGGTGCGCGTTTTACAGCACTTTGTAGTATGTGTATTTGGGCTCAACCACGCTACCAAATTTGGTCACCCCTCGATATACTGGTGCATACTTCATCCAAGCCAGAAAGATGCTATCATTTCCATTACACAAGAACGTCCATGTTGCTTTTACGTCATTCGACAGAAAGTTCGCTGCATTTGCAGTTTACTTTACTGCATTGGAATTCTGCCAATGTATAGTCTTGTAATCTATGTGGCTTGCTGAGAGTATATTTCTTGCGGAGTTAGCAATAGAGTAATATATGATGAAAGCGAATTTTGCCTGATCCTGTAAGGGCGCAACTTTATTAAAATAGTATATAGTTGTGATATAGAAATGAATAACATTAATCTTAATATATTTTAGTAGAAAATCACTTCAATATAAATTAGTGAAAAATTTACTTTAATACAGTTTAGAGAAAATGTCAATCTTATTACTTCAACTAAAAATTATGTTCTAATATATGAAATTGCTCAAACCTTTTCATCTTCTGCTTTACCTTTCAGTATTTTTCATTCAAAGTTGTACCACCCCATCCCCCTTCATATATTTGAGAATTTGGAACAGGAATTTACAGATGTACACTTTTTCCCTTAATGTCAGTTCATATTTATTTATTTTTAAAAAAAATATTATTTGTTTTAAAAAATAGAATTATCACTTTTAAATTCATATTAATTTTTTATTTATTTATATACTTTTTTTAAAAATTCAATTTTTATTTATTTTTCAATTTAATTATTTTAATTTTCATTTTAGGAGTGGATTTAATGTTTGGACCAGATTATTAAAAAAATATTTGAAATAAAATAGTACTTACATTCTTATATTTTACATCCAAAAATTCGGATGTTAAATCTCTTTGCACGTCTCATAGTCTAACAAATATACATCGACTTCTGGTTAATAATATCGACTTTCGGTCTAAAAATCCACTTCTGATCATATACAATTTTTTTAAGCGGCCGCCGAGTCTTTATTACAATAATCACGTAATATTTTAATCATAACACACAATCAGCTTTATACAATACATACATACATACATACATACATACATACATACATACATACATACATACATACATACATACATACATACATACATACATACATACATACATACATACATACATACATACATACATACATACATACTTACTTATGTTATATGTTAGAAAATAAAATTGTGGAAATTGCACCATTGAGAAAGCTTACGCAAGGCAATGAATGCAAAATGTTTGAAAGATTCTTTTAAATGTTTCTACCAATAAATTCAAATTAAACTCTCAACATTATGTTTAAACAAGTATCTTTATTCAACTATATACAAATATATCATATCTTGAACTCATAGGACACACAAGAGTACATATTATATAAAGTAAAATAAATTTTCATGGAAGTGTGGGTAGAAGTAACAACAGTATCATGCAAAATGTTTTACCAGCTAAAAGAACCTGATTAAAATGACATTCTCTACTGATCTAGACCCGTATATATTCACCGGTGTCATCTGATAACCAAGTGACCTTTATGAATCCCCATCATTATCTGCTATTTAATTTATAAATCATTTTAGCACGAAATATAAAGTCAAACCTTGTAAGACTGAAAACAGTCAGTACCATCAAAGACCAGGTAAGTCTCATTCAATTGTCTTTGCAGCACTTGAAATCATTTTTTGCGACATTTGGCAACGATGGAGGTAAGAGCTTTGTTGATGAATATATAATTTTTTTTCAGCTTTGAATGTTTTTCTTTAACTAGACAAACCATAAAAATAAACTAAATGACAAAATAAAAAGAAGAAAAATGAGCGGGGCTGCAAGGAAGGTCTGATGTCCTGCATGTATATATTTAATGGAACCCTCTTTAAGCTTTATGTCTGTTGGAACTGTTATTTGTACGCGTTCACAAAACATTGGTGTCATGTATGCATCATAAATAAATCACTAGTTGCCCTGTTCAAGTTAATTTTTTTGACACTACTGATTTTTAAATCCATTGCATTAAAAATAATATGAGGCAGACTTCTGCTTTTAATTGTTTAAATAACCCATGTAGGGACAGATATCTTGGAAAATGTGGGTCGAACAGATCTGGAAGTTATTCGTACCCAACTTGAGGAGGAGAAGACGAAGCGACTTCAATTACAAAACGACTTTGAGGTAATGATACTGATAGTTAAGACACTGAACAGAAGATTTGATCAAAGGAACACAAATGGTAATAATCTCTTCTTTTTTTTCTTTCCAAGTTTGTGTGTGTGTAGCTTTTTTCTGTCACAGTCTCCGACCATTTCTTTCCCTTTTCGTTTATTTGTATTTTTTTGTTTCTTTCTCCTTATTTCTCTGTATTTTCATGTATGTTTTCGTTTAAAACAGAACACGTAATATATATATATATATATATATATATATATATATATATATATATATATATGTGTGTGTGTGTGTGTGTGTGTGTGTGTGTGTGTGTGTGTATGTGAGAGAGAGACAGACAGACAGAGCGAGAGACATTAAGACAGAGACAGAGGCCAAACAAACTTTACGGCACATCGGACAAATATACAAGATTCTAAATCCTTTCTAAAAGTCACCTTTTCAGCTTTCATCTGCCGGTTTACAAAGAGAATATTACATCTTGTCACACTTAATATTGCTATTACTGCTGCAGTTTCTGAAAACACAACATTAATCCGAGGACGGTGATTTGTTTTATAACCTTGAGGGCAACTGGACTGAATTCGTTATGTGTGAAATTCTCAAATTCAGCTTGAGAAATCTATAGTTTCCATGTTACGTGCAGAGTGAGGAAGGGTTGTATTCCTTTTAGTTTTTTTTGTGACCAGTATTCATCTAGTAATTTAACTGGCCACATTTTAGTTGATATAACGTTAATGATTTCTATCTAGTAGCCATTCAACCAGTATTATACTACAAAAACGTGCATGACGTTCCATTCAACTAGTATTATACTACAAAAACGTTCATGACGTTCTATTCAGACAGTATTATACTAAAAAACGTGCATGACGTTCCATTCAATCAGTATTATCCTACAAAGCGTGCATGACTTTCCATTCAACCAGTATTATACTACAAAACGTGCATGACGTTCCATTCAACCAGTATTATACTACAAAAACGTGCATGACGTTCCATTCAACTAGCATTACACTACAAAAACGTGCACGACGTTCCATTCAACCAGTATTATACTAGAAAATGTGCATGACGTTCCATTCAACCAGTATTATAAGACAAAACGTGCATAACGTTCCATTCAACCAGTATCATGATACAAAACGTGCAATGACGTTCCAATCATCATGAAATAATGAGAATATATGGAAATAATAAAGTTTGTACGAGCTACATTCCCTAAGCAATCTCTCTCTCTCTCTCTCTCTCTCTCTCTCTCTCTCTCTCTCTCTCTCTCTCTCTCTCTCGTCTCCCTTTGCTCAAAAGTCTTCCTATTTCAAACCTTTCTTTAAATCCTGTCTCTGTTTTTTATGACCATATTTACTTTCTAACCATTTCTAATCTACAAATATATCAACATGCATTATTAGCATCGGACAACCAAATCCAGCTCCAGCCTTCACGTGTTATTTAACTAAGCACGGCGGAACCTGTTTAAACCGACCAGAATTGGACGAAAGGCGAGTTTCTGGCGACAAAAAACCAGACGCTTCAGGCAAATGGGGCTCGTTAACCTTCAGTGGTCGCCCATCTAGGAGAAGGTAGACTCGTACTTAAAACATTCGATGTCATGCCACTTTACCTGCTCATAGGAAAGGCAGAGGAAGTGAACCATAACAGAAAAGCCGGTAACGGAATCCCTAAAGCGACATGGCATTGTTTTCTCTAGTGTGATCACAGTAACGTTTGAGACGCCACTGGTGCCATAACGTATCGGCTTGTCCTTTCCCTTGGATCCATCAGCTGCGTGGAGAGGGGGAATCTGCTGCTTTGGCAACAACTGATTTTCCTTATCATCCGGCCCAGGCTTGCGCCCTAAAGAGGACACTCCAACTTCGCCTCACAGCGTCGACAAAACACGGGAACCATCGGTTTACCGTTTATAAGTCATCGCTCGATTGGCGTATAGTCAGAAGTCAGGGGTTGCAATCCGGCGCTGGGTGAGACCAACAATTCTCACTGGACAGCCACGCCCGCCTCAATCTGGGTATCCCCATGACAATAAGATACCGTCCCGCCACAGTTTGTATGCCTAACTGGGTGCGTATGACTTAAAGTACGCGAGTATATGACAAACTGCAGCTAATTCAATAATAAACAACAAAGGAAAACCAAAAAGGAAAGCACAGAGCATCAAACTAGGTATCTGAAAAATATGGACTTTCCTGACTAGACTCTCAGATGATCTCCAGTAAATCAGCGATGATCGAAAGACTTCAGTCATCAATAACGAACTTGCAAGAGTCCGGGTCAACATGGACCCCAACTTGATATGGCTACCAGATTATGGATATCTCAGCGAAGAGAACTACACGTTATTCTGGCACGAAAAGAGCGCTGACGCAGCCAGAGAGTTTGGTGTTGGATTAGCCATCAGGAACTCTCACTGAGGATGATAGAACCCTGCTAGCAAAGAAACAAAAGACTGTTATCCCTCTGCTTCCACACTACAACCTAGGATGTCAACCTGATCAGCGTTTGGAACACTAGTGCTCCACCGCAGATGCCAACGATGAGTTCTACGATGAATTAAGTCATGACTTGATATTAATGGGTGACTTCATCTCAAGGGTGGGTGTTGACAATCATCATCATCATCATCAGTCTCTTGACCTAGTGTGGTCGTTGAGGCACTGTGTTGCTGAACATCTATCTGACCAGTTCCCTCCACTTGTTTCGATCATGTGCCCATGCCTGTGTCTCTGCAAAACATTTCCTGGTCCATTTTGTGATGTTGTCAGTCCACTTTTTACTCTGTCTACTTCTCCTTCTACCACATTGGACACTACCCAGCAGTACTGTTGTGGATAGACTGTTGGCTCTAGTGACATGGCCATACCATTTCAGCTTTCTCGTTTTGAAGATGGTGAGGAGGTCTTCATAATAGCCAACTCTGTGCCTGTTGGTGTTACGCACTTCTTCATTTGTGATGTGTTCCATGTAAGAGATGCCAAGGATGGTTCTATAGCATCTCATTTCAAGTGCCTGAATTATTCGTTGTAATTATGCTGTCAGGGTCCAGACCTCACATGAATACAGAAAGATTGAGTTGACTAGTGCTCTCAATAGTTTGATTTTGTTTCCAGACAGATATTCTTGTCTCTCCAGATGGGTCTTAGCTTTGACATAGCTGCCGTTGTTTGTGCTGTTCGTGACAAAAGTTCTGCTCTTGGTCCCTCTTCCGTGATTATGGAACTATGACTGTCCTCTGACTTTTATCTTGGTTGGGATTTGTTTGCCACTATTTGTCATCTGATTTGTCTTCTCTGCACTTATCTCAATGTCAAATGTGGAAGATGTTTCATTCATGTTCTTCACTAAGGTGGCAAGCTCATATCTTCTTTGCCTGCCAGCCCATCAATGTTGTCTGCAAAGCGGAGGTTGGTGATGTTACGTCCTCCAATGCTGACTGTCCCACAGTGGTTTTCCAGGGCTTCGCTCATGATAAGCTCTAAGATGTTGAAAAGTGTGGGTGGCAAGAGAAAGTCTTGGTTGCCGTACTCCAACTGTAGTCTTGAACCAGTCCCCCACAGAACCTTGAGCAATTACTGCAGTGGTAGCCTTGGCGTACAGCAGCTTCATGGTGTTGGTCATCCTTTGACCCATGATGTACTTCTTCATTGTGGCCCACCACGCCTCATGCCACACTCTGTCAAAAGCCTTATTGAAATCTATGAACACACGATAGATGTCTTGTTGAAGTTGTGAGTACTTTTCACACAGAACCCTAAGATTTAATATTTGTTCTGTTGTGTTTCTTCCACTCCGGAATCCTGCCTGTTCTTCAGCGATTATTTATTCTGCTGACCATGACTCTTGGCATTTCTATCTTGGCAGATGTTGAAGGAGTCGGACGTTCAGCCATCGTACTGCACTGTGAATTTCATTTCATCGTGGAGGGCATATAATCTTCGCCCGGAGTGTGAAGAGTCCGCCTCTGCTGTCCAGTTAGGACGCATTGGTGAGGTCTGTACAAGTCAGGAACAGGATTTTGTGTTGTTCTCTGCATTTATCCCACAGTTGCCTGAAGACTTTACCCAGTATGCTGAGAGGTGCTTGAACGTGTGCCAAGATTCACAGCATGGTCACACTTCTCCGCCAACGTCGCATGGAAAGAGTTTGTTCTAGACAGGCCCAGCTGGTGACATGCTCTGATCACACGTTTGAATGACGGCGAGGACATGCTACGCTTGCTTGCTGATGAAAATCTATTTAGAGGAAGGGGAAGCAACTCCAACACCAACCAAACACAACTTTCAAGTGCAGCAAAGAATGCCACTCCCGTGTTGGGCTACATAGCCACTAAAGGCGCTGCACAACCACCATCCGGGACATCTCTCATGGGCGCACTTCTATCGTCTCTCGAGTCTAACAGATGCCAATAACATATCTTATTATTGGGAAATATGAATGGAGAAGAGTTAAAACAATATTGTATTTGCATGAGTAACAAGGGAGTAATTGAAGACTACCTTACTCAGCATTCATATTGGTTGTAAGCTTCTTCGAAATCCATCATTAAAATATAACAACAGTGACAATAGATGTAAGTGTCCCACCAATGCCACTCAGAATCCTTTTCAGTTACATCAGTCAACCTCTAGAATCTCATTGGAAAGGAATCCTTTGACACAGAATGAATTCTCAAAGACATGCACTATCGAACTATGTATAATCAATTTTAGTTAACATTACCATGTGACTGTACTGTGGGTGTGTTTCCTAAAAGCATATTATGTTTTGTTTTCACGGCCAAATTACTATTATCTGGGAAGTAGTTTTCTTAGAAATCATTTAAACATTTATCCGTCTCAAGTTTAGAATGTACTTGGAGTTCATACCACTTTCTTCGTCGAAATATTCAACAAATAAATTCAAGAACACTGGGTCAAAACTGATTTTCTTATTTACAAATTTCAAACAGAATCACCATATGGTGGGCAAAGAATGGAACGAATGTAATTTAATGTTAAAACATTCAGAAGTTTAACATTGTAGGTCACATCGAGACTCGGTCTAAAATGTTTGCATTTGTGGCCATTTTAAGGACTAAATTTAGCACATACATGATTTGTCGTGTTAGTAATAAATATGACTCAAAGTGTGTCCCAGTGTTATTTCCCCCATAAAGTATATATTTCCGATTTTCCCCATACAGTCATACAGTGCTGTATTTCTCATGTGCTCAGACAGATACCCAATGTTCATCCTATATACACTTTTAACATGCAGTATTATAATGGCTTCAATTTGTTTTCATTTTCGTGTTCAGCTAGTAGTACGACGGTTCCAGGTGGCGGTACGACTTACGTCAGATGGGGCAGAACAGCTTGTCCTGAAAATGGCACAGAGTTGGTATATAAAGGTAAAATATACGGAAAGCAGTTGTAAAGGAAAAGTATATCTTTTTTATACGAGGAAATGATTTCTACTAGATAATTGTTATTGTCTAATATTATTAAATTAATCTGATTTTCTAACATTAGAAACATTGGTTTATTTTTTTTAAATATAAGACAATAAGACGCAGCTTCTAGTACTAGAACACAGTTTAGAGAATAACTGCCTACTAGTCGAATCGGTTTTTAATGAATTAAAGCAAGTTTGTAATATTAGCAAATTGAGATCATTTGCACCTGGCTGAAGTAATATCAGATTCATACGTGCAAGAAAACCAAAACATCTTCTGTTACTACATCATTGCACCAATATTTGTATACTATTTAGTTGTCTGCAGCATGTGCAAACTGACCATTAAGAAGTGGTGAACAATTCCTTTCTGTCTTTTAGTCAGTCAGTATTTTAGAACATAATGTCAAACATGCTTTTTAAAACAAACATTCATGTCAGTTTTTTAAATTCTGTTTACTGCAATTTTCTTGAGTCATGTCACTCAGTCAATTAAATCGTTTAGGACCGCAGTGACGCCATTTTAACATCACCTTTATGAACAAATATAGCTACCCTGAAAGGCATAACAAAATGTGAAAGTGTCCGTAGCGAGGTAGGGGCAGCCGAACACTATTCCAATATTAATCTGAGTGCGTACTTAATCGGGATTTAAGATTATAACTCAATCAGACTCTACTCAGCAGAGGGCGCATAGTATACTGTCGAAAGTTTGGAAAGTTTAGAAATCATATAGTTCACCCACATCATCTAGTAACAGATAAGTGTGATTACTTACTTCTGCTTTATGTTATGATTTAAATAAATTTTCAGGATTTATGGCTGGCTCCGAATACACTCAGACGGGAAACGGTCCAAATAATCTTTGCCTTCCAGAAGATCCAACATGGGCGAAATATCAAGACGGAATTTTCAAAGGTGACTACAGAGCTGGTGTATATGGTACAGAATATGAGATAGGAAATAGCGGTACCTTTACGCCTTTCTCACCTGGCCTTTATGAGAATGATGTTCCATGTGCTGTTTGTCGAACCACTCGTTCATCTTCTATAATGATCCCAGGGAGAACAAACTGCTACTCAGGATGGACGGTTGAATATTCGGGTTACCTCGTTTCATCGTATTACGGCAATTCTTCACCGATGGAGTACGTGTGTTTGGACGGAAACCCAGAATCTATCGATGGTGGTATAGCCAACATAAATGGCCACCTGATATACCTGGTGGATGTCATATGCGGTGCGTTGCGATGTCCACCATATGTGACCGGGCGGGAACTCGCATGTGTCGTCTGCTCTAAATAACCAATCGGATTCTTTGCTTCTACTGTAATTAGCCGTGAAACGTTATTTCCCTTGCTCATGTCACTAGATGATGAGCGCAGGTGTTAGGTTTCTTTTATTTTATTGTCATTTAATTAAACAATACTGCATTGTATACTGCAATTATCCCGTTCAGGTTGTCGCCAAAATATGCAAATATAACATTAATCTTACCAACACTTGCGGATTTATGAAAACGATTCAAAATTACATTTCTCCAAGACATAAAATTCAAATCACAACGTAAGAAACATATACATATTTAATAAAGAAAATGAGAAAAAATAATGTACAAAAGAGAAGACTTTTGCCTAGATACAGCCACACGTTTCTAATCTTGAATGATGAATCGGTTCACAACTTAAAGGTGAAGTTTAGTGTTTATAGAACCAATATTATGTCAGCTCTTTGGACACAGGGTCTTTTTGGTGATATAATGTGATTCATCGAATAATCAACCTGAGAGTATATATATTTTGCACAAAGTATTTGTCACCAAAATTTGATATGTGAATTTTATTGTAATTCCAGCTTGATGAACCTGTGCGACCTCAATAATGTGAATAATCAGTATTTATGTTGCGATGTGTCAGTGCTATTTTTAACATAGATGTCAACATTACAAACAATGTGTACAATTTAATGTTTTCGATAGATCAGCACGTTAACATATAAATTAATGTAAATCTGATTGGTCGAAATAAGCCAATGAAAGTCTTGTGTAGTATTAGTTTTACTGATTAGCCGTGACTATGAGTAATTTCCTTACCCCGCCTTCTGCAAATGGTTCCTGTTAGTAATACCATCAACATTTAGGCGGCCGTTTTTTGAATCGATAGACCATGGGGCATTTGGATTAAATGTTAAAGCTGTAGAAATATAACCAATGTAGCCAACTGGTAAATAAAATTAAGGGTTTTGGTGAATGGATATGGATCTGGTGGACCTTAAGATGGTATTAGCACCCCAACCCATTAAAAACTGTGGTTTAATTGTTAATCTGCATGAGTAAATAAACTCGCATGTTTCAAAAAGGATTCCGACAAATACTGTTTCCCAACGAATAGAATGTTATTCAACCACAGCATTGTTCCAAATCCAATAATATGGCGCGTCACAAAACCGAGTGAACAATGACAGTCACACACGAATTCCCCTCTGTAATCCAGTGTTGATGTATGTGCCAAGTAATATGTTTGTCAAATGTTCTATTGATTGGAATAAATTATGTATTTGTTAAATGTTCTACTGATTTGGAAGGATACTTGCTTTTTGAATTATTACAAATATCTACTTTGGGAGGTTACCTCTCATTGTTAATTAAACTAGCGTTTGGTACTCTCTTACGACCAAGAACTGAAGGGTACAATATTTGAGCCAAAATAAACGAAATTATTATTTCCGTGCCTATCAATTATTTCTGTTTTAAAATATCTATGCAAAGAAAGAAGAAATGATTTAATATTACATTTCCGAAACTCGTTGAATAATTTCCCGATGGCTTGAATAGCTAAACATTATTCAATTATTTCATTTAATAAAAATAAATATTACATCACAACCTATTTGAGACCCTCCATAAAAATTATGTCAGCATGGATCAATATTACGTACGAATCGTTCCATTCTTAAAATAACCTTTCTAACCGGTAACCTTGTAGTTAAAATGAACCTTAAATGATCTTTTCATGCTTTCACTTATATAATTTCAAACGAATTGAGGTTGGTTTGTGGATTTCATTTCCGAATCATTTGTTAATAATGATTTGATCTTGCCAATATTTGTCATAATTTCTTCATTGTCCAGTTTCTAATGACTGTAATGAAGTCAATGGACACGGTAAGTAATTCTATAGTTATGGCTTCATTGTATTCTGCATTAGGAACTCGATTACGAACCGCAAGGTATTGTAGCCGTATTTTATATGTGAAGTGTTATTACATCTACATGAAATGTCTGCTTTTAGAACAATTCTGTTCTTCATTATACAGTTTAATTAGTCTTTATCGTCATAACAACAAATAATTTGTTTCGTCAAAACATAAAGTTTCTTTTCTTTAGTCTTTAGTACTGGTTCTGGCCGCTTTGGTGGCCTATGTGGTTAGAGAGTATGCCTTAGATGAGAGGTCGCGCATTGATAGGCAGGCTGAGTCATAACATATATATATATATATATATATATATATATATATATATATATATATATATATATATATATATATATATATTTTTATATATCTTTATATATCTTTATATCTCTCTCTCTCTCTCTCTCTCTCTCTATATATATATATATATATATATATATATATATATATATATATATATATATATATATATACCGGTATATATATATATATATATATATATATATATATATATATATATATATATATATATATATATATAAACTTTTACAGCTGTGTCGCTAGGACTTAGCATTAGGAGGTTAATGTTAAAACTTGTCACCTGGTGTCAGCATAATGTGACTGGGTTAGGTTCGGAATGATCTGATCTTCAAAAATATATCACCTTTGCTTATACCTGATCTGATTCAAGAATGTACTGGACACAATATCCTTGATCGACTTTTTCGATTTGAGAAATGACCGGCGTCATTATGCCCCGTCGGGTGATATACAACTGTTTTATTTCGACCACATACCGACCTAAGATATTTTCTGTCGAACATTCCAGAAACCCATCATATATATATATATATATATATATATATATATATATATATATATATATATATATATATATATATATATATATATATATATATATATATATATATATATATATATATATGAACAATTTAACTGTGATATGTTCAGATAGATTACATACTGCTGGACCTAAAAACAAATTCTGTTGTAACATTTTCCAATCCGCACTAGACTAAAGCTTTTTTAAAAAAAACATGGAGACACTTTTTAAAATAAATAAAATGTATGTACATACATGACACATCACAGAAGTCATTCAACTGAACTTTTGGGTAAGAAAGACAATAAAATAAATTATCAGTTAAAACATGATAAACCCAAAGCAAATTGCTGCTAGCGTCCAGATAAAAACACAAAGTATATTTACATTAACACCCTTACAATATTCTGAATTTTTCTGCGGAATTTTTTGAAATTATATTTATTCTTTCATCGCTGGGCAAGCTGTTCCGTCCTCTGGGGGACTCACATTTATTGGAAAGCTAACCTTATCTTACCATACTTTGTAATCTGGAACATTATTAATGTGACCCAAAATAAAAATTGAATTCTTTGATTATGACCAAATAATTCAGGTAATTATATATTTTCGTGTGAATTTATATTCTATTCTTTAGCTTCCATCTGACCTAAGCTAATAATATGTCGAGTAAGAATATATTCGTTTCTAAATAGTAAATCATATATGTTATTAAAATCATTAAAATCCAATTATAATGCATTGTACTTTCCTTTTTCACCCTTTTGCAGGAAGTTTTTTTAATGTACAAAGGCCCAACATGGAGGAATAATTATTGTACCCTAATAAAGCATGTGTGAATTAGTAACGTAGTAATAATGGAAACATAATGATTGATTTATATCATGATCATTATTTATTGTACTGTTTTCTGACAGATGATAGACATGTGAAAGTTAAAGTCATTGTGGAGACAATATCTACTCCAAAGAGTTTTACAGTACTCACGGGGCATTTAGTGTTCTTCAGTGGTGAAATAATACATATTTTAATAATTTCTAGCAAGACTAATCCCATGGAGTTTCTGTAAATTGAATTATAAATAGCAATCAAGACCAACCATTTGGAAATTTGGAAATTGGTCACTGGCTGCAAACCAGTGAAGTAATGTCTTACTGTTATTCTGAAAAAAAAGTAAAAGAAAAAAAGAACACGAGTTAAACGTAATGGTGAAATAATTGTATAGAGATTTTAAATTAATAAATTTAAAAGAAACTTATCAGTCATCACGGGAGTTACTTTTGAATAAAGTTGAGCGTTTTTATTAAGACTCCTGTACACTACATAGGCTTTCAAATTTAGACGACGAAACAGAAATCTCCATTAATTAAAGTATTTCTGGCAAAAAGGTCTCCATTTTCATTAATCAGTAACATCCAATAAATAATAACAACAATAATAATAATAATAATAATAATAATAATAATAATAATAATAATAATAATAATAATGTTTTTTCCGACTTAAATTCGTAGACAAAAACCAGTAACATTCAAAGCGAAAATTTTATATAACTATCTTATAGTATTAGCATAACGATTTTATTTTTAAATGAATACTCTCTTTCAAAGCAAAACTCGGACGTTGGTGACATGATCATTTCCTGCGCTCTACGGCCCCTATCATAACTTCTTACAAACCTAAGATCTATTATTGTAAGAAACTTTTACCCGCGTCATAGTAGAAAGTGCGAAATGTGTCCAGCGAGGAACACGTCACATACACATATAATAGAGTTTGAAAAGCAATAGTTTCTACATCTGTAAAGCACGTTTTAAAAGACCTTTTAAATCACATTTAATTACAGAAAATTACAATTATGTTTTCATTGTATATCACTATAATATAATGAATTTGAACGAATGACTTATGATACGTACATGTACTCACTGACAAACGACAGCCTTTCTCCACTAAACTAGTAATGTCTCTGTCTATCTGTCAATCTGTCTGTCTCTCTGTATGTCTGTCTCTGTCTCTGTCTCTCTGTCTCTCTGTCTCTCTCTCTCTCTCTCTCGCACATACTTGCGCTGAGTGGGCTGAGTTCACTGGGCATGACAACACTAAAAGTGCACTAATGTAATGATACATAACATGCAAAAAGTGCGGCGAACTCTAGAAAATTTAGTAAAACTTTTGTCAGAATGATTAAGAAATTAAACGACTTGTTG
Organism: Unio pictorum; assembly: GCA_030141615.1. Classification (NCBI taxonomy): domain Eukaryota; kingdom Metazoa; phylum Mollusca; class Bivalvia; order Unionida; family Unionidae; genus Unio; species Unio pictorum. The sequence goes on from JARLTB010000203.1 coordinate 17,811,434, forward strand.
GCTAATTGTGAATAGATTTTACACACGTACATTCAGTACCTTCCCAACACTGCACGCTAGATGAAGGGCACGATAACTAGCACCCAACTGAATTTGCAGGTTCAAATCCCGTACAAGTGAAGAAGTTAATTAGAAGCAATGCTACTTCTGATAGAAAAAAGCCCAGAACTATTAATAAAAATAGCAACATCAGCGAAAGGAACAACAATTGTTTATTTTGGTTTGTTTGCTTCTTTTAACAAGTACCCAAGCTTATTTCTGTGAGATGTATATTTTTACATCTTCCGTTTGGAACTTGTCTCTAGCCATTTGTATCGTATGATACTTATGAAAGATACATACATACATACATACATACATACATACATACATACATACATACATACATACATACATACATACATACATACATACATACATACATACATACATACTTACATACTGTTACGTACTTAGGCTCGAATAAACAGTAACATAGAAAGAGTGAAAATAACAAGCGTGTAAAAACTTAATAAACAATTTATTGAGTCAAATATTTTCCAGAAAAGAAAAATAAACGTAAGGTTTTAAGAATCAATTCCAAACTTTATCCAAAAATAATTCAAAATATAATCCACTATTGAAATTGCAACAGTCCTGGTTATAAAATGTCCTAATAATTCCCAGTTCGAATCTTAGTGAAGCATCCAAGATGGAAGACGATGTCACGTGATGAAGTCAGTTCTGGTCTTATGAAACTCAATGAGCACAACAGTTTTCCAGATAAATAACAAAATAAATCCTCTTGATCCAAAAGAATTGAAATATTTTCCAGTACAAGGTAATTTAAAATAACTCAGAACAACACAACTTAGTATTCTAACAGCCCATCTTCTACTGAATAGTTCGCTCCAAAACATAACTTGTATACCTGTTTTTACGTAAACAAGGAAGGGGATGAAATGATCTTCTAGAATCTTTAGAACAAATTTACGTTCAATAAATCTCGTGCACACCCTATGACCCAAATGAGAATCAGTTATTTTTACTCTCAAGAACTAACAATAGAAAGATGTTTACAACAAAGTTCCATAATATCCTTGGAATCAGCCAATCATTTTAAAAGCTTGTTTACAAACTCAGAAGCAAGGTCAGAAATGAGGTCAACATCTGATGTTTATTTGTAGTGTACAAGTCATCCCACTTTTTAAAAGAAAATATCTCCCAATGAATGAATTTTCAACTTAAAATATCAAATTTGAATCTGACAAAAAAACAACTAAAACAAAAATAAATGACTTAAATCAAATATACGTAACAACACACACACACACACACACACACACACACACACACACACACACACACACACACACACACACACACACACACACACACACACACACACACACACACACACACACACACACATACATACATACATACATACATACATACATACATACATACATACATACATACATACATACATTACAAGTACTTTTAACAAACTTAGCAATTGGCAATTTACGGACAATATTTTATGATTCTTTCCGTTATTGACAATGAAGACAACATAGAACTTTAATATTATTTTTATGATGTCATTTCATGCAAGTGTGTACAAGACAGATCATATCAAAAAGGCAGGTACACACAGACGGACATATTTGATAAAGCAAGTAATTTCCAATCGAAGACTAGGTAGAAAAAAAGTATGTTGTGTATTTACTTTTATTAAAGTAATTTATATTATCGACTGATCTAATAGAGTTTTGTTTTTAATGGCGTCAGGTGATGCTTCCAGACCGACTTTTCCGTATCATCCACCGATTTATGATGTGATATTCTTCAAACATTTTTAGTATGCAGCCATACACCCAAACTCCAAAATAAGATATAATGCGGGCAATACATACAGGAATGTGAAATGTACCTAACGAAAACTGAAAGCTAAAAGGAAAAAAAAATTGACCAAAAACAAACAAAAAAATCTAATTCTAAGACGCATGTAAAATGTATAGAAAAATAACAAGTAAATTATCCAATCATAATATGATTTGAAATTTCAGTGAGATCCCAATAATCTGTCAAATAAACAAAACATACACCAAGTGTAAACGTTTATTCAGAAATATTTTGAGGACTAATATGGTAAGTGAAATTAATAAAAAAAAATATTGTTTTAATCGTTTATATGACAAAAGAGACATAACAAGATTTAAGAGATTCATAGTCGATTGGAATAAACATAAAATCGCACAAAGAAATAAAATCAAAAGAAACGTTCTGCCTTTCTTAAACTATGAAAATATTCTCACCTAGATAAGGAAGCTAAATAAGGTATTGACTTAAATAAATCTAGTTTGAGAGAAAAAGAGAGACGAAGACGAAATGGACTAATGAAATTGAAACATAATAACAGCTGAATAAATCAGAAAATGTATATTTCATTGTATAAAGGTAGATAACCAATTTATAAAATGTATCGTTTTGTGCAAAATAGAGACCAAAATATATTCTTTAAATGGCTTAGATTAGATACGTTTTATTAAAAAAATTATTCTTTTCAAGCAAAATAAATACAAAATTGTCTGTGTATACCGTTTACATTTTTTAGCAACCAAAAACTATTAGACGGAAAATGTTTATTGTAAAGATGTACGTGGGTGATGGCCAAATTAATATTCAAAAAACGAAACAACGGAATGTGAAAGAAAGAGTTTGGTTTAGATAAAATGTGAGGTTATTGTCACGTCACAAGCAATTACAAGGCAATATCTCACTTAATACCTCACTACAGTTAAATTAAGAATAATTATATTTAAAAATAAAATACCGGCAGTAATTTAGAATCTTAAATAAAAAAGGAAATATCAAACGATTCTAAGAACAGAATGTTGTGTATTGCAAAAATAAGGAAAGATACTTACAATTGCAAATAGGACAGTTAGAATGTATTAATTATTTTCAAATTATTTCAAGCATTCTTGGAGAAATGTTTCAAAAGATGAAGATTTTAAAGTTACAAAGTACTTTTGTGATAATAATGAATAAGATTTTAGTTCATTTGGAATAAAAGCAAATTTTCCATACGATTGCATGCACTCTAGAGAAATTAAAGGAAAAAATACCAAAAAGATAATAATTCTGCTCAATTTTTAAAAAGAGCCAGTAAGTGATGATAATTGTAATCATGCTGTAAATGTGAAAATATAAGAGATTTTTTTTCTGTCAGCATTTATCATTTAGCACATGAGCTTGGATTCACCTTAGCATAATGTTTCTTAGTGTTTTTAATAAATTAAAAATTTCTTTCATGAAAACAAATTCAGTTGGTAATGCTTTTTTTAATGATATTATTTAATTCTCTTCCAATAATTAATTTTACATTTTAAGTTTGTATTTACTATACTTACCTAAACATTGCATGATCATGATTATCTTAAGTATATTAATCCTATGAAGAACTTATATGAAAGTTTCAAGACTAATTCCATTTCTCATTTCACGCTGTATTATGTTAATATATTGTGACATATACATACTTCTTTCAGTTTCATTAAGTGACAACTTTCTTTTTCAATTTGTTTACTTATTACAAAATTAAAATAATTTATCAAAATTAATTTAAAATATTATATTTGGGCGCTATTATTTCCATAAGGTAACTCTATCTTTTCTTTAAAAATGGATAATTGATATTAATGTATCTGATTGCATTCGATATAAAACATCTAAAGATTCGAAATGAACTTCAGTATAAAATAAAATTTAAAAAACAGGAGGATATTTCTTTAACATTTTATTGTACTTTCAACATTTTCACTTTTGTCTGGGTTTTCCTGTCATTTTGTGATATTGTATATTAACATGCTTGTATATATTTTGTTTTATCAGTTTTCATACCTGTTGTAAGCTTCTGGTTAATAAGTGAGAAATTCGTAGGAACAAGATATCTAGTTCATTTATTATTTGCCTGACATACACCTGTATTTCCTCTTACAAATATTTAGATTTTTTTATCCAATCATTGATTCGAAGATAATGTTGAATAGTTTCAGAACAAGTTGGTTTTACGACTTTGCATTTTGATCCGTTTATGCAATATTCGTTCTGGGTTACAGACATTTGTATTATAATTAGAAAATTAGAGAGATAATTTTAATAAACGCTTGTATAATAAGATTATTTGGAGTTATCTGCCATTTGTTTAATTAGGTGAATATGTAGAGTATTAAAAAAAATATGCCAAAAAATGGGTCTTCTCAATTCGCAGAGAAATTACTCAAAATCCTATATTGGATAATATTGATATAACTTTTGGCGAGCGAATTTACATGGTCTCAAATAATTGGCAAGAAAAATGATGGTTATAAATATTATTATATGACATTGGAGTATACCTGTTAAGAGTTATAAAAAAAACAAGATATAACCAAACATTTCTTTTAAAGAATGTCATTAAATCAGGTTGAAAAACCCGAAAGAGTTTGAACTGATTAGAGTAATAAATCTTACATCCAACCTTTTGAATAATTAGTAGATGCTAACGAAGTGCATTCCACTTTAAATACCAAGAAATAAGTCAATTATGCATGATTCACCATATCTCTACTTGAAACAAATTTCGAAATATTTTACTGCAGATTTTGCAAAATTTATCTTTATATATTAACAGAAAATACAAAGTATTGTAACATTTATATACATAAAAGTATCTACTTCTGCTTTACTAAGTAGTAAAGAAAGCACCAACTTGTTCACATAAATCTTTATTTAAAAAAAAGATTTTAAACTATAACCACCACCATTGAGAGAGAAGATATTGTCAGAATCTTTAAACTTAAAATAATAAAATGAAACAAATTAGAAATGTTTGATTTAAAATAATGTATGTCAGATATTATAATTCAAATGTTTAGTTCAGATTGAAAAGTTAAGAAATCTTTTACAAAGAATATTTACAATATTAGAATAAGATAAATTTATTATTTTAAGTTTTTTAAACGATAAATGGTAGAGTATTCGCAAATTGGAGAAGATAAGAAAAGAACCCTGAATTAATATTTGGATAGCAGTGGAATCTGCTGAAGAGGATTAATTCTATGAACAAAATAATAAAAATATTTAAACATGAAACAGTAGATGGCATGATATATTATAAACGAGTTTAAAGATGTGACAAATACCAAAATTAAGAATTTTAACAATTAGGTTTAATTAGATGTTATAATATTAACATCTACCAATGATTTAATAGATCTTCATGATTTAGATAATGGTACAAAAAATTTGATAAACGAGGATATTTGCAAAAACAAAATGTAAAAGAATGCAAAAACAAAATCAATAAGATAAAACAAAATGATAAAGAATGCATAAAATACCACATGATATGAATTTTCTGCTTCTACTCAATATTCCCTAAATGATTGATATATAACAGGTGATTGTTATGCAGATCAATGTATGATGCTGGAATGAATAATAAAGGTTTTATGATCACCAGAAAGATAACAATAAAAGGAACGTTTTTGTTTTCTGCAGTAAGGTATTTTTGCATGATCCGAAGTCGCCTTCCTTCTGTCATTTTCCCGTAGGATATTCCATATGAGAATACAAGAATTAAGGACAGTTTCTGTGCATGTTCATATCTGGCATTTAATCTAGAGTAGATTGTGTCGATTACGTAAATTATATATTGTTCTTTCTGCTAACAAAGACAAAAAGGACTTCTTTGAAACACTTGTCTACTTATTTTAAATACCTTTAATAAAAATACAGACTTTGTAGGATTTTCTTCTTTCTGAGAGAGGGGACCAAAATAACATCATGTAGCTATCCCGACATCCTCTAAATGTAGTCACTCTAATCTATTTAAATTAGATTAATATATGACAAGAAAATTAGACTAATATATGACAAGAAAATTATGTCTAAGGATTTTCTACTGAAAGTATTTACAAAAAAATTAAGGATGGTTTTTAAGAATTATTTTCAATATACCGACTCCCGGTGCATGTATACTACATGTGAATCGCAAATGTGTATGATTGTGAACAACATCGGATGATTTGTGTTGGAAGAGTGGATAATCCTTTTTGGCTTAAAAAAAGCATGACTTTAGTTTTTCTTGGATTAAAGCTTATTAGCCATTGATCTGACCAGTCATTTCGAGTTTCTAAGGTAGCGTTGATAATGTATTTGATATCTTGCATACTTCTAGTAGCGTAAGAAAGAGAACTGTCGTCCGTACAAGTGTATCAAAACCAAGTAGTTCACAATGACGATTATTCATATATAATCAGCAAAACAATACGGTCTGATGATGAAGTTGAATTAAAGTGAGCAGCAGAGAGGGTAAACCCTACAACGTTTTGAGACAAAATTTGATTGAAATCCTAAAACGATCCTTCCTATAATCTCATTTTAACCAAAAAGAGGGTGAACCCTACAACGTTTTTAGACAAAATTTTGATTGAATCCTTAAAACGAGCCTTCCTACGATCTCATTTTAACCAAAAAAAAATGTCTAAGGGGCAAACCCTACAACGTTTTCAGACAAAAAATTGATTGAAATTTTAACGAGCCTTCCCTACGAAATCTCATTTTAACTAAAAAAATGAAAACGGAGACTTTTACGATTTTTTAATCAATTTTGGTCGCAACTTGTTGTCATCCACCCTCTCTGCTGCTACAGGTTAACAAAAAATAATAAATGATTTGATCCAGTTTTTAGGATTTCACAAACAGACTAATTGCTAACACCTCCTCTTGTAGATCAATTAGATTATTAGATTGGTCTGTGAGTTTGAAATTAATTCTGGTTAATGAATCATTATGACACCGCATATAGACTGGATTAACCGGAGACTCAATTATTAAAAATCCTGGAGGAGCTGTTGGTGCAAACGAATAAAGAATATATCCTTGCTGAGCTTGATTTGATCGTTCGAGATTAATCTGATAGCTTCCTTCGATAACATCACATACTAAATTGAGCGCAATCACTGAGGATATATTCACGTTGAACGGAGCGATATGCCTACCGCCACCATCTGGATCGTTATTATGTTTGAGGATTTTTATTTCCTGTGATGCTGTTTTTTTTCCATGCATCATGAATTATTTTAAAACCAACATCGATGGTGTCACTGAGAAGTTTTTTTTAGTTCCGGTACGTTATATCCCGGTAGTTTGAATGTCGGGATATCTTCAACGCGGATTTTATAGTCTGTTGCAAATGTTATTTTCGATAGAGGTTCATCATCTAGTATATCCTGAATAATTTTTAGGTTAAATGCTTCCATATCGTCGATAATTTTGTTGCATGTTTCTACGACGCTGATAAATTCATCTCGGGTGAGAGAGCCGGATTTAAGAGATATTAACAACAGCGATAAATCATTATTCATTGCTGTGAAATTTTTAACGATTTCAGATTCGTTAACAAAACGATGTCTCTCTAATCTACCCTCCCCAATTGGTTTAAATCCTAAACCAAAAAAATCTATAGTGAATTGGTGATCTTTATAACTCCTTATTGGATTATCAGGTTTTATTCTGTCGGTGACAGATTCGAAATGAACTTCAGTTTTTTGTGGTTCTGGTAAATCAACGGTTTTTCCCCCTGGTGGTTTTTCAGGCCATCCTAGTACGGTTCTAATAGAACTTTGATAGATATCTACGACGTATCCTTCTGTGTTTATCTCAATTGCGGATGATAGCGTCGGTTCATGAACTGTTATAGCGATTTTTGACTCTGTTCCAGTAATCGATTTTATTCTACGCGCGAATTCATTATTGATTTGTTCGATTTGGTATGATCCGGTTGGTATGGAAACAACGTTCCAGTCTGGGGTTCCGTCGGGTTTATTCTTATTTGCAAATACCAGTGAATTATTCGGTTGTTGACCACCAAATGATTTTGATCTGATATTAGGCCAACTGTGATACACTCGTAGTTTTGCTAGCGCTATCTCCTTCACGGGGACTGGGCTAGGGAAATTCACACTAAACTCGGGTTCCGTTGATGTTATTGATATCATGCTTGTTTGTACTGGGTTCGTGTTCTCCACTATTTGTTGAAGTAATTCCATCGGTGTCGTCATTGTTATTATACTCATGTTGTATTTCTAATTTTGACACCGCGGAATCATAAATACTGACCATCACTGAGAACTCACAATCTGGTATGGTTGAGATTATTGAGATCATTTTGGTTTTTGGGTTTGTTTTTGGGTTCGTGTTTTCTGATTCCATCGGTGTTGTCATTGTTATTATATTCATGTTGTTGCTCTAATTTTGATATCGCTGAATCAAAAATACTGACCATCGCTGAGAATTCACTATCTGATATAATTGTATTATCGAGTGACGACGATATCATCAGGGATAACTGCGAATATGCGGTTGATGCAATATGAAATTGAATTAAGTAATTCTGCAGTTTACTCTGGCTGCATGATGATATCTTTTTTGCTATCCCGGTTGATATACCCCCGATTGTAGCCACCGCAGAAATGCAAATTGGAACTACAACCGGGGCAATCATTGTAACCGATGCAAGTATTATTCCGGCGCCAGCGAGAACGCTTGACACCGAGTACATAGTAATATCAATTGCGGTGATTCTTCGTCGGTATTTTTTTATTTTTATTTGATACTCCTCGGCGAGGGTTTTGAGTCTAGTCTGAAATTCTCTGACCTGATCATAGCGACATTGCGCTGATGAAATCATTTTTATTTTAAAAATACTAGTGTTTTCAATTGTGTTTTCAAGTTCGCGGAAAGTAATTTCAAATTCGCGGAAAACTCTTTCACGGTGTCGAATCGATATTACGACGATGATGGAATCATTGTTGTTATTTTAAACCAACTAATGTTTTCAATTATCCCACCAACGAAGTGGTTTTAGGATCGGATGAGGGGACACCGGATACAAATTCTATTATCCAGGGTAGTGACTCCCTAATCACGGATTCAACGGATTTGCTTATAACAAACGTAAGCGGGATTGGTATATAGGGTGGAGGTTTTGGTATTTTATCTAATATATATGTCAGCGTGTTAACACCGCGGATACCTGTGTTGCTGAATTCCAAATCAAATTTACGGTGATGTATTATTGTAAGTCGGTAGCAACCTGGTGCACCAGTATGTCTGTTGCCAACACGAAGATAATTATCATTTCCCCGGATCCAATCAAAAGTCCCACTATCAACCGTGTACACGATGTTATTGACGCTTACACTATGTGGAATTTTTATTTTATTGATGGCCGCGCTAATTTCAGCGAGTCATGCCTGCCACAAGCGGGGTTCCAAAAAACCTAACAATTACGTCGCTAGTGGGTTTTTGTACCCGCTCGAGATTTTCTATTAGTTTAGAAATATCGAGATAATTTGCCTTGATTTCTGAAGCAGTTATCATCCTTCCAGCTTCCTTGTTAGCGAAGAATGAATTCAACAAGTCTTTAATTTCAGCGAGAGTCATGCCAACCACAAGCGGGGTTCCAAAGAATTTATGTACGACATTTTTGCGAAAAGAATTATAACCTCCTATATAATCCTCCAGATCACGGCCGTGGGCGGTAATCTTGTTGTCGTGGGTGGTAATCATGTTGTCGTGGGCGGCAATCTTGTTGTCTTGGGTGGTAATCATGTTGTCGTGGGCGGCAATCTTGTTGTCGTGGGTGGCAATCGCGTCGGTGATCGTAGACACAAGTGCGCCTGGTTTAAGTCGTCCGTCGTTGGAATATAGCGCAATAGAGTTTTCAGCGGCGTCGCGCTGCCGTATCAAAATGTCATTCAATGACACATCACTGGATTTCAATTTACCCTGTTTGTCCTGAAATACAACTATTTCGTTCGGGTCAACATTTACTAAATTTAACGTCTCAGCGATTTCATCTTTAATTAATTTTTTTATATCCTTGACAGAATCAGGGGGTGCAGTGCCATCGGGTTTGGGTTTCAAAGATCTCCCCCAAATATCAATCATGTTATTGTAAAACTCTTTCTCTCTCTAAAATCGTTTTTGACGACTTCGTTGAAAAATCTTCGATTTTCTCCAGCGATTACTAGTGTATTCATTCACGACAACATGTGGTGGTTTTCCGCTTGGGTTACTCAAGGAGTTAGAAATAGCGTTAAGGACATTTAATACTTCGCTGCCACATATTGGTGGGTCATTCATTTGTTGTGTTGGTAGCGTAGAATACCAAGTCTTCATTGGAAGGGTTTTTATATAACGCATAAACTCTTTTGGTGGGGCTAATCCATATGAATCAAAATAGACAATCCCACGTGGATCAATAGCGTATGCAACCCAGTGAGTTCCGGGTCCGGTGCTGTTATCTAAATTAATGATTCCGGTTTCAACGCTGTTTGGTTGATGTGGTAATTGATCTTTCATAAAGACACCTCTGAAGTTTTTAATCGCGAGTTTTTTAGCAGCATCGAGTAAATCAAAATTGGACATGGGAACCATCATAGACTCTCCAATTAATAAACCGGTCCTAGTCTTAGACCCTTTCCGCTGTACCACGAATACGGGGTTCCTGGTAGTCTTAGACCCTTTCCCTTTTTTTATATCCTTTCCCAGTTGCCTTCTTTAGTGCCATTCCTGCTGCAGTACCAACGGCTCCTAACGCTGCCGCTTTAGCCACCGCTGGGGCTGCTGCTGCAATCAATGCTGGAATCGCAGCTAACAACGGAAATATACCGCCTGTTTTAATCATATTTTTGATAGCAGCCGCAGAAAGAGTAATCTGAACACCCTTTTTTGCTACTAGTGCATCATTGAAATGTTTCACCTGACGAGTTGTCAGCGATAGTTTATTTGCACCACCAGTCATTTGGTTGGGTTTCAACGTGATTGTGGTTCCACATTTTTTAGCTGATTCCGATTGCAATTTTTTTAATTGACCGGGAGTTAACGCAACACTAATATTACTATATGACATTATACATAATTGATTGATTCTAAATCGTTTACAATTTCAATTACATGTTTTCCACTGGTGCATCTACCACTCTCATTCTTCCACCAACACCTTCAAGTAGCATTGATTTGTCGCTGAGAATGACAGCAACCGCTCTATAATCAGCAATAGCACCACGAGTCACATTAGCTCTAAAATGTATATCAACAACAGATTGTCTCATCAAATCGAGATGTTCCAGTGAGAAGTAATAGATTGGATACAGATTTTTAAAATCATATTGTGATATTTGCAAACCAGTATCCACATTTTGATCGCGTGCCATAAATGACAACAGACGATGATAAACTCGTGCAATATGATTTTCTGTGTAATTAAGTTGTATATCCTCGGATGGTTCCTGTTGGCCGTTTATTCTCAGTGAGACGTCTTTCACACCTAATTGATCAAATATCATATGACTGAAACGTTGATCGCCAACTCGTGCGTTATCTTGTAACGCAATAAATATATGACGTGGCGCAGAAACGCCTTGTTTTGATGCTAGGTTCCAAGTGAATAACCCGTTGATATTTGATTGTTTAACATCTGTACTCACGGTTAGCCAACTCAACAACGACTTTCCTCCTTGGTCCATAAATGATAGTAATCGTTCTTCTGCGGTGATTGCTGGAGTCAACACTGGCATCCACAATGATATTTTTGTTAAATTGACTTTACCGGCATCAGCATTTGGATTTGCATTGTCTGCTGGAATCCTCCAGATTGCGTCACTATCAGCACTCTTTCGTACAAGCGATACTGTATGCTTCGCTCCATAAATAACTTTTCGGACGTTTCTACAGAATCCAAATATATGATGCAGTGGAATCGCGCATGAAAATGATTTACGCGCTCCTTGCAACATTGAAATACGTGTTGCAGCTCCTAGATTGAAATTAACATCGTTGTTTATAATCATATCTTCGGCATCAATATTAGCGGTGCCAGCATTATTCTTTGGTCGTCTTACAACAAATTGTTTTCCTCCAGCGGTATTTGTAGCATCTTTTGCAAACATCATAGAAGGTCCTGCTGATCTTGTATAATCATCGGAATATCTCGCTAACCCGATTATTGTTGTAGCCACATCAACATCGCGATCTATCGCCTCAATTTCTTTTCCATCAATGAGATATTTTGCACTCTCAAATAACGCCATGATACCATTATTGACAAAACCGACTTGAGTACCAGCTGGATACGGTGCTGGTACAGCAGGAGTATCAGCAGCTGTTACAATTTCTCCTTCTACTTCAATAAACGCTTCACAGGGCAAAAAGTATTTACTGGTATCATGGACTTGAAGATCAATTCTTGCTCGACTATTTGAGTCTATTGCATGATAGGCGTAATATTGATAATCGCGTACAGAATCATCCTTGCCAACTGGGGCGTCTATATCAAACGCTGGATCATGTGACTTTTTGAACATTTTATTCTATTTATCAGAGTCTAAATCGCGATTTTCCATTTTCATCGTCGTAGTTTTTTAAAGCCACTTCCTGCTATCATATTTGCAATATTGCTTTGGTCGGGGGTTAAAACCATCGACGCTAATTTTTCATCTACTGCGTTATTTATAATTCTACTAACACTTGCAGGCATTTCCGCTGTAGACGGTAACGGTTTTGAAAATCCTTTGGATTTCATCCGTGATTTCACTAATGATGTTAATTTATTCTTCGCAGTTGAAAACGCTTTTCCAGCAAGATCTCCAACAGCACCAATACCCTTATCACGAATAACTTCAATTGCTTTCATTCCTAATTGTTTAGCCAACGGCATCACTTTTGGAGCCATTCTCGCAAATAACCCTGCAATGGTATTACCTAAACCATCTCCGTAGTATGCTCTATAAACTGGAAACCGTGAATTAACTACGTAGACGGGGGTTGGTTTATCATGATTGTAGTGTATGATCATTATTTGAAATCAGAAACAATTTTTCAATTGTTATTTATCTAATCAATTGACTTTTCAATTCAGTCACTATGATACCCACTTTCCACTAACTCGCCAATGAAATCTCGATATGTGCTGATATTCATGATACCACCCTGAAATAATCGTCTACAAATATCAGCTGCTTCATTAATTATTTCCGGTGAGTTATTTCCGGCTCGGAACCCTCCTACAAGAACCTCTAATCGTGATATATCACTGAGAACACTACCAGGACATGAAACGCTAGCGTTTCCAACTAGACCACTCCCCAGAAATTTCTTCTCATCGTATGGCTGTCTTATTTGGAGTTGAAATTTTCTCTTGAAGTCTCTGTATTCCTTCATCCTTCTATCTAAACTCCCAGTATTTATTTCATACACTATATCAGCCCATTCATTATGTGACATTCTATAATCCGAATAATTGTCCGTGAAAAACTTCTCTTGTGAATCATAGCTGTTAGCAGCGAATTCACCTAAATTGTCTATATCCTCGTTGAGAATTTGTTGTTTAGCGCTCTCGGTAAATATAATTGATTTAGGTAGTCCACTAACTAGTTCTTCCTGAAATTCTTTAAATTTTCGTTCTGAAGCGGTTGATATATCCTGAGGAAGTGATTGCAAGGATTTTTTTGTTTGTTTAGTTCTTTTTGCTATTTTTTCTAACACAGGAATAAGACCCTCTTCTTTTCTTTTACCGTCAGGATCATCTCCCAGTATAGCACGCTCTATCTCCTTCGTTGCTGTGGTTACTGGTTTAAACAATTCTTCAGATCCCGCAGCAAAATCAGTCTGAAGACTCTGTCGTTGTTGTAGTTTATTCCGTACAGAGTCACGAATTGGTACAAATCTCTTAATTGCATTCAGTCGTTCACGAGCCAATCGGGTTGTTAATGCTTCATTGACCATTATTTGAAATCAGAAACAATGTTTCAATTGTAAAACACTTTTCCCACTTTTTTGACATATCATAGATGATTTTTAACACCATCATGGAGGTGTTTTAACAGCTCTATCAGGTTTGAGGAAAGTCACATAATTGCTATAAAAATAAATAATACTGTGACTTTCCTCACTTTTTTGACATCAATGACATATCATAGATGATTTTTGATACGGTCATGGAAGTGTTATTTCATCGTGAGACACCTTCTATCAATGATGAGGAAAGTCACATAATTGCTATAAAAATAAATAATACTGTGACTTTCCTCATTCTAGTTTTGATCAATCTGAACCGTCCATCAATTTTTATTCAGTGTGAAATATTTTCACTGTTTTTGACATTATCAATCAAAAAATGCTAAAAAAAATTAAAATCTCTATGAGGGACGGTCACAATCAAATAATGATAAATGGTCAATCAAAATTGTTCATTTTCTTGAATTAACGCCCGTAGGTTTCTAACTTTAGAATTAACCTCCTTTTTCAATTCGTATTCGTACCCCAATTCTTTTCGTATTCGTTCTACGATGGTATACAACGGAGCGAACACACTTACGTCACTGGAAAATGCGAGAGAGTCCCGAATAGAATTCTGAATTCTCTTGATGAGCGCATACTTCTTTGGTAGCATATATTTATTGTTGTTAACTCCGTATTCTATATCCTGAAAATCAGACATGATTTGATCAGGATTTAACCCATCTGATAGTTCAATATCCCAACTTTTCAATTTTGAAATCTCGGATAAAATGCTATTCATGTTTTCAGAATTCATTATTCTATAATAATGATATATTTCTAAATGAAAAATATGACGCATTAGACATAACTAAATTGAACTTTTTGTCCCGTCCTTTTTGAAATAGCCGATCGATAAATCCCCTCTGCAACGAATCGTACTGAGGCTCTACAAATATCGAAATACTTGCCGGCTTCATATATTGATTGAAATATTTTTTCTTCGTTAGTTATTGTATTCAAAGATTTTACTGGTCTCGCTTTTTTTGAGCATTTTCCAGTCTCTCCTCGTTTGGTATTCTCACTTTGTGTGATAGCCTGCAGATTTGATAAAGAATTGTTCTTTGGATTAGAATCGATATGATCAATAACAAAATCATCCTCGATCAATCCATAAAAGCATTCATACACGAAACGATGATTGCGATAAGTTTTCTTTCCCTTAACAGTGAACACCAAATACCCCATACCATTGTCAGCACCAACTGGTTTCTTCAGTCTACAGTGCCTTACAACACCATCACTGGATGCTTCATAATTTGTAATCAAGGGATGGTGTCTGAATTCTTGGTTCATTCGTATACATAATACTATTGTTTGTCTAATTCATTGTTTGGTTTAATGATGAATCTTTCGATGTAGTCTTGAGGAGTTCTTATGATTTTGTCAGGGACGTTGTCAGTGTCAGGGACTTTTTCAGGGTCATAATTTCTGATTGATTGTCCATTTTTTATTCTTTTATCATAATAACGCTTCAACTCCCTGTATCGCTTACCACCGCAATTAAGACACAACTAAGATTTTCCCCTGACCCCAACCCCACATCGTATGCAGGGTAACGGGCCTAGGCTTCCACGTCCAAAGCTTTGCATATGATACCCACAAAACTCATTTCTGCATGATTTGTTACACGGGGTTACTGATCCAATCATAAGCCACTTGCAGTGATTCATTATATATAAATTCTTCATTTAAATGCTTGTTTTAATTATAGCATGAGGGAATTAAGGAGAACGCCTTCGAAAAATGCTGAATTCAATGCTGATAAGGAGTTTAAAAGATTATTGAAAATTAATCCTAAATTTAATCTCGATAAACCAAAAAAACGTCCAATAGACGGAAACATGAAAGAGTTTAAGAGATTATTAAAAATTAATCCTAAATTTAATCTCGATAAACCAAAAAAACGTAACAAAATTAATCCTAAAATTAATCTCAAATGTCCAAGAGACGGAAACATGAAAGAGTTTAAGAGATTATTAAAAATTAATCCTAAATTTAATCTCGATAAACCAAAAAAACGTCCAAGAGACGGAAACATGAAAGAGTTTAAGAGATTATTAAAAATTAATCCTAAATTTAATCTCGATAAACCCAAAAAACGTAACAAAATTAATCCTAAATTTAATCTCGATAAACCAAAAAAACGTTTAATAGACGGAAACATGAAAGAGTTTAAGAGATTATTAAAAATTAATCCTAAATTTAATCTCGATAAACCAAAAAAAACGTCCAAGAGATTACCCTGGAAAGATGCTCAATTCAATCTCGATATAGTTTCTAATACACCAAAGAATACAATTCTTGATAAAGCCATGATTAGTAAAATCAGAGACTGTTTTAATGAATTCAAGCGTGATGGAGCATCTTATTGTTGGTCAACATTTCGAATTGATGGTGTTGTTGATGCTACCATGACTGATGAAAAAGCAGCAGTGATAATTTCACGTGTTGGGGAAAAAAAGTATTTTTTCCGAATAAAATTCATTATCGAAGTCGATGGCAAATGGATTATTAGGGATAAATTTGAACCAATTCTCAAGAATAAAAAAGCTGTCATTGTGAGTAGAGATTCCAAACCAGGAATTCTAACCGGAATCGATAAGCCATACTACGAAAGATCTTATCCCGTAACAGCAATGGTTTATGGGATATATCCGTTAAATGATAAACCCGATATCGCAAAACTAGCTCCTATGAAATATTCGTCAGGGCTTAATTGTGTAGCAGAACGAATAATAGAACATTTCACAAATGCGTCCCGGGGAAATAAACTAACTGATCTGCGACGTAGGAAAATAACCGAATGGGAACTGACAGTGAAACAACACGGTGCAAAGATTTCTGATATAGCTAAATTAGAAACATCATTACGATTCCCAATAACCGTTATGACGATAACCGGAGAGGTTTTATACGAACCGAAATATAAAAAAAATGGAGCGCCAATACAGATTATTGATCATAACAAACACGCGTGGACACCTGCGGTAACAGTATTTCCACGAGAACGAACCGTGAAATATATCCCTAAGGAGTTCGTCGGGGATGTTTTCTATGAAGAGAAATTATTCGATGATATTCATGCGTTGTGTAAAGATGATCCTGTGTCAGTGTGGTTACTTAGAAGTGATGAAGATCCCGAAATAGGATTTGATCAATTTGTAAGACCAAATGGCGAATTATATCGCGTTGAAGAATTAGATAACAGAATGAGAAAAATCGCTAGTGATTTTTCACCGGAGAATTCCCATGAAAAACTACTCACGGATAGTTTTACTATTCCATCAGTGGTAGCTCACTTCGCAAGAGAAAAAAACTCATGGCGTCCAACACGAAGTGATTTTCTCGAGGATGTTAAATTGAGTTGCGTCGAATTTGGTCATGGAGGACTGTGGAATACGAAATACTCACGTGATGGTATGATTTCAATTGATATATCCGCGTGTTATCCCGGAAGTTTTCTCGGGTATGGGGAATGTGCTGAGTACTTCAAACGATTTGGACACCCCACGCATGAAATGACTCGTGTTGCGATTAATGGACCATTGCCTGATTTTGATTTAACCGGATTCGCTCGTGTGATATCATTCGAATTAGCTACAGGGTTACATCCGTGTAGTTATGTTTGGCTCGGTAGACACCTATCTGAAAAACACTGGATGCCAATAGTGCTATTGAGATATATGATTGATTGTGGTATGCTAATATCGTTGATTGTTTCCGAAGCTATTATATGCTATCGAGCTCAGAAAGAAGTTTGGCTACCACAACCCGATCTAGATAGAATAATCAGCGAACAGCGAAAACAATTCCCTGATTTCAATGAAGAACAAATCATGAATCGGTCTAAGAAGTTATTTGAAATTAAAAAAGAACAAGCAAAAGATTTTGGACGAAGAATAATTGGTAAATTTACCCAGGGTGGACGATACGACAATGCAAAATATTCTTCGCGGTTGATCATAGATATCGCTGAATACGATTTTATTGTAACGGATTTAATGAAACAGGGAAAACTTGTATCCCGTAAGGATGCTTTTCTATCCAATGGTGAGAAATTAGGTACGGTTGTTACCTACTGTGATGGATATAATTCCCAGTATACACATTTAAGATCATCTATGCTAGCCTATGCTTCTATTAATCTATTTTCGATGATAAATAGATTTCCTAATACCGCGGTTAGAGTGGCCACTGATTCAATGTATATACACAATAAGTACAAATCAGCTGTAGCGGCATTCACAGATCCCGAAGAAAATTGGGGGCGTTGGCGATTTAAAAAGGAGATGCTACATGAGTATTGTGAATCCGCAGACGTTGCCATGGATGATAAATATCTTTGTTGTAACCGTATTGAAATTCAATCAGAATTTTCTAATGCACCACCGGTATCTGATCCAGTATGTAGATACAAGACAGTTTATTTAAACGGTTGTGGTGGGTCAGGAAAGACAACTCGTGCAATTGAATTATTTCGTCGGTCAACCATGATTGTGTTCACACCGACTCACAGACTCGCCAGAGAGATGATACAGCGAGGGGTAAATGCCTGTACTTACCATAGTTTCTTTCGATGGAAGGGTGACAAATGGACTCCTGAGCGTATGGATGATAAATTCATTCCTGAAATCATAATTTGGGATGAAATATGCACAGTGTCATTAGATGTATTACAAACATTTCTCGAGTGGTTGCTAAACAAAAACACAAAAGTCGTCATGTGCGGTGATCACGGCCAACCACCACCATTTGTCGGTGCATCTCCACATGAATGGCTAAGGGGTTTTGTAGACTATTATGAAGAAATTACCACTGATTATAGATCACTTGATGAACGATTACGAGAATTCAAAGCGCTAATTAGATTACAACCGGATAGAATCCAATACGAAATAGCGCGTGAAGTGATTTCAGAAACTCCAATGAATGATTTCTGGGAAACATGGAGACCAAATGATTTGATAATTGCAAGTAGAAAAATAGTCAGGGACACACTTCAGATGAAGTTATTTGAATTGCATAAAGAAAAATTTGCAACGCTTCCAGTACCCCTTTGTTATAGGCCATCGGATACACGAAAACAGAACATTGAAGTTGATATTCCAGGACAGAGTGAAAAACAAATTCTCGTCTCGTATTAAATGATATTGTGCTGGTTGATATCAATGTCGTTGAAGATGCATTGCGTGCTAATAAATCCCCGTGGACGCTAGGATACGCAGCAACAATACACTCTTCACAGGGATTGACTATATCGGATACAATTGTTTGGATGGTGGATAATCGCATCGAATGGTCGAATTTAGTCTATCTCGCAGTATCCAGAGTACGAAAAATAAATCAACTTCGAAGAATTGTTTTCGATGATAATGACACCACAATAAATGATATTGATGTTAAAATTATTGATAAAAAACTCTCCGGTTACAAACAACAGGACAAAAAAAAACAACGAGAATTTGATATTGATGCTGAATTAATAATCACTTTGAAGAAACAACAGAATAATCACTGCGCGAGTTGCAATTGTATAATGCGTTGGCAGTATTCGGATAAGGATCCTCGCCAATTCACCGTAGACAGAAAAAATAACAATCTCGGTCATGTCAGAAACAATGTGATGTTGACTTGTCTTGAGTGCAATAGACGCAACGGTGCTAGTTAAGACCATGCGGTGGCAATTGAGTATCCTCGGGAATTACCTGTAGTTGTTGTCGAGTAAAACCCCGCTGAGGGGCAGTTGAATCCAGTTTATAGACTGGAGGTCTACCCGTAGATCGTGTTATACTAGATATCTTGTGTGCAGTAACACTCCAAATAGGATCAGTAGCCCTTTTTCTACCCCCTTCAAGCTCTCCTGGTTCATATAAATACCTAACAGTGACATTACTACCAAGAATTGGTTCTTTGAAATCTTTTTGTGGTTGTACGGGTATAGACTTCTTTTTAATAGCGTTGCTAGGTTTCATGTTGATTGTTCTAGTAATCTCATTATTCAGTGCGGTAATCACAGCTGGTAACCTTTTGACCCATTCACGGGATCGCTTTTCTTGAATGAATTCTTTTGCGTAATGATATCCAAATAACCGCTCAGCAATCGTCCGATTAAATCGTTCTACAATGGCCTGATCGCGATGTAGCGCAGTATGCCCTCGTCGTATGGTGACATTATGATTTTTCATTGTAGATAACACTGCACCCTGAAATTGCTTGCCAGGATCAACCTGCAATAGATTTGGCCAGTGCAGAGGACCTCGTCGATAAATCCTTTCAAATGCAGAAGCGACTTCAGTAGCTGATTTTGTTTTTAACGGTTCTGCTTCTTTGTATCGACTTGCAATATCAACTACAGTTAAAGCGTATTTGTAACCTCGATCATGTGGCAGAAATAATATATCAGCCTGATGAACTTCATTAGGAGCGGTCACATCAAAATGCGAGAATTGAATTTGTTTAGGCGGTGGTAGATAAATTTGCCATAGTGCCTGTTTGGATAACCAATTAGCCGCAGTGGTTTGTTTCACTTTTGCAGCGCTAGCGAGTTTATGGACTGCTGATTTACCCCTCCAGTATCCTCTTGGGGAATAATAAATTGATTCCATATTATTAATTACCGGCACCTAACATCAATTTACTTTTCATAGCCGATTTTATTAAAAAGGAAGCCAATTTTTCTTTGAAGGATTTATCAGGAATAGCATTTAACGCATGAATTAATTTCACATCCGCGAGATGCCTGTTTTGCAGATTGCTGCTTTTATAAGCAACATCATGAAGGTGACAGGCCTTATCAATGGCGTTTATTGGTTCTTCACCGGGTCGGGACTGATTTTGATCATTGAGTCTGATATCAAGTCTGGTTCCCGGTCCACAGTAGCTATATCCTGGAAGGTGCTTTTCTCCGGGGTACTTTGCCCATGGGGTTCCAGGGAGCTTTGCCAATTTGGCTGCGATATCACCTCCTCGTTTTTTTTTAAAACATCTCCGAATTGTAAAATCTTTGATTTTGTAGAAACAAATCTAAACTTTTTAATACCACATGTTGCACATCTACCAGTAAGTGCTGATCTGTTATTTTTAGTTGTAATCGTCGTCACATCATCTGTGCCAGTACGCGTTTTACACTTCACACAATATAGATCCATAATTTATGTATAGAGATATGGATATAATTGATTTTTCAGCGACTAAAACAAGAGAACCAGTTAAGCATCATGCAGCGCTACCAAACTCTATCCGGATGATTATAATCGGGCCATCTGGATCCGGTAAAACGCAGTTGTTACTCAATTTAATAATGAGATGGATGAAGTGGGATAAGTTGTATTTAGTTGCCCCTAGCGTAGATGATCAACGATGTTATGAAGTGTTAAAAGATTTTAACGACAGCGCGGTAGAAAAATCCGGAGAGGGTATTATTGAGTTTATAACCGATATCGATGAAGCACCGAGCATTGATGATATTGATGGAGATATTAACAATTTAGTCGTATACGACGATATAATGTTAGATAAGCAAAAAAATCCTGCTAGGATCTTTTCCAGAGGCAGGCATAAAAACACTGACGTGATATATGTCACTCAACGCTACACTCAGGTTCCAAAAGTCATCAGAGATAACTGCAATATTCTTGCTGTATTCAACGGAGTTGATACACATACTCTTAGAAATATATGGCAGACATGGTGTTCTGATATGGACTTCAATCAATTTAGAAATTTCTTTAGTAATGCTCAGTCAACCCCGTACGGATTCGCAACAATAAATTTGCATGATCCTCGGACACGATATCGTATCGGACTTGATCAAATATTCGGTTAAAATCATTTATTATTTTTTGTTAACCTGTAGCAGCAGAGAGGGTGGATGACAACAAGTTGCGACCAAAATTGATTAAAAAATCGTAAAAGTCTCCGTTTTCATCTTTTTAGTTAAAATGAGATTTCGTAGAGAAGGCTCGTTAAAATTTCAATCAATTTTTTGTCTGAAAACGTTGTAGGGTTTGCCCCTGAGACATTTTTTTTGGTTAAAATGAGATCGTAGGAAGGCTCGTTTTAAGGATTCAATCAAAATTTTGTCTAAAAACGTTGTAGGGTTCACCCTCTTTTTGGTTAAAATGAGATTATAGGAAGGATCGTTTTAGGATTTCAATCAAATTTTGTCTCAAAACGTTGTAGGGTTCACCCTCTCTGCTGCTAAGTGACACCGACCATAAAGGTCATTTGGTCACTAGTTTAACCATCAATTTATATGATGGTTGGGTTCCCGTGGGGACGGAATAGTGCCACATCCCCACGGGCATTTAACGCACAAAGTGCTCTTGTTAATTTTGGTCGTCATGTCATACCACTAAGAAGTGGCTAATGACATGAATGTAAGACCTTGGGTGAGTGGGAATAGACCCAACACACACTCAACAATATCAACCAATCAGGTAGCTTGTTACAGGGGTGCAATGGCACCAAAAAATAGCGAGAGAAAAATAGTTTTCTCACATCGCTATGTTGATGGATTCTGAACGAGGAAAAGGAGGAAAAGGTCCCGGAGGTAGGCCAACCGATGTCGTAGATGGATGTCGTTTACGCCCTAGCCATACATATTTCAAATTCAGTCCAGTTTTACTAATGGACAAAATAAAGCCAATAATGTGTCAGCCACCTGTGCAATTGAGTCAAATTCAATAAGTTGTACAATTTTCCTAACGATTAACATACCAATATCACGAGTACATAGTGTACATATTATAAGGCCCTAACAATTTTTAAACTGTTAGGTTGGAATAGATTGTAAATTTTGAGGCGGTATTTCAAAAGGATCGTATTAGATTTCTAAAAAAAAGCTTGTTCAAAAATAGTTCTCTTACTAAATGAGAGCTCTATTAAAAAATAATTGCAGTGATTGAAGCCCTTAGAAGGTATGCAGTTGGGCAGAAGGTGCCCCGTCTATCCTCGATCTCTGCGATGAAGGCAGCTGTTCTTACTTCCTCCCTGGTTACTCTTGGGAAATAAATCCCGTGGAGGGGGGCTAGGTGCTGCGCAGCATCGAAGAGTTGCTGAAGAGGCCGTTCCTGGAAGATCTCATAGTAGAAACTCGTCAGTATCTTGAGCGCATAGTGCCATTGGGCCATTCTGGGCGGCGATGTTAATAAGGACCTGAATCCAATATAAGTAATGGCGTTTAGGAAATGCCCTGCTTTCTTTTTATCCTCGAGTAATGTGGAAAGCCCCAGGTCCTTGCATAAATTCCCCATGACGGCTTTTACCGCTGACCTAAATTCCTTTTCTTCCGGTGGCGAGGCAGCCCCCAGCTCTTTGTCTAAATTTACTGCCAAAGATAGTGACTGCGTACGGATAGGTGTAGTAGGAGTACAAGTCTTTATTACCTTCCCTTTTGATGCCTTCCCCTTTTTTGGTGGGGGGAGGAGGCGGTGATGGTGTGGGTTGAAGCTCTAGAACCGGTGACGTGGCCACATCCGCCATCTCCGTCATAAAATGAGCGTGGAGGTGTGCTGATAGCAATGCTATCTGGTCACGAAGAAGTTGTACTGCGTCCTACTGTACAGGCGCCCTCATTTCTGGTGCTTGAAGGGCAGTTTCCACGTTGACCGTAAGTGGTGGGGGTGGGGTGCTGCTGGCTGTCCTGGTTTCCTTTGTCCGCCGCTGCTTTCTCCCTCCATTTCTCCTGTACGTTAGAGCCCCCTGATATTCCTGTTTATCTTCGTTATCCCATACAAGAAGAAGCGTGGTCCCCTTGTCGGCCGATAGGAGACTCCAGTTGGTGGCCTCCTTAAGCCCGACGCCAAAAATGGCGCGCAGGGCTTGCGTGGGTATAACTTCCAATGCTAGCGTACTTAATAGCTACATGTTGATGATTGCTCGTTCCCTGCAAACTCACACAATACGGTCTGAATCTCGTATCAATGGAAAGCGATACACAACGGTTGTGAATTGTATCTATTCTTTGCATAAATTTTAATCAATATTTTGTACAGTGTCGCTTTTAATCTTTTAATACTAAGTTATATGATATGATATATGTGTGTGTGTCTGTGTGTGTGCCATATATTAGTTCTATCATGTCTTATGGGTTTCTGGAACCAAACTAATTTAATAGCATCACCGACAATTCAGAGTATTTGTGAGTGGCTAGATTGAAATAATGCGCACCCCACCCCACTATCAGGGCAGGTTTGTTCTTTAGCCACAACTCCAGAGGATTAAATTTGGATTAAAATAGTCACCCACCCGAAAATACTGCCTGAAGGTAACCACTACCCCCTCACACTGCAGCACAGTGAAAAATGGTCAGGGCGCAGCATGAGCTGTGTGCTAGAGGCAGGTGGTGGGGTTGTTGAAACACCATTTATTTGTTTGCGCGGAAAATAGGATGCGTGGTGTTTACTCGAGTGATTTAGGGACACGTTGTTCAGTGTATGCAACATATGACGAACTTCACTATTAGCCGTCTGAATAAGTTGCTTAGGAAAGGTCAGATAGCCAAAGCGACACTAGTGACACTATTGGCAAATGGGCAGACCTCTGTGCTGATGCCAGTACCATGGCCAGTTGCAGCTGGCAGGTAGACAAAACGTTTGTTCAGCCTCCTGTTTCAGTTCCACGGCCAGATTCCGCCTCGTAAGCAAAGGGTTAAGTCTGATATTTCAGCACTACAGTCAATTTATGTTCATAGGCATACGACTCCTCTGCAATGATACTGCCCGAGTTAAAATAATCGTCAGGCCAGAGCCGAACTGGCTATTAAAGACTATGGCGTTACTGTGACAGAAAAACACGAGTTCGAACAGACGCATTTGGCATTTCTCAGTTTACTACGAATTGAAGAATACATGGATGCCTATTAGCTGCCAGGTGCTCGACCTCGGCAGAATCTATATTTTAATGTCAGGGTAAATTCTACTACAGTCTGTTAGCAATATGAGGAACAAGATAGCCTTTGCTTTGAGTGGGCTGTTAATTGAATAAGAACCTAGGCTCTGAGTGGTCTGTCAATTGTGTAAGCACATACAACCAGCATCGTGGCGGACGTGACTTTACAGGTAAAGACTTTCCAGTCCACTGAGCGATATTCGTAATTTAGAGCGCGATAATAAAACTATCGCAGTTAGTATGGTTGGTTGGTAAAGCTGACTCTACCCGTTAGGCACCAGCGGGAAGTAAGGTCACATACTGCTGACTTACTGCATATTAGAGTTGTTGAAGGGAGCCATTCTGTCTAGATAAAGAACCTAAGACACAAGGTGCTCAATCGCAATTAAAAAAAAGTGAAGAAAGCACTGCTGCCACCGAAGTCGCCATGTCTTCGACCAAGCGTATTTATTGGCATCCGACATCCAGAGCCTCGAGCGTGAGAGGGCGGGATTTTAGACGTGCATATAAATCCGACTAGATTGTCATGGATGGAGACGACATCGTGGCTTTCCAGTAATAAACATACTCGCACACATGTAGTGAGAAGTTCGGTGATGACGACAGGGTGAGAGACCACAAAGCATGAAATAAAATGACGCTCATTTAGACAGAAAAAAGCGAAGGTGACTCACAATCAGCGAATGTACTACGGCCACCTTAACATGACGGCCATCGTAAGAACAGAATATTAATAACCATCCGAACCGAAAAGGAAAGTACATGGAGTAAAGTTTCAGTTGTCTGATACCCTCCACACTATGGCCAGCTGCCTTGATAAGCTGGCAGAAAATACTGGTAAGGATATCGCAATACGCAGTGAAGACGGAATTGTTTGATTTCCTGCTTTCCCAAACGAGATTACATGATCAGTTGGAAGAAATTCGAGGAAAAACAGCTAATACGTTTTACAGCTATCTAAAAGTGCCTGCAAAATCACATAAGATTATAAGCATGCACAATAAGTATATAAAATATCTAGTTTCCTGAATTTAGGAAACTCTCATTACCAATAAATTAAGACTGATGTGACTCCTCTAGCGGACGTGTCTGACGCATTTCTTGACACATCGATTTTGTCCTACATGACTTGGTGTGGCTTCCTAAAGAAGACTGGTGTTAGGCTCGGACTGCTGGCAGACATATATGAACATATTTATTGAGAAAACAATCAGTAAAGGAACTTCGATGGTGAGCGACCGTTAACAACCCCGAAATGCGACGTCGATGACGCGGAATTATTTGTCTTTCCGATGTCCCAATGCATAAAGGTTACCCCATCAAAACATATAGGCAAATGAGAAGTTATAACTCCAATTTGCCAGCGCAAAAGATATCCTCATTCGCCATTTTATAAATGTGTGTCGGCTACGTATCACAGAACGGCGAGACCCCCCGCAACAAATATAAGGCATTGAGAAATACCCCTATTAGTGAATCATTCATATGTTATTCTGAGGAGTAATGCAACTGCCAGATATTCTGGCTGGTGGTATCACAGAGATTCTGAGCTGTACTTTTGAATATTACGCAAATACAACGACTCCTGTGGAGGAGACAAGTTAAAAATTTCACTAGACATGCATTGTTCTTGGCATCGATCTCAATGTGATGTTTTAGGGCAAGAGAGCAGCACTTTAGTCACAGTGTGAATTTAACGTTACGCCATCATTTTGAAAATATGTCACTATGAACTTACAAGGAGAATTTAATGTTTAATATACAAGATTAATTTTGGGGAGGGTTAATCTGGGCCGAAAGAGAATAGAATATTGAGATCAATTTGAGTGTGAATGGGAATTTAGCATCGTGTGTCGTTTTTGAGATAGGTAGGGGAGAGCATGGAAATTTAACATTATGGACACGTTGGCTCATGTCGATTTCTAAATATTGCTGTCAAACAAACCCCATTTCTTTTAATATTTTTTTTCCTTTCGTAGCCAACAGTTTTCATCCCATAGACGTTTTTAATATCCCATTCTCACTGCCTCAAGAGAAGCACACCATAGTAAATCTATAAATGCTTTAATCATTAACTTGTTCTTGTACACAGCGTGGCCGCAGGCAATGTTATTTACATGGCCGTCTTAAATATTAAATTCCCGTTGGCTCCCAGAAGGATATATTTTATAAATCGTAGCGTAATATTAAATTCTCATGGTGCCTAGTATACCATTTTGTCAACAAAAGGATTCCATACCTGTCTTTAATTGAAATCTTTATATGTAAACAGCGCGTGGATCAAGTTGGTTCAGATAGAGCATACGAGGTAGTGTTTGGATCAAATTGATGTATGCGCAATTTCGTATGATGCCCATACTTATGTCATTTCTTAGCACCGATATTCTTTTATCATCTGAATCCCACGTTTAATTGATTCCGTTACTACTTTACGAGTGGTGACGGAATATATTACATGTTAATTTCTGAAAACACAATTAACCTTGAATACAATGTTTAGCTGGATTTACCATTGAGCCATCATTTCCTTAGTCCGTTAAAAAAATATTTACACGTTATTTTTATGAATCTAATTCTTTCAACAGTCGGTTGGACGAGAAATCAATAAAACAATATTCCATGGCACGAAGTTTTATTATATTATGGCATAATAAAGCCAGATAAATTAAGAACTTGGGTCGAACGGCCGAAAATCTGTTTCAGTAAGGTATTATGTTTTCTATTTCCAGCCGATGGTGCGACTTTTATCAGATGGGGAAGAACCCTTTGTCCTGGAAATGGCACCGAGTTGATATATACAGAAGTAAAATGAATAGCAAGTAATTGTTCATTACAATATACAATGTAGTTGCAAATAGTAAAGTCTTTTATATTAGGAAATGAATTTCTGCGACAAGATGATTGACATTACCATACATTATTTCTAATTTTTTTCTAATATTATAAATGTCGTTTATTAAATTTAATATTAGAAAATAGTTCAGAGAGCACTCGTTAGTATCAAAAGTAGTATCAGAACATGATTCTCTTCTATTGGAAGTAATTTTATAGCATTAGTAAATCGATATAATACAACCTCCCGGGAAGTGGAACAAACCATTTTTGCCAACCAGAAGATAAGATCCAGTATGGCATAATTATAACGACGGTGATGTTTATTTTGATTTCAAAAGACTTGTATAAGGTACAGAGTATACGATAAGGCGTTACGCTGATTTCAATCCTTTCTTGAGTACAGTTTTCAACAATGATGTTTCATGTGCTGTTTGCCGAATCACTCGATCCTCTTATATTATGATCCCTGGGAAAACTAATTGCTCCTCAGGATGGGCAGTTGAATATTGTGGTTATCTGGTCGGAAACCATTACTCTTTGGGTGCGTATGTAGAATACGTATGTTTGGACGGGGAGCTGGAATCTATTGTTGGTAGTGAAAAGAACCAAAACCAACCACTCGCTCTACTTAGTGGATGCCATTTTTAAAATTTACTGTGACTTAAGATTTGTATACTGTGCATTTTTCCCTAACCTTGGGACACAGGTGATGGGGCTTAAACACATCTATTGTATGACTCTCACTGATATTTACAACAGGGGCGACATATGAACCAAGTTTGGTGAATTTCCACCTGGCAGTTTTGATCAAAAACAGATTTACATATAGACGGACTGAATGGATGGATCATGGATGGTGTCATAAAATACAAAGTCTGGGACTCAAAATGAGTGTTGTGCACCTTTAATATGAAATATTTTGATAGATAAGGAAGAACACATGCTGTAATCATTATTTTTGTAATTTCAAGTAATCAATTTTTTCCTTTAAGTCACTTTGACAACGACCTTCGGTTTTCTGAAACCAAAATCAACAGTAACTGATGCACATCTTACTAAAAAGCCATTAACAAGATTGAAATATGATGTCTACAATAAAATTATTATGTAGAAATAATTATTCTTTTTTGAGACAGAAACCTTGGCTTTTGACCTTTTCACCTCAATAATCCATAATCGCCTCTACATGCCCGCTACCTTCAAAGTTTGATTATGATGTGCAGTTCAGAAAAAAAAATATGGTGCTTTCTTCTTTTAGTCAGTGACCTTGACCTCTGAACTTTTTACTTCAAAATCAACATACATGTATTTCTTTTTAACACTGAAAATTATCAACATATTTAGTGAAACTATATGATTTTGAGACTGTTTGGTTTGTATGGTTAAATGCTTTATGGTACAACAATACGTGTTGGTTATTTAGTGCCGAGAGAATTGAACTAAAGTGATTTGTCCAAGGAAACAGCATGGTAGCTGACCCATGGCTGATCTGATTGTAGGATTTGAACCCATATCCTTTCAGTTCTGAAGCTAGTTATTGTGCAGAACTATAAATAGATGAGCAGACAAATGAACAATGTCACAGTTTGATACATTGCCTAAGAGCAGACCTACACAAATTTTTTATCATAAATTTGAAATCTGTTTAAACCAACAAATCGATAATTCTGATAGCTGAGAAAATGTGCTAAATTCTATATTAATACATGTCAAATACAGTTCTGAAATATGTAAAAATATCATAAAGATAACTTTCTTAATTGCACAGCAAGTATTGTCTACAAATAAAAACCAACAAGACTAGAATATCACTAAAAGAAATAAATCCAGTTCCTCTCTACATGTCTGGTGATTTAATATGAGAACCGAAAGACTCCAATATTTATCTCTTATATGTATTGAGTGCAATCAAGTATTTTTCTCAACCTTTGTAACGAGACATGATGGTTCAGTATATAGTATACAGAATGGCATGCAAGACTCGTGACCAGAAAAACTGAGTTCAAACCTCACCCAAACTAAGCTAGGCAAACAAGACAAGGCACTTTATTCCAATAGCCTCAACATGATATTACCCTTCATGTGTTGACATGTCATTAACCACTCCGAAGATTTCAAGATAAGGTTGCTATAACAAGGCGGATCAACTGATCTATCATGTTCATTTTGTGGCAGTAAAGAAACCTATTAACAGGTACTTGATTAGTCAATTACCTGTCTAATTGTTTTGATAGACAATTCCAGTCTGATACATGTACAAGTCAAAACAGCAAGTTTTTAAACCTTGTCTTTAACCCAATATAAAGCCCATCTACCATACATACTCACTTATAAGTCAGAGCAAACTGCAAACAATAATGATCCTCATCTGCTGCAGCATGATGCATATGCATATCAAGGTCTATGTTTTTTGCTCTATTGAATACTCCTAAGAAACTGCACAGACTCAAATCTGCCTGTACATTATGTGACAGCAGTGTATCGGGTGGAAAGGTCTCAGTTTCATCGATCTATTAGTCAGTGGTACTATTCTGTGACTATGTGAGTAACAAAGTTATAGTAAATAAAAAAACTGTGAATGGAGAAAGATCATTTTGTAAACAGTGATGGACAAATTGTACATGGTTCCCAAATCAAATTCTGGCAAAGATTATCAGTGCATTCTCACAGATAAAATTCAGCTGAAATCACCAGCAATGCACTAAAAGATGGCTTTAAAAACAACTACAAGTATTGGACAAATTTCTTTTAGGGAAAAAAGGCATGGACAGCAAAAAAAGAAAATAAACTCAGCTTATTCCTAGATACACATTTTGCAATTAAAATGTCAAAAATGTTGTGGATTATTCCTTAGGAATACTGCTATGTCCAGACCTGATCCAGCTTTCCATTCTTTGAGACATGATAAATTTGAGAGTTCATTCTTCATTATATTAAAAGTGTGACTGTTTAGTGCCTAGTCAAGGGGATATAAAACATTATTGGATGACTATTTAGGGCCAAGACAATAAAACACCATAGTATGACTATTAAGTATGTGTATGTGTTTGTCAGATTAGGATTTTTAATGCAGCTTTAACATTTTGTCAGTCATATCTCTTAGATGTCTGCAGTGTGGCAGTTTATAGTGATGTCAAGCACTGGGCATCCTGCCGCAGACATGTAGCATGATGTCAGACCCTATCACATTATCCTGACACCAGGCCAACCGGTCCCAACACTTAACTTCTTAATTCTTAGTACCTAGCGAGGCACCTTTTAGTACCATTTTGATGACTATTAAGTGGAAATGGGATGTAAAACACCATAATGACTATTTTTTACCAAGGCCATGATATATACAAATAGTATGACTATTGAATGCCAAGGCAATGGTTTAAAAAACACAATAGAATGACTATTTAATACCTAGGCAATTTTGTATAAAACACAATGGAATGACTATTTTGTATGTAGGCCATGGTGTATAAAGTACAAAAGTATGACTATTTAGTGCCTAATAAATTTTGTATAAAAACAATATAGAATGAATATTTAGTATCAAGGCCATGATGTATAAAACACTATAGAATGAATATTTAGTATCAAGGCCATGATGTATAAAACACTATGGAATGAATATTTAGTATCAAGGCCATGATGTATAAAACACTATAGAATGAATATTTAGTATCAAGGCCATGATGTATAAAACACTATGGAATGAATATTTAGTATCAAGGCCATGATGTATAAAACACTATGGAATGAATATTTAGTATCAAGGCCATGATGTATAAAACACTATGGAATGAATATTTAGTATCAAGGAAATGATGTATAAAACACTATGGAATGAATATTTAGTATCAAGGCCATGATGTATAAAACACTACAGAATGAATATTTAGTATCAAGGCCATGATGTATAAAACACTATGGAATGAATATTTAGTATCAAGGCCATGATGTATAAAACACTACAGAATGAATATTTAGTATCAAGGCCATGATGTATAAAACACTATGGAATGAATATTTAGTATCAAGGCCATGATGTATAAAACACTACAGAATGAATATTTAGTATCAAGGCCATGATGTATAAACCACTATGGAATTAATATTTAGTATCAAGGCCATGATGTATAAAACACTACAGAATGAATATTTAGTATCAAGGCCATGATGTATAAAACACTATTGAATGAATATTTAGTATCAAGGCCATGATGTATAAAACACTATTGAATGAATATTTAGTATCAAGGCCATGATGTATAAAACACTATGGAATGAATATTTAGTATCAAGGCCATGATGTATAAAACACTATAGAATGAATATTTAGTATCAAGGCCATGATGTATAAAACACTACAGAATGAATATTTAGTATCAAGGCCATGATGTATGAAACACTATGGAATGAATATTTAGTATCAAGGCCATGATGTATAAAACACTATAGAATGAATATTTAGTATCAAGGCCATGATGTATAAAACACTATGGAATGAATATTTAGTATCAAGGCCATGATGTATAAAACACTATAGAATGAATATTTAGTATCAAGGCCATGATGTATAAAACACTATGGAATGAATATTTAGTATCAAGGCCATGATGTATAAAACACTATGGAATGAATATTTAGTATCAAGGCCATGATGTATAAAACACTATAGAATGAATATTTAGTATCAAGGCCATGATGTATAAAACACTATAGAATGAATATTTAGTATCAAGGCCATGATGTATAAAACACTACAGAATGAATATTTAGTATCAAGGCCATGATGTATAAAACACTATTGAATGAATATTTAGTATCAAGGCCATGATGTATAAAACACTATTGAATGAATATTTAGTATCAAGGCCATGATGTAAAACACTACAGAATGAATATTTAATATCAAGGCCATGATGTATAAAATACTATAGAATGACTGTTTAGTGTCGAGGAAAACTCTCAATGAGAACACGCAGACAGGCTGCTCAGTGTCCTTTTCTGGTTTCTAGAATAGTCCATCTGTGTCATCTGCATTCTATATTTGTAATGTCTGGTTTAAATAATTTTGAAACAAACTGAATAAATGAAAAGAACTTCATATATGTGTTCAAAGAGATTAACTCCAAAACTTATGGAAATACTAAAATTATCAAAGATAGTGAACTACATCACATGTTTTGGTTGAAAACACCGACCTGAAATTCAAATATAGCGACCATAATATTATTAATAATAAGATCAATAATAATAATAATAATAATAATAATAATAATAATAATAATAATGAGGACTTTGTATATCACCTAATCTTTTGAAGCTATGGCAACCATAATATTAATAATAATAAGATCAATAATAATAATAATAATAATAATAATAATAATAATGAGGACTTTGTATATCACCTACCTAATCTTTTGAAGCTATGGCAACCATAATATTAAGAATAATAAGAGCAATAATAATAATAATAATAATAATAATGAGGACTTTGTATATCACCTAATCTTTTGAAGCTATAGCAACCATAATATTAATAATAATAAGATCAATAATAATAATAATAATAATAATAATAATAATAATAATAATGACTTTGTATAGCACCTAATCTTTAGAAGCTCTAAGCACTTTACAACACTGAACAACACCTATATAATGATATGATTACAAAAAACAAACGCCATGAAATTAGAAAACTAAAAACATACAGAGAAAAAATAAGGTAATGAAACATTTTTTGGTCTTTAAATCTGTTCTTGCAATCGAAATAGGTGAGTCTTGAATGAGATCATTGTGTCTTTGTGTCTAAGTTCAGTGGGCAATTCATTCAATGCTGCTGGTTCCTGGTATGGAAAAAAATATTGTCCATATGACTTCATTTTGATAGTGGGAATAATGAGTATACATAATGAGGAGCATAATTAAGTATCTTGTTGGTGTGTACACATGGTTAAGGTCAGATAGATACATGTATGTTGGACTGGAGCCCATTAGTGAAACAGCACAGAAAACACATTTTGTGTTTGATTCTGGATCAAATAGATGGCAAGTGTAGGGTACAGAGCAAGGGGAGGTGTGTCCATGGTACTGTACGGATGATCTGATTAGCTGTGTTTTAACTTCTCGCAGTTTCTTAAGTAGATATTAAAACGAACCAGACAGAACTGAGTTACAATAGTTCAGTCTTGAAAGTAATCACGAACACACAAGTATTTTAGTGGCATCAACTGAAAGATAATTGAAAATGTAGGTGATGCATCGCAGATCAAGATATGCAGACTCCCATTTGTTTATAACATGTTGGTGCAATGTGTGCGATTAAAACCTACGGTTTGTACTGACTGTGAAAATTTACTGATGGTGTTGCTCATATTTATTGTTTGAGGTAAAGGATGTGAATGAGAAAGTCCTTGTGTTGTGATCAGAATGGCCTCAGTTTTATCATTATTCATCTGCAGCTTGTTACATGTCATCCATGATTTCACATCAGAAATGCACCTCTCTACTCCATGGACGGTAGAATCAAATTTAGTTGGTGGCTAGATTTGTATATTTGGATATCACCAGCATACAATTGGTGAGACACGGGATGATGACCTATGACACTTAAGAGTGAGTGAGTGCATTATTACCGTAGAAAATGAAGAGAACAAATCCAAGAACAGACCCCTGTGGAACACAACAGCATACATCAACTGGGCTGGAGTATATTCTATCTACAGACACAATTTGTGTCCTGTTCACCAAGTAGGACTTGAATCACTGTAAGGCTGTATTAGGAATCCTAAATATATGAAGGAGATAGTGAAGTATGGTCTATTATGTCAAATGCCGCAGACAAGTCAAAGAGGGTGAGGACTGTAATCTTTCCACTATCCAAAGTAGAGCGAAGGCCATTAACTACTTTCATAAGAGTAGTTTCAATATTGTGGCAAGGTGATATGCAGACTGTACATTGCTAAAATAACTGTTTGAATTCAAAAAAGAACTGTATCTAAGATTTTTAAATGAATGAGAGTTTAGAAACTGGGTGTTAGTAATTTTAATCGTTTTGGGCAAGTGTTTGTTTCTTCAGCAGAGGCTTTACAATGGCAGTTTTGAAAATAATGGGAATTCTCCGGATAAGAGAGAGAAATGTTAATAACATTAGTTAGTGAAGGCAATATTGGATCTAAGCACTCAAGCAGCAGTAATGTCGGAATGATCAAGTTTACTTGACTTTGGTGCACTCTTCATCATGATTGTACATACTAAATCCATAGAGACAGGTTCAAATGTTGATAACAGTTGCCACTGAAATTCTGTATTGCAACTGTATGGTGATGACAAGACAAATGAAATTGTGTTGTCAAGCTTATCTCTAATGGTTTGTACTTTGTCAAGGAAGAAATCAGATGGAAGTGGTGTACATTTGTTCCTTGACATTAGCCTGTAAGTAATCTCAAAGAGCTCTTTACAGCTGGAACATACCATGATCTTAGTACTATAGTGGGCTGATTTCACTGCATGGACTTTGTGACGTTCTTCTTAGAAGCTTCAAAGATTTGTTTATGAATATTGAGTCTGGTGGAAAAGCCAAAGCCTCTCAGCTTTATGGCAGTCTCTTTTAGCTGTGTGAAGCTGGTTCCTAACACTGCTATACCTTGAAGAACACTTTTAACATGATAGTCTGTTCTTGATTGCTGGGGCATGTTTGTAAAACAATGAACGCAGGCAGTTATCGAGTTGTTCTCTTTATCATACTGAGGGTTCTCTTAGTAGTAAATAATGGTGGAGGGCTAGGGACTGATACGTCAAGATGGCATATAATGCAGAAGTTATCTGATGCGAGTTCATGGGACACCAGGGAGAACTGTAGAATATTATCATCAGGTCTATGACGAATCCAGTCTAAAATGTGACCATGCTTATGGGTCGGTTGGCTAAGGTTGAAAACATGAATGGAATTTTACATTCCCTTGTAATACTAAATACATTTACATTTAAAATGTGAATGCACTCTAGGAATTTTACATTCCATTGTAATACTAAAGAAACGCCAACAAACTTACAGAGTTTGGGACACACTGGTAACAGTCAAGTATAAATTATAAATTGAATAATGAAATGACTAAGTTTTGTATATTTTTTATATCCTTGATGCATACTGAAATCTGTATGGGGATACAAACAAAAGGGAAATTAAGAAAATATGATAGTCAATAGGATTTTGTGACTGTTTAGTGCCTAGAAAATTATGTATAAAACACTTTAGAATGACTATTTTGCACCTAGGTAACGTTTATAAGACACAATAGAATGACTATTTTGTATCTTAGAAGGCAATGGTGTATAAAAGTGCTATAGAATGACTATTTTATACCTAGCCTAGAAAATGATGTATAATTTTTTTAACTATGAAATGATGATTTTGTACCTAGGCAATGGTGCATAAAAATGATTACTTAGTGCCAAGACAGTATGGTGTAAAACATCAAAATGTGACTATTGTGTGCCTAGGAAATGAGATGTAAAACACCATATGCTGAGGAAATGGCATATAAAGCACCATAGTATGAATATTGAGTGCCAAGGAAATGAGATGTAAAACACCATATGCTGAGGAAATGGGATGTAAAACACCATATGCTGAGGAAATGGCATGTAAAGCATCATAGTATGACTATTGAGTGCCAAGGAAATGAGATGTAAAACACCATATGCTGAGGAAATGGGATGTAAAACACCAT
Source organism: Unio pictorum (assembly GCA_030141615.1). Lineage (NCBI taxonomy): Eukaryota > Metazoa > Mollusca > Bivalvia > Unionida > Unionidae > Unio > Unio pictorum. Next base: position 17,847,769 of record JARLTB010000203.1, read on the forward strand.
ATGCTGAGGAGGAAATGGCATGTAAAGCATCATAGTATGACTATTGAGTGCCAAGGAAATGAGAAGTAAAACACCATATGCTGAGGAAATGGGATGAAAACACCATATGCTGAGGAAATGGGATGTAAAACACCATATGCTGAGGAAATGGCATGTAAAGCATCATAGTATGACTATTGAGTGCCAAGCAAATGGGATGTAAAACACTATATGCTGAGGAAATGGGATGTAAAACACCATATGCTGAGGAAATGGCATGTAAAGCATCATAGTATGACTATTGAGTGCCAAGGAAATGAGATGTAAAACACCATATGCTGAGGAAATGAGATGTAAAACACCATATGCTGAGGAAATGGGATGTAAAACACCATATGCTGAGGAAATGGCATGTAAAGCATCATAGTAATGACTATTGAGTGCCAAGGAAATGGGATGTAAAACACTACAGCATAACTACTTAGTGTCTAGGCAATGGAATGTAAAACAATAGTATAACTATTTAGGACCCAGACAATGGTATATAAAATGACTATTTAGTGCCTAGAAATGGGGTGTAAAAGATAAATGTATAACTATTAAGTTCCTAGGACATGCAATGTAAAGCACTACAGTTTGACTACTGAGTGCCTAGGCAATGGAATGTAAATCACAACTATATAGGACCTAGGCAATGGTATGTAAAATGATCATTTAGTGCCTAGAAATAGGGTAGAAAAGACAATAGTATGACTATTAAGTTCCTAGAAAATGCAATTTAAAGCACCATAGTATGACGACTGAGTGCTGAGGAAATGGGATGTAAAGCTCCAGTTTGACTACTGAGTGCTGAGGAAATGGGATGTAAAGCTCCAGTTTCATTGCTGAGTGTTGAGGAAATGGGATGTAAAGCACAATAGTATGACTACTAAGTGCCATGGAAATGCAATGTACAATACCAAAGTCTGACTACTGAGTGCTGAGGTAATGGGATGTAAAGCACAATAGTATGACTACTGTGTGCTGAGGAAATGGGATGTAAACCTCTAGTTTGACTACTGAGTGCTGAAGAAATGGGATGTAAAACACAATAGCATGACTACTGAGCGCTGAGGAAATGGGATGTAAAGTACCTTAGTATGACTACTGAGTGCTGAGGAAATGGGATGTAAAGCTACAGTTTGACTACTGAGTGTTGAAGAAATGGGATGTAAAGCACCATAGTATGACAACTGAGTGCTGAGGAAATGGGATGTAAAGCTCCAGTTTGGCTACTGAGTGCTGAGGAAATGGGATGTAAAGCTCCAGTTTCACTACTGAGTGTTGAGGAAATGGGATGTAAAGCACAATAGTATGACTACTAAGTGCCACGGAAATGCAATGTAAAACACCAAAGTCTGACTACTGAGTGCTGAGGTAATGGGATGTAAAGCACCACAGTTTGACTACTGAGTGCTGAGGAAATGGGATGTAAAGCACAATAGTATGACTACTGTGTGCTGAGGAAATGGGATGTAAAGCTACAGTTTGACTACTGGGTGTTGAAGAAATGGGATGTAAAACAATAGTATGACTACTGAGTGCCATAGAAATGCAATGTAAAATAGCAAAGTCTGACTACTAAGTAGTGAGGAAAATGTGCATAAAGCACAATAGTATGGCTATTGAGTGCCTAGGAAATGAGATATACCTAGGAAATGGGGTGCACCACAGTATGATACTGAATGCAAAGTCAATTGTGATGCAAAGCATGATGCCAAAATACACTAATGAATGCAGAATAATAATAAAATTAGGTTTAGACTTACTATATCAGTACAATCCATAAGTAAATATAAGATTTCATTCATTTGAATAAAACAAGAATGATTAGGACCTTTGAGCATGGTATTTGAAAATACTAAAGGCACAATATCATCAGATGATAATAAAAATGGATGATGTTTCATGAAATTCTACACAAAAAAGAACTAGCAAAACATACAGATAATTACAACATTTACATTTCCTATGACCTTGAAATTTGATCTAAACATCTAAATTTGGTATATGCAATGATCTACATTTTGTAAAATGAAAACATATTGAAATGTGCAACATTAGACACAGGAAAGACTTTTCAGAAAAGAAAACATTGGAATGTGCAATGTTAGACACATGAAGGACTTGTCAGAAATGAAAACATATTGAAATGTGCAATGTTAGACACAGGAAAGACTTGTCAGAAATGAAAACATATTGAAATGTGCAACGTTAGACACAGGAAAGACTTGTCAGAAATGAAAACATATTGAAATGTGCAACGTTAGACACAGGAAAGACTTGTCAGAAATGAAAACATATTGAAATGTGCAATCTTAGACACAGTAAAGACTTGTCAGAAAAGAAAACATATTGAAATGTGCAACGTTATATACAGAAAAGACTTGTCAGAAATGAAAACATATTGAAATGTGCAACGTTAAACATTGGAAAGACTTTTACATTTTAGCAAAATATTCTGACCAACTGAAAGGTTCTAAATCATGACCAATTATTGAAAGGTCCCCAATATGTCCAGAAACAAGTTGCTCCAACTCTCCTTTCTTGAAGACATGATAAAATCGACAGAGTTCCTGCCTGGTCGCATCAGAAGGACCTGGACCCTCTACTTTCTTGCACATATCTAGACCTTTTAAGTGCTGAGAATTTTTAATGTAGAGACTATCACTAGTACATTTGGCATTCCTTTGTAAATTACTACTGTCTGGATGTGAAATACCTGGAGGATTGTACTTGAAATCAAGCTCTTCAACAAGTGGATGCCAAGAACTAAAAGATTCTGATTTTGTTTTATTCCCCAAGTATTCTGCTTTCGAAAATTGTGAAATATCAGGCTTTTTCTCTTTGTGATGATTTTCACTAATTTTTACATTTTTCATTTCTCCCTCAGGCACTTGCTGCAAGCTTTCACTGTTAATGTTTTTATTTCTAGCAAGTGACTCGCTTGAAATAATAGTTCCATTTACTTTCCCATTTTCACTTCTTTTCTTATCCTTTTCTAATAAATTAGACATTGATGCTGTAAAGAGAACTTTTTGGACAGCCTGCTGACAATGTAAATGAGAAATAATAGTTCCATTTACTTTCCCATTTTCACTTCTTTTCTTATCCTTTTCTAATAAATTAGACATTGATGCTGTAAAGAGAACTTTTTGGACAGCCTGCTGACAATGTAAATGAGATTGACAGTTATATTCCATACTTCTTTCATTCACTGATTTTCTTACTTCATTATATGATCCCCAGGAATGAATCTTCCCATTATTTCTATTTTCAGAAATTCTTTTTCCATTCCATTTCATATCTACATCAGCTGCAGGAATAATTTGGCAGTGGTCTTTTTGCAATGAGTGGACCACAAAATTACCACGTGGAATACTTTCATCTAATGCCAAGTTAATACTTCCTAGTATTAAGTTTGAACAATGAAAATCTTCCTCAAGTGAAACATTTATCCTCACTCACACATTGCAGACTAGCTTGGTTTAATGATGCATTGATAGGACTCAAATATTCTGTGCCTCTACAGTCATCACTCGTGTCAAGAACAGAGCTTTGAAGGTACAATGGGCAGCTACTCAATGGAAATTCCCTGACTGCAAAATTAAATGGATTTGGAAACGAACACAAATTATTTGACAATGCTGCTCTATTTTCAAAGCAGAACTGATCTGAAAATAAACATGAATCATCTCTTAGTTCTAATCTTTCTGCTTTCTTTTGGCAAGTTTTCTCTACATTATTTTTTATTTTGTTTTCCTCAATCTCATAGTCATCATCGAGATATTTCATGAATTTCATCTTAAGTATCTCAAACAGTGATAATCTGTGCTTCTCCTCATCCATTTTGGAATGAACAATTTTGCTTTTGGATGAATTATTTATTTTTCTGGGTATACCACAGTGAGCTGACAACACAGGATAAAACAACCTCATCTCCCTGTGTTTCAAAGTTTCCTAAATCTAAAAAGTTCTTATTTGACTTCTTAAACTTAGAAAAAGAAAACTTCTCATTTGAAGTATTGCAGTTTGCACCTTGAGTATTTTCAATTAAAAGAGACCTTTCACTTACAATTTCTGATATTTTTGCCAAATTTGGAGATGAAAGACTTTTGTTCTGTGTTGTTGTTTGATCTGAGTAATCAATCTTACTGCTTGTTTCATCGAAATTCATTCCATCTCCTTCAGAATGGGACCATTCATAAGCATTGCCATCTTGAGATACTGACTGTTCATGGCAAATACAATCTGCAGAAAGTGCTTGAATGGAGACTCCAAGTTTACGACACTCTTGTGTTATTCGATCCATGTCACAAATGGAATAAATATTGTCCAGAAGTTTGTAAGAATTGGTGAACACTAACTTGGACCCCTGGGAAAGGCTACGTCTGTAACTATGATTATTCCTGTCATGCACTAAACTTCCTGCACTATTTTGTGGTAGTTGGGTTGAATTCTGTTGATCATAAAAGCAACGATCTTGAAAAGATGGTTCCTCTGCATCTTCCTCCTCACTGACGGAGCTGGTACTGGAGAAACTTTGATCAGACCCACAACTTTTCAATTTACTGTCTACAAAAAAATGTATCAATTTCATGTTGTCAACATTATGTTCTACTTATAAAATGGCAACTCACTAAAACCCTCTCAGTATACAAGTGACCCACTTATAATGAAGGTAGACAAACAGAGTACTATAAACAATGTTGTATAGTTGCATCCAAACTGTTACAAGGAGGAACTCCCACTGGCTCCCTCCCTCCCCAAAAAGAGGAGCTGCTTAGTCATGAAATTACTACAAGCTTTTGAAACATACCATATGATGGGGTTCTTAATAAACAGTCAACAATTATTTCGTCCCCCTCAAACATTAATGTTGATGTCATCTTTATAGTTATACAATTATTCTCAGTTACAATTTTTTCCGTCTTTATGTCATTGATAGGTCGCATTTTCATACCAACTTTTCAGTTTGGTTTAAACAACCATGTACATGATAATTGCAACCAAGGAATTCAAGGTCTGCAGATAAATGCTACTAAATGGCATATAGAAAGGAAACTGGTATATTTAGACATAAATTGACAACATTTTAAATTGATTATCACACACCATAATATCAAACATGTGCAATTGTATTTATCTTTTACAACTTCTCTTTAAGTATGTCTTCATTAGGAAGTTGCCTGCTGAATGAAAAATGAAACGTATGTTTGTGTAGACCTGAATGCAACACTATAACCTATCCTAAGGTAATGATAAAAGCGTTCCCTCACTATAACATGGTTAATGGAATCCACAACACTGCACTGTGTTATAAGTGAAGCAACCTCAAGCAAAGGATGTGTCATTACTACTGTTAGGCATGTGTAAACATAACAGAATAAAGACAGGAAGCAGTTACTGAAAGCACATGATGTGTTTTCTACATTAACAAAAGTAAAGTCTTACAAATTAAATTACTCACTTCTGATTGGCTAAATTTAGAAAATGTAGGCAATTTAAAATGTTATATATATATATATATATATATATATATATATATATATATATATATATATATATATATATATATATATATATATATATATATATATAATGAATCCACCATCAAATATGGCTTTCATGCACTACATTATAATTATTGACCACTTGTAATATTACTTTAATATAAGATGGCTTCATTTGCGTAACACTACACTGCACAATAACTATTATTAACTCAGTGGGAAACCCCTTTATAGGGAAGTAGTGTAATTGCAGTAACAGAATTCCTGAATATCTGTGTTTTTAATTCATCATCCATTAAATATCTTTCATCAAAAGGCTAATTCATGTTTCTTGTCATGAATCTTTGACATTATTTTCCTCTTTGAACATGATACTGCTATATAGAACTATTTTGTGAAAACTTTGCTCAGCCTGCATCCAGATTCAACATAGCAGATTGTGGTTCCTTTGTTCTATAGATATCCAAGAGACTTACTCATCAGTGGTGGTGTATCCATTCCAAATTTCAAGGAGTAATACTATATTCCATGTGTAACTCTACCCTGTCAATGCTGAGTGCCAAGCAGGGCAGCTGTTACTACTATTTTTATAAGCTTTTGGTATGATTCAGCAAAAGATTGAACCCATGACCTCCTGCATCCAAGGCGGATGCTCTAACCATTAACCAAACGTTTAACAACCAAACACACTTCAAAACGTTCTATAAGATCTGCTAAATGTAATTCTCAATGTGTGAACAGAATGCAAACTGCTGACACCCTACTGGGTGACGATGTCCATGGAATTACCTCTGTGATGACAGAAAGCAGACTGCTGATACCTCACTGAGTGATGATGTCCATGGAATTACCTCTGTGATGACAGAAAGCACTGATACTCCACTGAGTGGTGATGTCCATGGAATTATCTCTGTAATGACAGAAAGCAAACTTCTGATGCCCCACTGAGTGATGATGTCCATGGAATTACCTCTGTGATGACAGAAAGCAAACTTCTGATACTCCACTGAGTGATGATGTCCATGGAATTACCTCTGTGATGACAGAAAGCAAACTGCTGATACCCCACTGAGTGATGATGTCCATGGAATTACCTCTGTGATGACAGAAAGCAAACTGCTGATACCCCACTGAGTGATGATGTCCATGGAATTACCTCTGTGATGACAGAAAGCAAACTGCTGATACCCCACTGAGTGATGATGTCCATGGAATTACCTCTGTGATGACAGAAAGCAAACTTCTGATACTCCACTGAGTGATGATGTCCATGGAATTACCATTAACCAAACGTTTAACAACCAAACACACTTCAAAAAGTTCTATAAGATCTGCTAAATGTAATTCTCGATGTGTGAACAGAATGCAAACTGCTGACACCCTACTGGGTGATGATGTCCATGGAATTACCTCTGTGATGACAGAAAGCAGACTGCTGATACCCCACTGAGTGATGATGTCCATGGAATTACCTCTGTGATGACAGAAAGCTTCTGATACCCCACTGAATGATGATGTCCATGGAATTACCTCTGTGATGACAGAAAGCAAACTGCTGATACCCCACTGAGTGATGATGTCCATGGAATTACCTCTGTGATGACATAAAGCAAACTTCTGATACCCCACTGAGTGATGATGTCCATGGAATTACCTCTGTGATGACAGAAAGCTTCTGATACCCCACTGAATGATGATGTCCATGGAATTACCTCTGTGATGACAGAAAGCAAACTGCTGATACCCCACTGAGTGATAATGTCCATCTAATTAACTCTGTGATGATAGAAATCAAACTGCTGATACCCCACTGAGTGATGATGTCTATGGAATTACCTCTGTGATGACAGAAAGCAAACTTCTGATACCCCACTGAGTGATGATGTCCATGGAATTACCTCTGTGATGACAGAAAGCACTGCTACCCCACTGAGTGATGATGTCCATGGAATTACCTCTGTGATGACAGAAAGCACTGCTACCCCACTGAGTGATGATGTCCATGGAATTACCTATGTGATGACAGAAACTAAACTTCTGATACTCCACTGAGTGATGATGTCTCTCAAAATCAGTGGCTTAAGCAAAAAGGTATTAAAATTTGCCATCATAACATTCAATAATTTTTTTCCAAAATTTGATAAAATCAAATTACTTATTTCAGGAAATAATTCAGTAATTGATATTTTTGATTCCAGTGAAACGTTCCTACATGAACATTTTCATGATGATGAACTTAAAATTCCTAATTATCATCACAAATATATTAAGTATTGAATTATGAAAAGATTAAATTTACAAATATTCCTTAAAGCACTGAAAGATATCCCTTGGTCAGTAACTGAATGTGTTGATGACCTATATGATACTCTTGACATCTGGATAGATATGTTTACATACACATTGAGAACATATGCACCTTTAATTTTCAAGTGAGTCAAGCAGCAAAATCAACCAAACTGGATCACATGTGATATATTGAATGCTATTAAAACTACTAATAATTACAGTCTGGAGAAACAGAGTAAAATCAATGATTCAAAGAGCAAAGAAAACTTATTAATCCACTGAAATATCATATAGTTTTACAAAAAAGAATCCTAGAAAACTCGAGGAAAAACTTTAATGACTCGAGAGGCAAATCTGTCAATAACCTGCCATTTACATATATTAGCAATAAAATGGGTGATATTAACTCATTAACCATGGGGCCGCCTTTACTCGTCAGGAAGTAGTAGACTAAATCTGAGCTCTGTAACATCAAGGTCATGTATGATACACTAAAGTGAGTGGTATTACAGAAAGGTAGGCAGATGTAGCTCTACATTGATACCAAATAATCTGGACATTTTAATTGCACCACAAAATACAGAGGAGAAAACATAATAAGTTTTACCTGACTTTTATCAACCCAAAATTCACCAGTGGTCAGAATCCGATTTTGTTTCAGAATTGTAGACTTTTTGGCCTGAGATCTAAGGCAGAATGGTCTGAACTTCACACAAACAGGCAAGCCTTTGCAAAAAGTAGGATAAGATAGGCATTTAGAATAAAGACTGGTCTCTGTATGAAAATAATGAGTCTGTTGGGCAAACAATATTTTTTAAACAAATCTAATTTTTGCTCTTCTACTGATGCAAAATAGCCAATGAAAAGAAATGTTTCTAACACAGCTCGGCATTAGGTTAACCGGAAATCTAAATTACTACATAATAAGAGCTGGAATTAACATGATGAAAGAAAAATTGTAATGACACAGAAAATATTGTTCATTTTCAGGTGTTACATAACTGCAGATTTCCATCAGATCTTCTTTACCATCAATATGGCATCAAACTGGTCAACATTTTTGACACACAAGTAAATATGTTTTTTTGGCTAGACCAGCTAGGGTCGGCCATGTCATGTGTCCCTTGACAAAATACATTACTTCAGTTGCCTAGGCATGATGTAAGCTTTCTTGTTGATGTACCATTACACACCAAATTAAATCAAATGTGGAAAAAGTCCAAACTTGCGACATTTAATTGTTCAAGGTTTGACTTCAATTTCACCATTTAAATTTATTAATTTCAGATTTAATTTTATGTCCATATTCAGTTTCTTGGAAAAAATTTGAGCAGATTTTGTACTGGTCTAAATGGAACAACACTGATACTAGTTTGTAAAAAACATATACTAATAATAATTGTCTTTTTATACAGTTTCTGTATGTGCAGTTCTAATATATAAGATTTCTTTGTTTACACGTGTAATTATTGTCAAGAATAACGAATGATAAGATCGGTTTCGTTTGAATTTATAATAAATGTGCCAAAATTGATAACTGATAAAGATTAATGAAACTTGGTGAGTTTTTTAATATTTTTTTTAATTAAAAATCTAAGAAATGTTTTCACAACACTTTATATACATGTATTAGCCTTGTCATTTAGACCAGCTAACTTGGTCTCTATGCCTGTTTTTTATATTTTGAATTGACGGCTCAGAGACCAGCCGTACTCTACATTACCAATGCTGGATCGTTTGTGAACCATAACTGCCAACGATCGGACTGCACGCTATTAATTAATAAATTTATTTACACTAACCTTTGTACCCAGACGGTAAGTAAAATCCCTCTTCTAATGATCCACTCCGTTAAATCCTTTAGAACACTCACTTTTCAGTATAAATCCCTGTCAGAACAGAACACCTGTGTATTTATCAGCTGTTGACCTCAGATTTAAATTACCGACGCGTGCATGTAAAGCAGCATCACCAGATGGCAAGAGTAAAACGATAAAACCGTCGAGCGCGGCATATATCATTGGGAACTGACTAATGCTTGGGTTGGAGCTGTGTCTTTACAGCATATCAGAAATAGAATGAATGATATATAAATTGTATAAAGACCACACTGTATTTAGATGTGAAAATATGCTACACAATAAGAACAATAATAATGTGAATTTATTATCATTACTATCGGTAGCATCTTCAATCATATTTAATAACATTTACAATGGTATAAACGGAAAGTTAACAGACACACACACTACTCTAAATTACTTATACGAAAAATATGATTAATATAATGAACATTATTAATAACATTTGCAATGATATTTATGAAACATGCATGCATACATACATACATACATGCATGCATGCATGCATACATACATACATACATACATACATACATACATACATACATACATACATACATACATACATACATACATACATACATACATACATACATACATACATACATCTGTTATAATTTTACACCATAAGTTATAACATGTGGATAATGTTATATTTAAATTAGAAACAATATCTTCTTCCCTTTTGTCTATTGCATTGACAAGTGTTATAACAATTTACACAACAATTACATTTGTCGCAAGAGCATATATTGAAACTTTCGTTGGAACATTCCTGTAGGTCAGCGGGAAGATTATCCATTTCGTAAATCCACAAAGCGTCAAGAATTCTTCTGAAACAGACTTGCAGATCTTTGTCAAATTTTATCATGTCTATCTGCAATTCATTCCAAGCCAGAATTGGAGAAAATTTGCTCCAATCCTTGTGATGGATGTTGATGTCAAAGTAATGACAGACACTTTCAACACTGTCATGGCAACAGTTGCCAAGGACATCATTGGCCTCCATCGCCCAAAGAAAAAACCCTGGGTTACAGAAGAGATTCTGAATCTGTGTGATGCCCGAAGAGACCTAAAAATAACAACAGACACACAACAGGGGCAGTGGAATATCGAGAAATAAACAAGACTATCAGAAACAAATTGAAGAAAGCAAAAGAAGAGTAGATTGGACAACAGTGCACATAAATAGAGAGCAGTCTGATTAAGAATAACAGCAAAAAGACATTCCAAATTGTGAAAGACCTCACCAGACAGAATCAACCAAGAATCAGTACCATTCAAGATGAAAATGGCTCACAGAAGCAAGTGATATTGCAATAAGATGGACTGAGTATTGTAAGAAACTCTACAACCATCCGTCCGCAGGAGACCTAGAGGTGCTTGAAGTTCCAAACTCCACAAATAAAGATGATTTCCCAATTCTCAAAGAAGAGGTGGAGTCAGCAATAAGAGCACCGAAGAATGGAAAGGCAGTTAGAGTAGACAACATTCCAGCTGAACTTATCAAAAATGGTGGGAAATCAGTGATAGAACTACTAACAAAGATCTGCAACAAGATCTGGCAGACAGGTGAATGGCCAACACAGTGGACCCAGTCACTGATTATAACACTCCCCAAAAAAGGCAATCTCAAGCTGTGTCAAAATTACAGAACTATCAGTTTCATCAGCCATGCTAGTAAGGTAATGCTGAAGATCATCGTGTACAGACTGAACCCACAAGCAGAAGAAATAATCGCTGAAGAACAGGCAGGGTTCCGGAGTGGAAAATGCACAACAGAACAAATTTTCAATCTTAGGGTTTTGTGTGAAAAGTAATCACAAAATCAACAAGACATCTATCATGTGTTCAAAGATTTCAAAAAGGCTTTTGTTTGAGTGTGGCATGAGACATTGTGTGCCACAATGAAGAAGTACAACATGGGTCAAAAGTTGACCAACACCGTCAAGCAGTTGTACGCTAAGGCTACCAGTGCAGTAATTGCTCAAACGTATGTGGGGGACTGATTCAAGATTACAGTTGGAGTACAGCAAGGCTGTCACCTATCACCCACATTTTCAACATCTACTTAGAGCGCATCATCAGCGAAGCCCTGGAAAACCACTGTGGGACAGTCAGCATTGGAGGGCGTAACATCACCAACCTCCGCTTTGCAGACGACATTGATGGGCTGGCAGGCAGTGAAGATGAGCTTGCCACATTAGTGAAGAACCTGGATGAAACATCTTCCAGATTTGACATGGATATAAGTGCAGAGAAGACAAATCTGATGACAAACAGTGGCAAACAAATCTCAACCAATATTAAAGTCAGAGGACAGGAAATGGAAAAAGTAGGCCAATTCAAATATATTGGTTCCATAATCACGATAGAGGGATCAAGAGCAGAAATTTTGTCACGAACAGCACAAACAACGGTAGCTATGTCAAAGCTAAGACCCATCTGAAGAGACAAGAACATCTGTCTGAAATCTGAAATCAGACTATTGAGAGCTCTAGTCATCTCAGTCTTTCTGTATTCATGTGAGGCCTGGACCCTGACAACAGAATTACAACGAAGAATTCAGGCACTTGAAATGAGATGCTACATAACCATCCTTGATATCTTTTACATGGACCACATCACAAATGAAGAAGTACGCGACACCATCAGACACAAAGTAGGCCATTATGAAGACCTCCTCACCACTGTCAAAAAGAGAAAGCTGAAATGGTATGGCCATGTCACTAGAGCCAACTGTCTATCCACAACAGTACTGCAGGGTAGTGTCCAAGGTGGTAGAAGGAGAGGTAGACAGAGAACAAAGTGAAGTGACAACATCACAGAATGGACCAGGAAATGTTTTGCGGAGACACAGGCATTAGCATATGATCGAGACAAGTGGAACTGGTCAGATGTTCAGCAGCACAGTCCCTCAATGACCACACTAGGTCAAGAGACTAATGATGAAATGATGAAAAAATGAGCATCTTTATGTCTGTTGTCTCGAGCATGCTTGTCTTGTAAGGTAGGAGACAAGCATAACCTTTTCTACCATCTCTTGCACATCTCCCAATCTCTTGCGAATAGCTCAGAATGCTCTTTGGGCATCCCCAGTGAATAACGATATCCACATCGCTGATTTGGACCTCCATTGCGAATGCTACCGTAGCAACAAGACAGCGAATTATGCTTGCGGATCTTCGAAAGTCCTCGATAATTCTGTCCTGTATCTCTTTATCCGTGGAGGAATGATACATTTGAATCAAACGTGTCTGTGCTGATTTTTCGCCTGTGTATACTTGGTCACCAATTTATTCAACCAACCAGGACCAAACATTAAAAACAACAGTGTATGTCCTGAAATGATGATGATGATGATGATGATGATGATGATGATGATGATGATGATGATGATGATGACGTGATATCAAGGAAGTGACAGCGGAATATTAATTAAGACTATATCAGAATTATCAGATGCATAAATCACATACTCTGAAGAAAATAGTTTGAATTTAGTGTGATTATTGTGCGGTAGTATATGACATCTTTATTTCATGTATATGTATTATATCAATAACAGTAAATTTGTCACAAAAAAAAAGAATCAGTTAAACAATGAAAAAAGTCCTAAGTAACAAAGCAAATTGTTGTTGACTTGTCTGGATGATGTTCTTGGTTCTTGGTGTCTAATATATTCCCTGTTGATTAATTTAAAAGCTACCACATACTGTTAATTTTGGAGGTTAAAATATTAATGCTGACTTTGTATTATCTTAATAGAAAGCTTTGGATTGTCCGGTCATTAACTGAGTGATGCCACATTGGACAGACATAGCAAGTTGGCTGGTGGTGTTGGTCATGTACTAGACCAAATATATTCGACAACAGTCTCCCAATCGGAAAGTTTCAAGACAGTAAAATCCAAATTTTCCCGCAAAAATGATATTGAAACTCAAGGGTAAGGAACTCTTAAGGGAAATCCCTGGGAGATATCACAGGACCTATCAGAATTTCCGATCAGAAGCAAAAATAAAGAACCCAGATATGTACATATCACACATAAACAATTTATCACGCAAATTTAACAAACGGAATTTTTTTGCGAAATAATATGTAAATTTGTAGTGTGTGTGTGTGTGTGTGTGTGTGTGTGTGTGTGTGTGTGTAAATTGTTGTAACACTTGTCAATGCAATAGACAAAAGGGAAGGAGAAAATATTGTTTTTAATTTAAATATAACATTATCCACATGTTGTAACTTATGGTGTAAAATTATAACAGATATGTATGTATGTATGTATGTATGTATGTATGTATGTATGTATGTATGTATGTATGTATGTATGTATGTTTCATAAATACTATTGCAAATGTTATTAATAATGTTCATTATAATAATCATGTTTTTCTTTTAAGTAATGTAGAGTATTAAAACACACACACACATATATATGTGTGTGTGTGTGTGTGTGTGTGTGTGTGTGTGTGTGTGTGTGTGTGTGTGTGTCTCAACTTTCCGTTTATACCATTGTAAATGTTATTAAATATGATTGAAAATGCTACCAATAGTAATGATAATAAATGTTTTATTAGTATTGTTCTTATTGTGTAGCATTTTTTCACATCTGAATACACTGTGGTCTTTATACAATTTATTTATCATTCGCTCTATTTCTGATATGCCGTAACGACACAGCTCCCACCCAAGGATTAGTCATTTCCCAATGATATATGCCTCACTAGACGGTTTTATCGCGTTACTCTTGTCATCTGGTGATGCTGCTTTACACGCATGCGTTGGTAATTTAAATCTGGGGTCAACAGCCGATACATACGTAGGTGTTCTGTTCTGAAAGGGATTTATACTAAAAAAAAGTGAGTGTTCTAAGATTTAACACAGTGGATCATTAGAAGAGGGATTATACTTACCGTCTGGGTACAAAGGTTAGTCTAAATAAATTTATTAATTTAGATCGTACGAAGTTTTGACGAGGCTGAAAAGTACCATTTGGTGGTAATGCAGAGTACGGCTGGTCTCTGAGCCGTCAATTCAAAATATAAAAAAGGTTTAGAGACCACGTTAGCTGGTCTAGCAATATTCCATAAGACAAATGGCTAGTTGTGCTAAAGAAAATGTTTTTCTTTGGTTTGTTTACTGGCGCATAGGCAGAAGGTGAAAAAATTGATTTTTTTTTATTTATTTGCTTGACAGACCCATAATTTTCGTATGGAGAAGACTCTTTATTCAAACTGTTCACCTTATCCTACTTTATGCACAGGTTTACCTGTCTGTGTGCGCTTCAGATTTGTCTGCTGTAGATCTGTGGCCATAAAGTCTAAAACATGGACACAAATTCGAAATCCGACCATGGGCTAATTTTGCGTGAGAAAAAAAACCGGGTCCAAAAAATTTAGTGTTTTCCCCTCTGTCTTTTGTAGTGCAATTAAAAGGTCCAGATTATTTGCTACCATTGTAGAGCTACATATGTTTACCTTTCTATAATACCACCCACTTTAGCGTATCATGCATGACCTTGACTTTGCAGACATTGGAAGTAGGCTACTACATTCTGCCCCGTATAGTCGTCACTAGAGGTTAGTGCGTTAATATTTAAGAAATTAATTTCTTTAAATTATGAACTGGAATTTCAAGGTTCTTATTATTACATATTAGACTAAATTACTATTATTTTGGAATGGTACTGAACTGATTTATGACGTTTGGATTCTCCCCCCCCCCCCCCCCGAGACATGAAGAATGTTGGCACATTAGCACATTCTAAGCTATCTACATATCTAGTTCAGTATTGGAATTTAGCTTGCATCAGTAATGGAAATCATTTGAAGAGAAATTCAAGTGCAATTTCATAAAGAGAGTGTTGCAGAAAGAGGAGAGCGAAAAGATATGCAAACTGAGTTATGCGCATGTGTGCGAATTGGATATTTATCATAGCTTTTACAATTTTTCAGTCATATCACTATAAGGTCTGCAGCGTGGCATTATATAGTGATGTCTAGCACTTGCGTATCATGCTGCTCTCCAACCAAGAAACATTATCCTAACACCAGGATAAGAAGTGCCAACATTAAGCACTTACTGCTGAGCATCTATCGCGAAAGCTGCCATTTTTATGTCTTTGGTATATTACTCGACCTGGGTTAAAACCAGCACCCCACCCCCCACCCCAATCTAGGACTGACACTCTTGCAACTAAACCACCGGAGTGGTCTATAAGGCAAATGTAAATAGAAAAGAAGATATAATTTACAGAGAGAAAAGTCAAATGGAGAAAAGCAATTTAGATTCAATATTTAGAACTGGAAAGTGAAAATAAACTCTCTCTTTACATACATGATTGTGTTTTGATTCTATCATAAATAATAGGTTAGTATAAATTATTAAAGAAGAGGAAGTAGATCAATATGGCCAAGACAGCATTGAAATATATTTGTACAAAGTGTATTTATTGGCAAAACTAATACAATCTACACTTCATTGCCATTGCAACAAAGCGTTAATAATGATGTGCTTCAGGTACATATCTTGAGGCGTGAAGAGTTGGTACCTGACGTATATTAACATATTAGAAAATTTCAAAATGGAAACTGGATAAATCTATATTACAACAAGAAAGTGCATGCTATTTCTCACTGCTAAAGATTGAAAAATAAGCAACATAATTGAAACAGACTAGTCAAAGGCTCCTATATTAAGAGGCCAATGTCACAGACCTGTACTGAAAGCAATCAATTTGTTGGATCAAACAAATCAATCTGATTTTATGATTGATAATCATAAGCCATTTATGTTGAAAGGTTCTTTATCACCTGTGAGCAATTTTACCAATCCTATCCCAATTAAAATATTAAGGGACAGAGGAGCAATTTCAGTCTTTTATTATCAGGTACATTGCCTGTCTCTGAGCACAACTCTGGTCACAGTGTTCTTATTTAGGATGTAAAATCAGGCTTTGCTTTTTCTCTCCATTGTACTGAACTCATGACCATTGGATTACAAAATGCAGTATCCGCCTACTAAGCTGATATTGCCACCTATCTAATACTGTTTGAAAGCAACAAATTAAAAATAAAAAAACAGTAGGAAGTTGAGATGAAAAAGAAAAAACATTCAATGGTTAAATTGCATTATAATTTAATTGAGCCAGAGAAGCATGTACAAATATGACACATATTTCATTGCATAAAGTAAAATGTTCATCTCCACAAAAATGTTTAATATAAAAGATGCAACCCAAATAAAGTCATTTTAGTCATTATGTATTTCATTATTGAATAAATACAAGAAGCTGGCCACATCCTGCATATTAAGTCCAGTCACAAACATTCAAAATGTTGGTTACACTAATATTAAAGTGAAATAAAGTAAAACAACTGTTTCATTGAAGGTAATTAAAATGTTGACAGAAGAATGAAAGGACATCAACTTCCATGTAAGGTGGAGGAGTCTTGAAAAAAATGGCATCACAGAAACATGCAATACTGCTGCATTGTTAAATGAAAACATCATCTTATGTATCATTAATATCTGCATGGACCGTCTCTATTATATAACGATAAGGTAATTCCTTCCAACCTTGATGAAACGTCACACTGTCAATTTGTTTTTGGAAGGAACATCAGGAAGCAAGACAATTTCCTTCGTAAAGTTTAAAATGCATTTTAGTAATTCAAATAATTTCATCTTTACTTATTCAATGAAAGAAGCAAACACAATTTAAGTTAGCTGTACCATAATTCCAGTTAGATTGTCCGCTTGAGTCCAGACTGCAGAATATTAATAATAAATGAGAAATAGCTAGCAGACCTTAGAACACATTGAAAACTGGTGCTAATTTTACTGTACATGCATTTACAAGATGCAATATCCCATTTAAAAACTGCATTTTATTTCTTACCAAAGTAAACATGTCTCAATCTACTATGAAAAAAGAAATATTAAAATCCAAACTAATATGAAAAATATATACAGGAAGAACATAATTGTAATATTTTTATTATTTTAAAAACTACACAATTTAAACATCATGTTAAGAAACCACAATCAATAATTATTATACTGAAGTAATCATGATGTCAGAGACTACACTATTTTCTGGGCAATAATTCAAATTTATATTTTTGAAACATGGCAATATTTTTAATGTTTTTTAATGAGTGACAAAAATCAAAGAACTTCACTGCCTCGAACATATATTTGCTTAAGAAAAATATTTAGAAAAAGCAAATAACAAAACTATATATCTGAACATTAATTTAAACTTTCATGGCCTGGATGCAAATGAATCAAATGACCAAACTGAAATCTAAGAACACATCATAAACACAACTGGAGAATCTACCCTATTTGTTGGCCTATAAGTCACTGTGAAGCTTAAGTCAACTTAGCCAGTTTCTGTCCTTCATTCATAAACAAATAGATGCCAAGTATAAGACAATGCCAGAGCAATACGTCAACTTTGTCTGTTTCACTAGTGTTTGATACACACATGAATTTTATCCTAGCTGTAACACCACAAATTTAACAGTCAGCATAGTTAAATGTAGCTAAAAAAAATCTTAACGGTAATATGTTTCACACCAAATATCTAAAACAAATAGGATACCTTTAGCCCCAAATGACCTGAAAATTTACAGAGTTACCGATAGGATAAAATTTGTAATGCTGTGTGAAATGTAGAATAGCAACTTGTTTTCAGGAATATTACACAGTATGCATAGCTGCCAACTCTCCAGACTCGCAATTTTGTGAAAATGGTGATAAAAATTAGTGAATTATGACATGAATTCATGAAGTGATCCTCGATTCTGCGAATATTTGTCGGTACAAATGAATGCATGGCAAGTGTTTGGTATATTCCGAGTTTCCTCTATCCCTTGCCACACCAATTTTTTATATTTGAAGATTTATGCTGGGGTACAGGGTCAAAGTCCATTCCCTATCGAAAAAGTTGGAATTTGCCGACACCATTTGGTGTCAAAATGGGTAGCCTCTTACTAGCTGACACAGCAAACTTGAAAGACCTTTCCTTGAGATATACCTGCTTGAAATCGATAGGAAAATTATTTATGTTCTCAAAAATTATGAAGATAGCATTCGTCATGTCTTTAATCTGCTGACAGGCGAAATGAAAATGCGTTCTTGCTGAAATTTGACCTGGATATGGCCATTTTTGTCCCAATGACATGACTATACAAATCTCGCCACCTACATGTCAATTAGGTCATATAGTCACGTCACATGGACAATAAACAAATTTCCAAAGTAAAAGTGGGGTTACAAGGGTCAGTGAAAATGGTGAAGACATTTTCAAGATTAGTTGCAGGTGCATGCGAGGAACAACAGTTTGGTTGTTCACTAGTTTCTCTTAAAAGCATTTGTTGTTGTTGAAGGGTATACTACTATTTTTCAGCACACGATATGCTATACATAGCAGCCATTATTAATGGTGGAGGAAGAACCCGGGGAAAACCCCTGGAAAGAACCACTGACCGACGAGAAGCTACTGGCAAGCTTTCTCACATACCCACATTGGCCCAATCTGAGACTCGAAGCCACGCAGACACTGAGTAACACATTTGCGCTACTATTTTAGAGAGTATCCATTCCACTGGAAGAAGAAGAAGAAGAAGAAGAAGAAGAAGAAGAAGAAGAAGAAGAAGAAGAAGAAGAAGAAAAAGATGAAGAAGAAGAAAAATAACACTTCCCTAAATCGGTTGACTTGTCACAAATAAAAATGAAATTATTAGAAGATAAAATGTACCAAGCCTTCAGCACCTAAACTATCGAGTACCTTAAAGAACCACAAAAACATAAACAAAACCAAGTCCATACGTTAGCCACTGTCGGAATTCCAATTTTATGTTCAGTGAAGATTTAAACTAAAATAGATACATAGAACAGTATATTCGACAACAAAATTGAAATCATCCACATAAATCCATACAACTTTAAAGCAAAGAAAACAAGACGTAACTTTTGAAGAAAAAAAGTATTTCTTAAAACTGATGAATATTGTTGTGTACGGTTAACTGGTGGGTCAATTTAAAAACAGGAAGCAAGTACAAAGATGAGTACTCTAAAGAAAAATGTATTAAACTTCGAAAGGATATATCATTTCCAAAGAAAACATTTAAAGGTAAACATTTTATTTGTCAATTAAGTCTTCTACTGCAGCCAGCCCAAACACCATAACATATTAAGAGCATTATATTTTTATGGCAGATATAGATTCCTTTGCATTAATGCAGACTTGTATAAACAGATACACTTTAAAATGACCATGTTTTATGATACACGTAACTACAAAAAAATGATATTTTGGTGTTCCTCATATGAAAAATTAAGATACTCGGATTGTGTAATTAGCTGAATACAAAAATACCGTGGTTTTAGAAATAATCTATATTCCTTTAGAACAAAACAAAGATGAAAAGTAAGTTTTATATGGTATTTAATAAACAATCTGTAATCGCAAAGTATTGAAAGTAAGCAAGAATATTTATTCAACAACCTGTTATCGCAAAGTAGCAAAAGTATGCAGTGGGATTTGTTGAACAGTCTGTAATCGCTAACTATTTAAAGTAAGCAAGAATATTTATTAAACAACCTGATATCGCATATTATTTAAAGTGAGGAGGTACAACATATCGTCTATTTAACCAAAGTATAAATCTGCAACAAGTAGAGACTAATGAACTTGTTAGAGTTAAACCAAAATGGCATTAGTGAAATCTGATGAAATATTGCAAAACCAAAATATAGAAAACATATCAAACACATCAGCAGAGGAACTAAGTAAAGCTAATTGCGATACATTTTACGGACTGTTAATATACAAACAAAAAACATATAACTGAACATTTAACAGATTTAGAAAATCCTTTAAATAAAAACTTTAATAACATAAAAAAAATTACTTTTTGGCGAAAGGTTAAAATGATTTTTCAACAAGAAGGTGTGACACCTGCAATAAGCAAATACATCTTTTTGTATGGCATCAGAAAACCCTTGGTCTAAACACAATAAATTTGGTAAAATATCTTATAGAAGGAAATGTACTGGTAAAGGTGACACATAAGCACCAGTTGGTGACACATAGACACCTGTTGACAATGTAAACCAAGATCTAAATACTGACATTATTTGTTCGAGGCAGATTAAAAGCACAAGCATCACTGATTATTTATTTCTGAAAGCGTAAAAAAGATGGCGTTTAATATAAACTGGGCAACTTGTTCCTTAATTAACTGATGATGTCATTCTGATTATTTTTGGCCGTAATTAACTTGTTGTATGCGATTCAAAACTCATGTTAACATTTGGCAACAAAAGGAATGAACACGAAATAATAATATGGGTAAGAAAAAAGATAATTATTTTCAGGAGTAAATTCAGTCAGATCATGCAACCACATACGTGACCACAGACGCTTGTTTATTTGCTTCGTGAATAATGCAAATTAGTTCTATTTTTTAATCATCAGCTGATTTAACTGTAGACCAATTACAATCTCTCACCGTTTGTCCTTTTGTCGAGATAAGAATAGACCAATTACAATCTCGCACCATTTTTGACCTTTTGTCATCAGAACTTCTAATCACATTCTTTTCTTTACGAATTGTTACTGACTGCTTTTCAGTCGCTGGTATTGTATTATTTACCAGGTCCGTATGTAAGCGTGTCAAATGGCTATTGTATCCAGTAATACTACAAGTTCTCATTCCCATATCACGAGGTAAACAAAAATATTCCATTCCCATCATTAATAACATATCTAGCTTTAACTTGTGGTTAAAGCGTCCGCCGCGGAAGTGGGAGGTCGTGGGTTCGATTCCCGGCAGAGTCATAAAAAAGACTTATACAAATGGTACTAACAGCTGCCTCGCTTGACGCTCAATATTAAGAGGTTAGTGTTATGACTGGTTGGCCTGGTGTCAGGATAATGTGACTGTGTGAAACATGATGCTACATGTCTGCGGCATGATTCCCCAGTGACATCACTATAAACTGCCTCACTGCAGATATCGTAGCGAAATGATTGAATTTTGTTTTAAAGCTAAATTAAAAGTCCTAACCAAACAAACAAAGAAACAAAGTAATATTGCTCATGCCTTACGGAGCACGTCCGTTGTCAAATCGTTAGTTTCGGAGGTTCATAGATTGACATGTTTTCAAGCTCTTCAATTTTGGAGGCAAGTAAATCTTGAATGCAGACCACAATCCTACAATACTATGCAATAAGTGATCGGTTTTGGGAAAGACTGGAACGTATGACGTCTGGTGATCAGTTTCCAAAATATGTTTGCTTTCAGTTTACTGAAAGCTGCATTTCCAATGGCTAATTCACAGGTCAACTAAACATGACCCGTGTGCAGTCATATATTTATATAGAACAATGGATATCTGATTTTCGTCAGATTGTTGTTGTTGGTGTTGTTGTTGTTGTGTTTAACGCCATTTTCACCACACGATAGGCTATACATGCGGCCAGTATTAATGGTGGAGGTAGAACCGGGGAAATCCCCCCCAAAAGAACCACCGACCAAAGAGAAGCTACTGGCAAGCTTTCTCACATACCCACATTGGCTGAATCTGAGACTGGAACCCACGCAGACAGAGGTGAGATGGCAGTGATCCGTAATGGAGAGCGCTTTAGACCACTCGGGGCCACCTAAAGCATTTGTAAAACTAATCTTTTATATACAGTAGTCCCCCTCTTATACAGCCATCCCTTCTGTACCTTGAAAATGGCCTTATAAGACGGGTGGCCTTTCCAGAGGGGGGAATAAATTTATATGAGAAGTATATATACACACATATATATATATATATATATATATATATATATATATATATATATATATATATATATATATATATATATATATATATATATATATATATATATATATATATATATATATATATATATATATATATATATATATATATATACCTTTGGTACTTTGGATATAGTTTTCACAAACAACTGAAGCATGTCCATGCCGAACCATGGCAATCATTATGTCCGTTTAATCGATTTTCCATTCTTTTTGCTGAACATGCCTCTCATTAAGTACAGTCCTACGCACTAAACTTATGTTATTACATGTGACTAAAGACATAAATCACTATACTACCAGACAGTGTATTTATTTCATATCGTTTGCTAGTTTTATAAAAATGTGCTGTTTTTTCTATGCAAATGGGAAAGACAAACATGTTCCGCAACACTTATCTTCCATCTATGATATAGCGAATCAACAAATGAATCATTTAAAGAGGCTAATTTATCACTCACTTAATTACTTTATTCCGAAACTAACACGGTAGCAATCGTGACCTTTGGATTTAATACAGCATAATTAAAGTGTAAACTTTGACACTAAAAGTGCAAATTCAATGTGTTACAGTTGACCAAAAGAGATATACGAATACATTTGATGACATTATTTGTGATACACTATACGGAAGATAGAAGGTCGGTGTATGCCAAAGCCGATGTTTTTGTATAATGTGTTGTAATAATTACTCCAATCACAAATGTTTGAGTTGTCATTTCAAACGGACAGAACATTTGTGTCTGGTACGGTTGAATTGTTCGGGATCTTCGAAGCAGTTGAAAGGAAACGTATCAACTCAAAGTTGATTTTGAACAAACAAGATTTTCTCGCAACAAATCTTATATTTAATCTTTCAAATATGTATGGTATTGGGCACTGGATATTAGATCTCTAACTTTAAAAACTTTTCATAGTCAATACAATATATTTTGCAACATTGATAAAATAGCAATTTACTCTTTTAATGGAATATTCAAAGAAACAAGGTGAAGGTGTGCCAATTCGGATACAAAATATTCATGAGCTGGCATTTTGCCCCATTTCTCATAGACTCAAATTTAGTGTTAGCCGTTTTAATTCATGTTTCTAAATTTCATCTACTATTACCATAACAACAAGGTTAAGAATTTAAACATAACGTTATCTTCTTTGTCCTTAATTGAACCATGATCCATCGAGTCTCTCTCTCTCTCTCTCTCTCTCTCTCTCTCTCTCTCTCTCTCTCAAAACTATTGCCCACAAGGTATATTGAATCGGTTGTCATACAGGACATACTGGTTTATTGCGTGTCGCATTGGAACTCGTGAGCCTCTTATCAGGGCCCATATTTACCATGTACATGTTTACTGAATACTATGTTGAAAGGACGCTTATAACTTAAAGATTTATTCTGTGTTACGATCCGTATGATTTACAATATTACTTCAAAACCGGAATATTATCATCCCTTTAAATTTACCCTGCTCGAAATATGGGGTGTGCTGTGATTTATTTCTAGTTTTTGTTTAACAACGACATTTTAATCATATTTCTTGCTGCTGCCTGCACTGGTAAAATTCCACATTATATAGTTGTTATTCTAGCTAGTAATAAAATCTTCATCATTTATTATAGTTTTCTAAATTTGTTTGATCAATAAAAAAAAAAATAAGTACGGATTGTTCAAAGAGTTTAGGGCCACTTAGGCCATATGAAAGGTATTCTGTGCTCGACATAATACATATATACAGATAGCAAAGTTGGGGTGGGGTTGTAGAAACATTTAAAATTTGAATTTTTTCGTTTATAGCGAAAATTTGAACAGAAAATATAAACAAATATATCATATTTTAATCATTTACACATTTTGTATCATGTGCCATAGCATTCTGATTAATTGGTTATCTATTATTTATCGCATTGTTTATTTTTATTGTTTTACTGTGTCTTGTATCCATATTTTCACACAATATAATTTTTCACACGCAAATCAGGTTAATCCACACTTACCGTTCGTGAACATTTTAACTTTCAGGAATTAACACTGCTTCATAATAAAATAAAATACGGATTCACGTATTGCTGTTATGTCATGCGTACATATCACATGTATACAACTTTCTTAATTATTTTTGAAAATTGCTCTTGAAGCAATGCCATGAATATATTGTTTGATATGAAATCTTTGATCATGGAACCATGTGTGAGTGCAAAGTTTAGCCCATCACTGAAAGTTTACTTCTGGGCGCCTAATAGCCTTGATAGAGACAGTAGAGGCATTCAACATTTAGATCAGTATGCATAAGGTCAAATTTCTTGCTACCAGAGAAATTCAGCTGATATTTCCAAAGTCTGAAGAGAAACAAAGGACAGCAATTTATGCAAAAATTTCTGGAAATGAGTTCAAGAAAGGTGTGTATTGATTTAAAATTATTTTCTTTTTTTTATAAAAAAAATCAATAGGTTTAAAAATACAGAATATTAATAAGAGTACATAGTTATATTATGTTAAATTATCTACTAGTATTAGGCACTTTTACCGAACTATTCCCTAAGTATTCAGATATTTTATTCAGTAAAGATAGCCCACATCTACTCAAGGAGTATACTCAGTATGAATTAGGCATAGTTTTGTACATATATCTTCTAAAATTGACTCTATGAGCTTATATTACATGTTATCAAATGTAAATGTATAATTTTCTAAAGATATATGTTTTTAGAATTACATGTGATAATGGATTTCAGACCAGTAGATTTACATATTTTGATTAGTAGATTCACTCCTAAACCATTAGATTTTTTTATCTTCACAAATGTTGTTACAATGGACTGAACAGTATTGGTTTCTATATGTTCTCTCTGCTTAATACATGAATAATAAAACAACAAGTTTTGAACACTAATTAGATTCAGATTCAGATTCTGATGGAAAATGCTATAAAAAAGAGGGTTATTTATCTTACAGTTGACTGCAAAGATTTAAGAAAAATAATAAATGCACTACCTACCATTTTTAGTATTTTTCACAAGATCCCTGTCTGGTGACCACTGAAGACATTCATTTTATTCAAACAAAAAACTGTTTACTAAGGTATTAATAATGAAACATTACAGCCAAATTTATTGGGAATTTGTTCCACACGAAACCTGGTTTCAGGAAAACATATTTTCTTTTTGATAATTTATAAGAATCAAATACATAATTTTGTTCAACTTCTCTTTTTTCAATAAAGTCATGTTCAACTTGAAACTTCCAGTTATAACAGCACCAGCGCATATTTCAAAATGTTTGCTCTGATGAATCTTACACTGAAACAATTGTATTGTAACAATGCAGATACAAAGAGTTAATGTTTAAACTAAAATGTACCAGTAACATGTATTGGTATATGACGAGTTAATGAAAGTTTCTATAATGTGTGCAAAAATTACACACAGAAAGTAAAAAGTATTAAAGTTGAATCTAGATAAAGTTTCGAAATGTAACTTATATGTAAAAGAGTCCCATATATTTATTCAAGAAATAAATATTGAAAATAGCATAGTTTGTATTGCTGTAAATAAATTCAACTGTTAAATATTAAAAGTTCACTTTTTTAAAATCAGTGTTTAGTCAGCTAGTTTTGAAAGTTGACTTTACAAGAAATAATGAAGATCTAATGTAAAGCTCTCTCTTGAATTTCACTTGGAATCATCTTAACTACTATACCATTTCTGTATAGTGTAAGTTCATTGTTTCTGCAGGTATGCATTCATTAACCTAATTCTGAGAGTTACCTGGAACACACACTTGGGAAAAGACAGCACTAATTAAAGGTATTACATTTTTATCACTATATCACCCATATATTTGATTTAACTTTACGTAAAGCATGGTAGATGAGCTTATTTCAAGATTTCAGACTAATTCAATAATAACTAAAATCAAAGCATATTAATAAAGGGATCTTGAATTCGATTAGCTGAACTTGTTACCAATATTAAAGCAATATTTTTTAGGTTTTAAAAAACTTGCAGTACAGGTTTATATAATGGAGATTTCAACAGTTTAGTAAGATTGATATCCATTCATAGTAATTATTTGATCTTGCATCTGACTGAACCAGTTATCACTTTGATGGTCATATTTGAACATGTTTGTAAATTTTATTAAATTTGGAATATAAGCTTATATTACGAGATCTCAACTGAAGTGGCAACTAGCTGCATGAGTTTGTAACCACTTTATGATCTGATTTGATCAATACTGAGAAATGGGCTAGCATCATGAAGATGTCAAGTTAATTTTATTAAGAGCAAGGTTAAATTATATAGTAATGAAGTGATGGGGCGTCTGATTGGCTAAGCTTCTTATGACTTTCAATAGAGTATTTCTAATCAAATTTGGATCTAACTTAGTAAATAGGTTTAAATCATCAAGATGTTTTATGACTTTTTGTTATAAATTAATTGATCTTGTATCTCATAGACTGTGCTTGTTTGCATGACTTTATCAAACTTGATAAATAAGTTTATCTAGTCAAGATCTATGACAAGATAGATTATGAGAAATATCCAGTCATAATAAGATTTTGACTCTTACATCTGCCGTGTGTCAGTTTATTGTGATGCCTAACACTGGGCCATCATGTTATAAACATTAACATTATTCTGACAACAGGCTGACAAGTCCTAACACTAACCTCTTAATGCTGAGTGCCAGGCAGTACCATTTTTATAAGTCTTTGGTATGACTCTGCCGGGGATCAGACCCACGACCTTCCACATCTGAGGTGGATGCTATAACAATTAGTCCACCAGAGCAGTCTACCAAAGACTTGTAAAAGTGATACAAAATGGTAGTTCAAGTTAAGTAAAGAATCTTGATTGTTAATTTTCCAACTAAATTGCAATGTCATTTGAACATTATTATTTTTAATATTAATTTCTTCTATTGTGACAGTAAAAAATCATTCAGACTTGCTTAATTTAGTTTAGAATAAATAAATTTCATTCAAAACTTTGTAACTGACCGAAATTTTTCAGGTATACACACCCCAACAAGCATCAAGAGGACATCAGGCTGGTCATGCAGACAGAAGAAAATATAAAGTTGGGAAATATGCTGTATATCTGAGAGATGAAACAATCATACAAATCAGTCAGGTCTAGTAAGTGGCGACCACTGAGGTTACACTTGAAATATACTATGCAGAGTAATATAAGGTGTCAGTTACATCGTTTAAACACCTGAGGACATCAGTCAATAATATTATACCTGGGACTTTGAACTTCCTTCTTCAAGAAGATTGATTGCCATTAGCCATAACAAGATTTATATTTTAAAAAGATATTTTATGCTAAAGCAAAAATTGTTTTATAAACAAAGAAACATTCCACAGGCATTATTCTTTTAAATTTTAAAAAAAGTAGAAAAGATATTTTTATTTTACATTAAAAGAAAACAGCCATTGGGCACTTACAAATTTTTCTGATGTTTTTCATATGCATATACCATTATTATAATTTTTATGTTCAATTTACACCATTTCAGTCATATGATAAATTTAATAAATATTTTGTGTAATTTCATCATTTTGTTTTTAATATTTTGCTGTTCTCTTGATTTTCTATGCATCCATCGTCCTATTGGTCCATCTTTCTTGTTAAATACTTGGTATAACATTTAGGTTTTGCAGTGTTTGCAAAACTTTTAGTATGATTATAGCCTCCCTACCAATGTCAATAATGAAAACTGTTGGTGTGATAAAAATGCACAGAAATAGTTATTTCATTCACTGATTTATAATTTCTAACCCAACTCTAACCAGAAATGCCCTAGCACTGTCATTTTCTGTGGTTTTTGTGCTTAATATACTTTCCTTGCTAACACTGTATCATGTTATGTATACTATGAGTGAGTTAATTTGCTTTGACAGCAGAGTGATATAGTTCATCCTGTTTGGTAACTGCCAGATAATTCCACAAATTACCAAAGGTTGAGAGTTATATCACTTTGCACACATGTACATAGAAATTAAACCACTAGTTAAATTCATGTGAAATGCTAATGTGTAGGTGTCGTTTTTTTCCGTGATTTGACATTGTAAATATTAGAAGTACATTGACATAGTATGTATATTCTATGTACATATACATGTAGTTGTGCATCCACCCCTTTGCTGAAAATAGACTTGTAAAGGAACTGGAAGTAACCAAACAAGCAAGGTAGTATTGAAACACATATATGTAATTTATACTGACGTCAGTCCGTGCTGTTGTTGGCAAAAAGTTGCAACATGGTGTCAACAATCCGATCAGCGCGTTGAGTAGCCCAAGTTAAAGCTTTTGTAGGCTGGCAAAATTGTAACGAACTTAACCAAATTTGGTACTCGCCTAATGATTCTCTGTTCATTGGACACTTAGCAAAATAGCACTGGTTTTTAGTAACAGATGAATGTAAATTTGATTGGCTTGAATTTTTAATCTTGTTAAATTGATAAATGAAAAATTGCCTGTATGTTTTGAAAAATAGCTTTGCTACCAAAAACATAAGAACAATAGTTTTAGTACTTAAATGTCTGTTACAATCCAATGTTACATAAGGGATGGAGAAGGACATAAAGATTAATAATGTAAGGATAACAACGTTTGCTGTTTACTAATAAGACCAATCTATGTGTAGACAATAAAAACATACAATACAAAATGCAACATCATGCAGAACATGAAACATACTAATATTATCAAAATGAAATAAATGGCAGTCCTCTGAATTCTCGGTTAATTTTTTTCATTTTTTATTACACAAATTCACACGTATTTCTAACCTCTTGTGGCCTCTTCAATTATATCACCAAAACTCGCAATGTACACTTTTCAGGTAAACATTTTAAAGAATTCAACAACAAGAGTTCTTTGATTCCCAAGAAACATAAAGAAGAACAACTTAGAAACACACGCAAATCGTGCTTACATCATTGCGCAAAATAAATAAGCTCATATTATTACCGTAAGTATTAAGTGATTTGATCTAACTTCAAATTTTATATCAAAGTAAATAATAAATTGGCGTCAATTCGAAAGTCAAAAAATAATATTCAATATCAATACAGAACCTCTTTGTTTAAAGACAAGTCTTGTTTTTTTACCATTACTTATCAAATCACGGAACGGTCTGTTACGATCTACAATAAATTTGTTCGTCTAAACTAACTTTAAAAAACCCAAATTTCCGACCGTAAAACTTCTTAAGATTTAACGTTGGTAATAAACAAGCTTCTGTGCAATTCAACCTGTTAAATCATACATTCTCTTCGGCGAATTATGAGTTAGGTGCATTCTTATCGCCAATCCTTCTTGTTCCTGCAGAACCTGCAGAATTCCAGCATAAAACGACCAACATTTTAAGTTGAATGCAAACTATTATATAAAGCAAGAAAATGCGAGCTTTCTCGCAGATTTTCAATAATGAATATTAATACCGATAAACCTTTATTTGGCAACGAACTCTACACATCATGAGAAATAAACATTTTGTTACAAAAGGCAATTCAGAAATTAATTATTACACCAAAAGATGCACATGTTTCTATTTACATCATTAATGGTT
The DNA here is from genome assembly GCA_030141615.1 of Unio pictorum. Classification (NCBI taxonomy): domain Eukaryota; kingdom Metazoa; phylum Mollusca; class Bivalvia; order Unionida; family Unionidae; genus Unio; species Unio pictorum. Next base: position 17,877,875 of record JARLTB010000203.1, read on the forward strand.
TTTTAACCATTTTGAATAAAAATTTAAACTAAAAATATCAAACCTGCTACTGTCCCTCCTGCACTTTACCTTCTTTCACTCACTGTCCATCCAATTTATCTGAGAATTTATTTTATTATTATTATTAATAATGGTGGGGGGTGATTAGGATTTTTAACGTAGCATTAACAAGTTTTCAGTCATATTGTTACAATGTCTGCAATAAGGCATTTTATAGTGATGTCTAGCACTGGAGCATCATCCCGCAGACATGTAGCATAATGTCCCACCCAGTCGCATTATCCTGACACCAGGCCGACCAGTCCCAACACTAACCTCCTAATGCGGAGCGCCAAGCGATGCAGCTGTTAGTACCAGTTTTGTAAGTCTTTAGTATCACTCGGCCGGGGTTTGAAACCACGACCGCCCGCTTCCGCGGCGGACGTTCTAAACACTAGGCTACAGGAGCGGGTGTTTTTTTTTAAATAATAATATTCTTATTATTATTATTATTGTGTGTGAGTGTGTGTTTGTGTATATATATTTAAATATTTTACATGTCATATATGTCTTTGATAAGAAACACAAAACACACATAGAATGAGCACTTTATATGTCGGCACGCAACTAATTTCTTGTAGCTGATATATGAACTGCTTAACTCAAGCCTTTATCTACCTTATGTATAAATAGAGAACAAGTTACCGTCCTTGAGTCAGTATTCTTGACATTACTGTATGGAACAGGCAACAACGTTAGTATGCTCACAGCCAGGCTTATTCTCTTAGTTGTTTTAACTGTCTGTGTTGGGACAGCCATTTCGGAAGATGTTGGTCGAACCGATCTGGAAGCTGATCGTATTGGACTTGAGAAGTCCAGGAGGAGTCTTTTGGATAATAACTTTGATTTACTGACTCTACGAGGTAAGTTAATTGTGCTACAAGTTGAGGAGCTGAAAAGAAAATACTATCAAAAAGACAATACTGGTAATATTATCTATACTTTATCTCCTTCCAAACTTTTTGATAATGGTCGGAATTTCGCCATTTTTCAACCAAGTCTATATTCTTCGTATTGCTTCTTTATTTGTTTTACTTACATACTTTTGAACACACTGTTTATTAAAAGAGATATTGAATTAGAAAAACATGTTCGCATACGAATTATACTTTGTTTTAAAGCAGTAAATCGGCAATATAAATACCACTTAATTCATTCGATATGCTCTAAATATTCGGCGATTTGGTAAAATTAAGTTAGAAATGGATTGGGTAATTTATACATGAAACATAGATAAATGCTATAATTGTTATCTCTCCTTTTTTCTTCTTATTATGATTGTTCCTAAAATGTCAAATGGCATATGAAATAGTTTTTATCGTCATACACCCTTCACATCATTTGACAATTTTATTTCTTAAGATCATGGAATTGAAAATAAAATGAAACAAAATAAAACAAATTTAAACAAAAATGTAGAGCACTTTAAAAGGATCACAAAACCTTCTTAAATTTAAACATTGGATATTAGGACAGTCTCTTCATATAACACATTTTTTTATTCTAAGATCCATACACATAAAAATTTAAAACACGACCGTATTGGCACGATTGACAACATTTAATTTTAATATTTGGATTCCATTTATGTAGGATGGTTGGTCGTCGATAGACACTATATTTATGACCTAAGGAGATAAAGATGACAATAATGACCATGAAGAGCATTCTTCTTTCTTTACATAATTTCCACAGAAAAGAGAAAATAAAATATTAAATGTTCTCAAGGGAATACAAAACATCGTTAATGAAAAATTAACACACAATGTTTTAGTCGAAACATCAATTATTCTTTTAAAATATGTAATGGTTGCATCGGGGTGGTTTTAGGGTTGGGGAAGGGGCTGGAGATGAAACCAATCAAAGTGTTCCATCACGTTGTCGTCGGGAAGGTAGACAGCAAACCAATCGGTTCCTGGTCGATGAATGTTCTCAGAGTTGCTGATAGAGGTTTGAATGTTTAGCATTACGATTACTTAATTTATATTTGACACAAACTAGTTTATTCTTTTAATTTATGAACGAACTCTATTCGATAAAACGAAATTCCCAGATATTCATTTCTTTGCAGCCTAACATACGTAACAGGCATTTAACATATATTCAATATGTGTTGAACATTTTATAACAAAAATCGATTCCTGTTCTGGTTTACTTATAGTATGAGTACTATTCTTTATTAGTTAAAAGTGATTACGGGGATGCAGTGTTTCCACCTTTTTGGGGAGGCAGACAAGGGAATATGGTCCCACGTTATACCTATTTTATTTCAATATATTTATTTAATAGTTATTCATTTAATTTTTTTCAGAGAGAGAGAGAGAGAGAGAGAGAGAGAGAGAGAGTTCATGCTCTCTAAGAAGAAGTGTCGTGCTACGATGATGAAATACAGCTACATCTGGGGAATGAAGTACAGATTACTGGTGCGCGTTTTGCAGTGCTTTGTATGTGTTTCTGGGCTCAACCACGCGACCAAAATATGGTCACCCCTCGATATACCGGTGTAAAATTCATCCTAGCCAGAAAGATGCTATCATTTCCATTACACAAGAACGTCCATGTTGCTTTTACGTCATTCGACAGAAAGTTCGCTGCATTAGCAGTTTACTTTACTGCATTGGAACTCTGCCAATTTATAGTCTTGTAATCTATGTGGCTTGCTGAGAGTATATTTCTCTCTGAGTTAGCAAAAGAGTAATGTACGATGAAAGCGAATTTTGTCTGAGCCTGTAAGGGCGCAACTTTATTAAAATAGTATATAGCTGTGATATAGAAATAAATAAAATTAATCTTAATATATTTTAGTAGAAAATCTCTTCAATATAAATTAGAGAAAAATGTACTTTAATACAATTTAGAGAAAATGTCAATCTTATTACTTATACTAACAATTCTGTCCTAATATATGAAATTGTTCAAACCTTTTCATCTTCTGCTTTACCTTTCAGTATTTTTCATTAAAAGTTGTACCACCCCATCCACCTTGATACATTTGAGAATTTGGAACAGCAATGGACAGGGGTACACTTTTTCCCTTAATGTCAGTTCATATTTATTTACTTTTTTTAAAAAAATATTATTTGTTTTATAAAATAGAATTATCTCTTTTAAATTCATATTAATGTTTTTATTTATATATATATATATATTTTAAAAAATTCAATTTTTATTATTTTTCAATTGAATTATTTTAATTTCAATTTTAGGAGTGGATTTAATGTTTAGACTAGATTATAAAAAAAATGTTTGAAATAAAATAGTAATTAACGTTCTTATATTTTACATCGAAAAATTCTCACGTCTCATAGTCTAAGAAATATACATGCATGCATACCTACATACTTACTTACTTACTTACTTACTTATGTTATATGTTAGAAAATAAAATTGTGGAAATTGCACGATTGAGAAAGCTTAGGCAAGAAAATGAATGCAAAATGTTTGAAAGATTCTTTTAAATGTTTCTACCAATAAATTCAAATTAAACTCTCAACATTATGTTTAAACAAGTATCTTTATTCAACTATATACAATATATTACATCATGAACTCATAGGACACACAAGAGTACATATTATATAAAGTAAAAAAAAAAATTTGATTGAAGTGTGGGTAGAAATAACAAATAACAACAGTATCATGCAAAATGTTTTACCAGCTAAAAGAACCTGATTAAAATGACATTCTCTACTGATCTAGACCCGTGTATATTCACTGGTGTCATCTGATAACCAAGTGACCTTTATGAATCCAAATTATTATCTGCTATCTAATTTATAAATCACTTTAGCACGAAATATAAAGTCAAACCTTGTAAGACTCAAAACAGTCAGTACCATCAAAAACCAGGTAAGTCTCATTCAATTGTCTTTGCAGCACTTTAAATAATTATTTGCGACATTTGGCAACGATGGAGATAAGAGATTTTTGTTAATAAATATATAATTTTTTTCAGCTTTGAATTTTTTTCTTTAACTAGACAAATCTTAAAAAATAAACTAAAATACAAATAAAAAGAGAAGAAAAATGAGCAGGCACATTGTGTTGGGACTGCAAGGAAGGTCTGGTAGTTGATGTCTGATGTCCTGCATGTATTTTAAATGGACCCCTCTTTAAGCTTTAAGTCTGTTGGAAATGTTATTTGTACGCGTTCACAAAACATTGGTGTCATGTATGCATCATAAATAAATCACTAGTTGCCCTGTCCGAGTTAATATTTTTGACACTACTTATATTTAAAGCCATTACAGTGAGCCAGACTTATGCTTTTAATTGTTTAAATAACCCATGTAGGGACAGATATCTTGGAAAATGTGGGTCGAACAGATCTGGAAGTTATTCGTATACAACTTGAGGAGGAGAAGACCAAGCGACTTCAATTACAGAACGACCTTGACGTAATGATGCTGATAGTTGAGACACTGAAGAGAAGAGTTGATCAAAGGGACACAAATGGTAATAATCTCTTCTTTTCTTCTTTCCAAGTTTGTGTGTGTGTATATGTAGCTTTTTTCTGTCACAGTCTCCGACCATTTCTTTCCCTTTTCGTTTATTTGTATTTGTTTGTTTCCTTCTCCTTATTAAACTGTATATTCATGTATGTTTTCGTTTAACACAGAACACCTAATATACCAGTATTATAAAATAAAACGTGCAATGACGTTCCAATCATCATGAAATAATGAGAATATATGGAAATAATAAAGTTTGTACAAGCTACATTCCCTAAGCAAACTCTCTCTCTCTCTCTCTCTCTCTCTCTCTCTCTCTCTCTCTCTCTCTCTCTCTCTTTGCTCAAAAGTCTTGCTATTTCAAACCTTTCTTTATATCCTGTCTCTGTTTTTATGACCATATTTACTTTCTAACCATTTCTATTCCTCAAATATATCAACATGCATTATTAACATCTGACAACCAAATCCAGCTCAAGCCATCACGTGATTTAACTAAGTACGGCGGAACCTGTTTAAACCGACTAGAATTGGACGAAAGGCGAGTTTCTGGCGACAAAAATCCAGACGCTTCAGGTAAATGGGGATCGTTAACCTTCAGTGGTCGCCCATCTAGGAGAAGGTAAACTCGGACTTCAAACATTCGATGCCATGCCACTTGACCCTCTCATAGGAAAGGCAGAGGGAGTTAACCATAACAAAAAAGCCGGTAACGGAATCCCTAAAGCGACGTGGCATTGTTTCCAGTGTGATCACAGTAACGTCTGCGACGCCGCTGATGCCATAACGTATCGGCTTGTCCTTTCCAATAGATCCATCAGCTGCGTGGAGAGGGGGAATCTGTTGCTTTGGCAACAACTGATTTTCCATATCATCCGGCCCAGGCTTGCGCCCTAAAGAGGACACTCCAACTTCGCCTCTCAGCGTCGACACAACACGGGAACCAGCAGTTTACCGGTTATAAGTCATCGCTCGATTGGCGTATAGTCAGAAGCCAGGGGTTGCAATCCGGCGCTGGGTGAGACCAACAATTCTCACTGGACAGCCACGCCCGCCTCAAGCTGGGTAGCCCCATGACAATAAGATGCCGTCCCGCTACAGTTTGTATGCCTAACTGGGTGCGTATGACTTAAGGTACGCGAGTATCTGACAAACTGCAGCTAATGCACCTATAAACAACAAAGGAAAACCAAAAAGGAAAGCTCAGATAATCAAACTAGGTATCTGGAAAATACGGATCTTCCTGACTAGACTCTCAGATGATCTCCAGTAAATCAGCGATGATCGAAAGACTTCAATCATCAATGACGAACTTGCAAGAGTCCGGGTCAACATCGCCCCACAACAATACACGGCTACCAGATTATGGATCCCTCAGCAAAGAGAACTACACGTTCTTCTTGCAAGAAAAGAGCGCTGACGCATCCAGAGAGTTTGGTGTTGGGTTAGCCGTCAGGAATTCTCGCTGAGGATGATAGAACCCTGCTAGCAAAGAAACAAAAGACTGTTATCCCTCTGCTTCCACACCACAAACTGGAATGTAAACCTGACCAGCGTTTACGCTCCAACACTAGCGCTCCACCGCAGATGCCAAGGATGAGTTCTACGATGAATTAACTCATGACTTGATATTAATGGGTGACTTCGACTCAAGGGTGGGTGTTGACCATCATCATTATCATCATCATCATCATCATCAGTCTCTTGACCTAGTGTGGTCGTTGAGGCACTGTGATGCTGAACATCTCTCTGACCAGTTCCCTGCACTTGTCTCGATCATGTGCCAATGCCTGTGTCTCAGCAAAACTTTTCCTGGTCCATTTTGTGATGTTGTCACTCCACTTTTTACTCTGTCTACCTCTCCTTCTACCACCTTTAACACTACCCTGCAGTACTGTTGTGGATAGACTGTTGGCTCTAGTGACATGGCCATACCATTTCAGCTTTCTCGTTTTGATGATGGTGAGGAGGTCTTCATAATAGCCTACTTTGTGCCTGATGGTGTTACGCACTTCTTTATTTGTGATGTGGTCCATGTAAGAGATGCCAAGGATGGTTCTGTAGCATCTCATTTCAAGTGCCTGAATTCTTCGTTGTAATTCTGCTGTCAGGGTCCAGACCTCACATGAATACAGAAAGATTGAGTTGACTAGTGCTCTCAATAGTCTGATTTTAGTTTCCAGACAGATATTCTTGTCTCTCCAGATGAGTCTTACCTTTGACATAGCTGCCGTTGTTTGTGCTGCTCGTGACAAACGTTCTGCTTTAGAACCCTCTTCCGTGATTATGGAACCATGACTGTCCTCTGACTTTAATCCTGGTTGGGATTTGTTTGCCACTATTTGTCATCAGCTTTGTCTTTTCGGCACTTATCTCCATGTCAAATGTGGAAGATGTTTCATCCAGGTTCTTCACTAAGGTGGCAAGCTCATCTTCATTGCCTGGCAGCCCATCAATGGTGTCTGTAAAGCGGAGGTTGGTGATGATACGTCCTCCAATGCTGACTGTCCCACAGTGGTTTTCCAGGATGCGCTCTAAGATGTTGAAAAGTGTGGTTGACAAGAGAAAGCCTTGCTTGCCGTACTCCAACTGTAGTCTTGAACCAGTCCCCCACAGAACCTTGAGTAATTACTGCAGTGGTAGCCTTAGCGTACAGCTGCTTGATGGTGTTGGTCAACCTTTGACCCATGTTGTACTTCTTCATTGTGGCCCACCATGCCTCATGCCACATTCTGTCAAAAGCCTTTTTGAAATCTATGAACACATGATAGATGTCTTGTTGAAGTTGTGAGTACTTTTTCACACAGAACCGTAAGATTGAATATTTGTTCTGTTGTGTTTCTTCCACTCCGGAATCCTATCTGTTCTTCAGCAATTATTTCTTCTGCTGACCATGACTCTTGGCATTTCAGTCTTGGCAAGTTTGCATTGGAAATAGATTAATGAGAACGATCAGCAACTACTAGAAATGTGTTAGTAACACGACCTCAGCTTCACCTAATTCGTTGTTTAAGACACTTTCTCCGCAAAATGTGGATTGGAGGTATGCAAGATCCAAACAATTGGACCAAGTGGACTTCATCATTACGAGATGGTCTGCCATGAAGAGTGTGCTAGTTACCCGTACCTTCCACAGCGCTGACTGTGACTCTGACGACTCACTGGGGTGCTGCAAAGATGTGCTGCTGGAAAAAAGAAGCTTAAGCCAAAGAAGATACACTTCTCTAGGCCGGAGGGTAAACCACGCATTGACGTGAGCAAGACGTGATATCCAGACAAGGCTGAGGAATTCACTCTCCAAGTCGTTTGATTCAGAACCTCCCAACGGCAACGCCAAAGAATGACGGGATCACATCAGAGAGACTGTGTACAGCACATCCCCACGGATCTTTGCGGGAAATGCAGTCAAGGAAGAGCAACTGACTTGAGGCTAACTGCGCCAAACTAACGGCAGCCATTCAATAGGTTCCAAATGCTGACTTGGAATACAAACGATCTCCCTTTCCAGATGACTCTACAGGAATACAGGTCTACCAGAAGCAAAGTGCAGAGGTTAGCACGGCAGTGAGACAGAGCACTCAGTAGCAGATATCGGATACATCAGAGGCATGTACGACGGCATTAAAGAAGCAATGTATCCAACGAAGAAAGTGATAGCTCCACTTAAGTCTGCCGCATGCGATACCATCCACGACAAGGGCAATCAGATGGACCATTGGGTTGAGTGCTACTCTAAACTGTATTTCAGAGAGAACCACGTAACCAACGATGGGATCAATGCCATTTAAAATCTCCCGCTCATGTTCGAACGGGACAAGACACATTCTGTGGCAGAACAAAAGGATACCTTAAGAAACTGTCCTTAGGTAAATCCCCAGGCAAGGATGGCATCTCAGCAGAAGTCATCAAGTACGGCTGAAGTGTGCAGCTTATTCGTCTGAACAAGCTCCTCTGCCAGTGTTGGAATGAGGGTGTAGAGCAAAAGGACATGGGAGACGCCAACATAGTAACCCTGTACAAGAACAAAGGCAACATAAGTGACTGCAACAACTGTAAGGGCATATTCCTTCTCAGCATCGTGGGTAAAGTCTTCACACGCGTCTGCACAGACTGTAGATGCTTGCTGACAGAGTTTATCATGGGTTGCAGTGCGGGTTCCGCGCAGAGATCCACAATCGACATGGTCTTCCCCGTCAGGCAACTGTGGGAGAAATGCAGAGAACAACACAAGATCCTGTTCCTGGCTTGTATAGACCTCACCAAGGCGTTCTATCTGGACAGCAGAGGCGGACTCTTCACACTCCGGGCGAAGATTATATGCAATCCACGATGACATAAAAGACACAGTGCAGTAGGATAGCTCAACGTCCGACTCCTTCAACGTCTGCAGCGGAGTGATACATGGTTGCGCCATAGCCCCCCACGCTCTTTAGCATCTTCATCGCTTTTCTGCTCAAGCATGCATTCGGGATGTGCCCAGAAGAGATCTAACTGCACACCCGATCAGGCGGCAAACTGTTGAACCTTGTACGACTAAATCAAGGGCAAAGTGCGTGAAGCAGTTATCAGGGACATGCACTTTGCAGACGATACTGCCCTAGCCACTCACACAGATGCTGAGTTACAGCCCCTGACGGACCGCTTTGCTAAAGCATGTGGTAAATTTGAGCTGACCATCAGTCTAAAGAGAATAAACGTGATGGCGTAGAACGCGGACCCCCAAGCATCAACAACTACGAACTTGAGGTAGTCAGTCAGTTCACGTACCTCGGCTCTACCATCACAAACAACCTATTCATCGATGCTGAGCTCAACAAGCGGATTGGAAAGGCATCAGCAGCTCTCTCCAGGTTGTCGCAAAGAGCAGCACAACAGTATACTGACCCTGAACACTAAGATCTCCATATACGCGTTATCATTTGGAGTGATCGAGTAACAGACAACGAGGTGCTTGAACGTGCCAAGATTCACTGCCTGATCACACTTCTCCGCCAACGTCGCATGGAAAGAGTTTGTTCTAGACAGGCCCAGCTGGCGACATACTCTGATCACTCTTTTTAATGACGGCGAGGACATGATACGCTTGCTTGCTGATGAAAAGCTATTTAGAGGATGAGGAAGCAACTCCAACACCAACCAAACACAACTTTCAAGTGCAGCAAAGAATGCCACTCTCGTGTTGGGATTCATAGCCACTACAGACGCTGCACAACCACCATCCGGGACATCTCTCATGGGCGCACTTCCATCGTCTCTAGAGTTTAACGGATGCCAATAACATATCTAATTATTGGGAAATATGAATGGAGAAGAGTTAAAACAATATTGCATTTGCACGAGTAACAAGGGGATAATTGAAGACTACCTTACTCAGCTTTCATATTGGTTGTAAGCTTCTTCGAAATCCATCCTTAAAATATAACAACAGTGACAATAGATGTAAGTGTCCCACCAATGACACTCAAAACCCTTTTCAATTACATCAGTCAACCTAAAGAATCTCATTGGAAAGGAATTCCTTGACACAAAATGAATTCTCAAAGAGATGCACTATCGAACTATGTATAATCAATTTTAGTTAACATTACCATGTGACTGTACTGTGGGTGTGTTTCCTAAAAGCATATTATGTTTTGTTTTCACGGCCATATTACTATTATTTGGGAAGTAGTTTTCTTACAAATCATTTAATCATTTATCCGTCTCAAATTTAGAATGTACTTGGAGTTCATACCACTTTTTTCGTCGAAATATTCAACAAATAAATTCAAGAACACTGGGTCAAAACTGATTTTCTTATTCACAATTTTCAAACAGAATCACCATGTGGTGGGCAAAGAATGGGACGAATGTAATTTAATGTTAAAACATTCAGAAGTTTAACATTGTAGGTCACATCGAGACCCAGTCTAAAATGTTTGCATTGGTGGCCATGTTAAGGACTAAATTTAGCACAGACATGAGTTGTCGTGTTAGTAATAAATATAATTCAAACTGTCTCAGTGTTATTTTCCCATAAAGTATATATTTCCGATTTTCCCCATACAGTCATACAATGCTGTATTTCTCATGTGCTCAGACAGATACCCAATGTTCATCCTATATACACTTTTAACATGCAGTATTATAATGGCTTCAATTTGTTTCATTTTTGTTTTCAGCTGGTAGTTCGACGGTTCCATGTGGCGGTACGACTTACGTCAGATGGGGCAGAACAGCTTGTCCTGAAAATGGCACAGAGTTGGTATATAAAGGTAAAATATACGGAAAGCAGTTGTAAAGGAAAAGTATATTGTTTTATACGAGGAAATGATTTCTACTAGATAATTGTTATTGTTTAATATTATTAAATTAATCTGATTTTATAACATTAGAAACATTGGCTTATTTTTTTTAAATATAAGACAATAAGACGCAGCTTCTAATACTATAAAACAGTTTAGAGAACGACTAGACAATAACTGCTTACTAGTAGAATCGGTTTTTAATGAATTTATAGTAAGTTTGTAAGAATAGAAAATTGAGATCATTTGCACCTGGCTGAAGTAATATCAGATTCATACGTACAAGAAAACCAAAACATATGCTGTTATTACATCATTGTACCCATATTTGGTATCCTATTTAGTTGTCTGCAGCATGTGCAAACTGACCATTAAGAAGTGGTGAACAATTTCTTTCTGTCTTATGGTCAGTCAGTATTTTAGTACATAATGTCAAACATGCTTTTTAAAACAAAGTTTCATGTCAGTTGTTTTAAAACTCTGCTTACTGAAATTTTCTGGAGTCATGTCCCTCAGTCAATTAAATCGTTTAGGACCGCAGTGACGTCATTTTAATATCACCTTTATGTACAGGTCTAGCTACCCTGAAAAGCATAACATTTTGTGAAAGTGTCCGTAGCGAAGTAGGGGCAGCCGAACAATATTCCAATATAAATTTGAGTGCGTACTTAATCGGGATTTAAGATTATAACTCAGTCAGACTCTACTCAGCAGAGGGCGCATATTATACTGTCGGAAGTTTGGAAAGTCTAGAAATCTTATAGTACATCCACATCATCTAGTAACAGATAGGTGTGATACTTCATGTTATAGTTTAAATAAATTTTCAGGATATATGGCTGGAACCGTATACACTCAGACGGGAAACGGTCCAAATCATCTTTGCCTTCCAGAAGATCCAACATGGGCGAAATATCAAGACGGAACTTTCAACGGTGACTACAGAGCTCGCGTATATGGTACAGAATATCAGATAGGATATCGCGGTACCTTTACGCCTTTCTCGCCTGGCCTTGTAGAGAATGATGTTCCATGTGCTGTTTGCCGAACCACTCGTTCTTCTTCTATAATGATCCCAGGGAGAACAAACTGCTACTCAGGATGGACGGTTGAATATTCGGGTTACCTCGTTTCAGCTCGGTACAGCCATGCTTCACCGACAGAGTACGTGTGTTTGGACGGAAACCCAGAATCTATCGATGGTGGTATAGTCAACATAGATGGTCACCTGATATACCTGGTGGATGTCATATGCGGTGCGTTGCGATGTCCACCATATGTGAACGGGCGGGAACTCGCATGTGTCGTCTGCTCTAAATAACCAATCGGATTCTTTGCTTCTACTGTAATTA